>CM049306.1:48916018-49498518 GCA_026874595.1 Sipunculus nudus
GGTTAAAGCTGGAAGCGTGAACATCAATTGTTTCTTTAGAAGCACAAGATTTCCGCCGTCTCGGAAGCGTAGCTCTTGTAATAACCCCGAAAGCAAACTGGAGCCAGGCATCACTAAATCTGCATTGTGTTCGTAGAATCCCTGACACTATTGCAATTATCGGATAGGTCCAAAGCTGACTCACACTCTCCCGTGTCCGCTGGAATTTTTTTCTCTCTCTTCCCCCAACTCTGAACACATCCCCTAATTTATAACTTCTCACCCCAAAGCCTAGAAACTTCTATTCCACGAAAATCCAAAGAACACAACAATACATAATACACACGCGCCCAAAGAACAATACAAGACGCGCTCCTATGAGCGCCAACAGTCCAGAAAATTTTAGATTAGCACGAGCGCTGTGTCTATACACACCAGGGTTCACCCAGTAGGGATTACACTGAGCGCTGTGTTTTTACACGTCATAGCAATTGACGCCCAGAGCTTGAGCCTAACACGAAACAGAATGTTAACAGCGCACAATAAAAGAGACACCTGTAACAATATATGTTGTCTCTGGTTGCTTTCTACTTATTCATTCGGACTTGCAAATATACATACATATGTTCATCGCCTGCTCAATACCACGATCTGCAGACTTCATTTATTTTTTATAAAAGGCTTTCACAAAAAAAAAACGTACTTTTCAGTATCACTAATATTTCCATATGAAATTGAAGCACGCGGTGCCTGAGAACCACACTTTCATATTCCCCCTAATTTAACATACTTGAATTGACTGTATCTACCACATTTGATTCCTACGTCACTTGTGTATTCTAGTAGGAGCCCGAGTACATCATGGGGAAAGGATTTCATTATCCACAATTCCTAACTTGAAGAGTCTTACTCTTGTGAAACTCTCAGAAAATGAGGAAAATTAGGGTTTGGCAGGCTGATCAAGATGATTGATTACGGTCAGAAATGACGAGTACTTGTGCAGAACTAAAAATTGATTGCTAACCAATGGATAGGTCTTCCATCCCAACGTCTCCGGAAAATAAACCTCGACATGTGGGTGGCAAGCTACCGCTAAAGTGCAGGTTAAGGAAAGGCAGTAATAAAGAAACAGTCTGAGCCCGTTTCAGACTGACACTCGGTCACACCTTTTAATGATTTCACTAATGACTCTGTTGGGCCTTCATTGAGACTTCATTACATGTGAGGATTTTGGCATTAAATAACATTATAATAAGTCCAGATACATGATTAATCGCTCAGACCGACATTTCGAATGCAAGCGATAATATTCCTCGAACTGGGGAATGTCTGGTTGTTGAGGGGGTCTTTCTTTGGTAGGAAAATCGCAAATTGCATGTCTGGAAATATGTGATTTATCTGCTAAAACATTCCTTTGTCTGCATGAGCGAACTGATTGAGTTTATGATGTTTTAAAATTTATAATAAGCAAGATGTTTTAGGAGACATCAAACCTCGCTTTCTCATGAAACTTATAGGAAATTGTTGGAACTCATGAAACTTACTGTGTAGGTCCAGACAACTGCTACAGATCCACAACCATATCCCAGATAACCTCTAGTACAAAGCCACCCTCTTATACAGATCAGCAGTTCCATTATAATTAAAAAGTACTAGTCATAAGAATGGGAAAGAATTCTTTTATTCATTTTTTTTTTCTATAATGAACCAGATTACATAAAAAAATTTAATGAATTCTTCCTTGGTGTTGAACTGACCCTTTACAAAATTTCAAAAGAATGCGTTCAGAACTTTCTGCTTAAATTAGCAAACCGACAAACCGAGGCTTAAGTATTATATCTATCGCCACTGTCGAAGGTATAATGATGTAATCATTTTACTTAAGGTAAAACAAGGTCATTCAGTAAAAGTACGTTCTTGAAGAAAGAGGAGACCAAGTGTATAAAGGGACATAATCAGGAGCAATATTATTCCTATTCTTTCACACTATCAGTTCAGTTTTGCTTTATACAACAGTTTCCCAGTAAAATATTCCAGCACACAGCCTTATTTCCTCTCATTCGACTGTTAACTACCTTGTTATAGCTCTGCTTGTTGGTAAACAGAGTCTGTTTACCATAATAAGACCGCGTGACCGGAGGTCCGATTAAGGGGCAACACGCAGTGTTTCAACCACCGGGAACACGTATTATTTTTTGAGCCAAGTCAGTCAGGGCATCTCCTGATTGGCACGTGTTGTGGCTGCGCGCAGCACACTACCCAACGCACTGTGATTATGTTTACACCTGCGATCGAGCCTGGTTCACAGTTTTTAACACTCGTTTACAGGAGTAAGCAAACGGTTTCAAGGCAATATTTTGGCAGGTACAGATTTATTTTAAAGTGAAGATGCTTTTTTTCGTGTTAAAGCAACATGCTTTTTAGGTAATTGGGCCCCTTTAAAAGAGAAAAATTCAATTGCAAGTTATAACACTCATTACCCCATAAGTGTATCGCAATACCTGTGAGCAATATTTTAATGACTTCATTGCGTCTTGGCACGTGAAATGACTGTAGTATTATTTGAAAGGAAAGTCGCTTAACTACAAAAAGTGACATACAAAAAGATATTTTCTTTTTCTGCTGAAGGGCTTGAACACTGTCAATCAAGTTGCCATATTTTTCATCATCTGAAGACAAAATTCAAAATTTACAGCTTTATCTTTACACCTACTCACGTAAATATACCTTTACACAAACAATACAATGAAATCCACTTCTGCTGAACCAAAACCATTAAATACTGTTTTTATAATCATTCAGATTGACATTTACGCTGTTTTCTCTCAACCAGCTTGTAACCTTTTTCCCACAGTGGTTTGATTAAACTTCACTCTACAAGGACATGTGTCACTGTTTCTTTCAACATCTTGCAAAACATCTATTGTCTGTCCGTTTATTAATAATAAACTTAAAATCATGAAATACTGGAATTCCATGAAGAATATTAATTGTACTGAAACATTCGTAATTTAACAGATTTTGTAACAACATAAATATAAAAGAAGCTTTGAAACTCATCCAAAATCAAATTGATATTAAGCTAGTCCAACTTTTTAAGAGCTGTATTTGAAGTTTCAATTAATTTTCTCACCAGCATATTATATATATATATATATATATATATATATATATATTTGAGTAATCACAGATTTGAAGTACTGTATTATTTGAAGTCTTTATTTGAAGTAAGACTTTTTTTCATCCCTTGGTGAATGCTTCCATTGTTTTAAGAATAGCACTCACAGTACTGTTATATCATATTGTTCATTTATTTTCTTAACTGTTTGTAAATGTTCTGTTTACTTCTGATAGATTTATGTCAGCTACATCTTTTATGTATTTCATCCCTAGTTTATACATATATTTATACAGTACTGTATATATGAATTATAATAGTACCTGATTTAGGAAATCTTATCTTGTCCCTGGTGTAGCTTTAATTCATAAAAGTATTGAAATATTTCTAACTAAAAGGAATTCTCTCCACTAAACACCTTTATTAAAATATTGGCTTTCTATAAAACATGCAAGTATATCTATTCCCAAACTTCCCAACTGATAAATAATTATTTGCCTCTGTGTTTGATTATCACGTCCATTTACTAATTTTTTCACCCACCTGGATTGAGGGCTTTATGTTGTGATTTCAGATGTGTCCTTTCATTACCTGCCATTCCTTTTGGAGCAATGAGTGAATTCCTTTTGATTTTTTTTCTGGTCCTCCCCAGATGAAATAAAAAAACAAACGGTCTTCTTAAAGAAAGATTCACGTGAGGAGGGTAGAACAGAGAAGAGATTTGTCATCTGTGACAGGCACAAGGTTTTGATTACCATTTTTTTTTACCGTTTTGTGTTAATTTTCTCAATGGCCACAGGTTGAGAATATTTTTAATACTCTCCAGCTTCGTGATGTAGTTTTTCCGCTTTTTTTCCCGAAAGTTTTTTCCGTTTCTCCTCTTTTTGTATTACTCATGATACTTATGAGACCCTCCGTATTTCTGAGGCACATTTTACTCTTTCTGCACCACCCGTTACCATGAGAGTAGTATCATCTGAATATTGCATGATTTTGAAATGGACCAGGCGCATACCCAGGCCTGTTGTACTCTGTCTTCTCTATACAGCCTGCGCAGTAATTTAGAGTTTTCAGATGTCATTTCCTCTTTAATTCTGTACCTGGTCCCGTTAAGATTTTTCTTTGTTTCAGCACAAAGTCTCTCGTTCCTCTGTCACTGAATTTCACCAAAGTATCACGCACAGGTTTATCAGCTTTGCCTACGCGATGTGCCACTTGTACCATTGACATATTCAATTCACAGTTCAGGTGCTCATTCAGAGATCCACTGTCCACTGCGGCACAGCCTACATTCTCTTCTGCCTTAATCCCAGTAATACGTAAAGAGTCTTTTCTGGAACATTTTTCATTTCTGTGTCTCATGTATCATCTGCCACTTCAGTCGTATCTGAAATCTGAAAATTTAACGCATTGAACAAAATAATAATACACAGAAACTTTAGGCGCCTGCTACATGCCACGAATATTGCCGATGTCAAATGCAAATTATATTAGAACCTATAAAGTGTATCAATTTTAATCTAATTCAAATCATATTTAGTGGGCTATATATCATACTACATGACACTATCTGAAAACCTTTTTTGTTTTCCCAATCATTTTTCTTTCTTACCTGAAATTGAATTTTAAATTTCTAATTCAATGAATAATATTCTGTTTCATTTTAAACCAGAAGGAAACATGGCGGGGAAATACGGAAAAACATTGATTTGAGATACGGTCTTGCCTGTAAAAAATGTGTTTTTTTTACTGGTTGTTTTGAATCCTGTACCTTTAAAAATTTAACATTTTCTTTGATATCAAAAGGTCCCCCCCCCCCCCAAAAAAAAAGAATAAATGTGGATTTCATAAATGCATATACCATTAGAAAGAACCAAAGGTATAAAATGATATCACTTTGTGGGGTCCAATGTCACATTTAAATATCTTTTGGGTTGATTTTATTTTAAGGTTTCTTGACAAGGGATAACCTTGGTGATCTCGCTGTGGTAAAAGTGCAATATTACAAGGAGTTATGATGATTAAATGCACCAAGACGTTTTATGTCATAATGTAACGTGATAACAAAACCTAAGAAGACTCTGTCCTTCTCCAAGCTGCACTTTTGCTTTAAACTGCTTAAAATTCAGTACTGTTAACGGTTAGATCTATATATTTATGCATTCAATCAAACATCAAAAGATATATGCAATTATTTTTAATCTATTTATGAATGTTATTTTGCGATATTTTCCGCTCTTTTCATATATTTTTATTTGTTGGTCAGTGCGTCCTGCTTAACAGAAAATCATCATGAACAATTTCTTGCAGTTTTCTAAGGTTTTAGCCATTTCCCCCAGATTTTGACCAGTTTATATCTATATGTGCCATTTGAGTGGCGTGTGGTGAGATATTTGAATACTTAAGCTTGCCTGTGAAGATGGAGATAGCGTTACTTGGTGAACTCTAACTACTGCACCTAAACATCGTTTAAATTCTTGTTCATTCGTAAATGGAAACCACATATATATAGCTGGTGGAGACCCGATGATTCTATAGACAAATGGAAGTACACAGCTGGAAAGCTAAATCAGTGGGCTTTACTCCCGACTCGCCACGGTATCATCAGGCGCCAAATGCATCTACCATTTTTTTTTATTTCTGGTTGCCATGGAAACGCTTCAGGTCATTGTCCATAAAAATAGTCATACCATATAGCAGATGAAAACATCATTTGTGGGCAACCATGTTGACAGTGACGGTACATCGAAATAGGTTTCTCGTAATGAGTAATCGACGTTCTTAATGTGAGTACTATACTATTAACATTTGGTATATCTCAGTTGGGTATGGTTGGAATGTATTAAATTATTTTTCTCTGAAGTTGAAACAGCTGCAAATGTGTCGCAGGAAAGAGTATTCTAGTTCCCGGGCCTAACATGTATACGTACGGCCCGGAACCAGGACATTACATTAGAGTATATATTTTATAATACTCCGTATGCAAATTATGCACCTTCCTATATTCTACATCAGGTTTACTTGGGGGAATTCAAACCCCGATACACTCCATTTACTATAATACTCCGCATTCCCGTACCTTTCATTTCGGATTCTTCAAATCACATGTGTATCCATCCGTATGTGTCAAGAGCGTTACTTGATACACGCGCTGTTTTTGTATTGTGCCACGTATGCATAGGTATATGCAAATTATTTAGAAACGAAAGGAATGAAATGCTATTTATATAGATAAAACAGTTCTCACTGTATATAAAAAACACCATGTATGCGAATAAGCCTCTTTAATAACCGCGCTTGACGTATAGCAATGTAGGTAATTTGACAAGTATACCGCATTGTCAAGATCAAACATTTTGCGAATAATTTATTAACACACAGTTATGTAGCATTCATCATAATCAGAGAAACTGTTCAAGTTCTAGCTCACACACACATACACAAACAGAATCAACCAAAACAGTAAACCAACTTCCGCTTGGTGTTAAATATCCCACCAAGTGTCTCCCATCGCCTTATATTCAAACCCCATGAATCAATTACCCTTGTAAGTGGCCGCTTACTAGCTCAGTTTATTCTATTATACGACGTGACCCCGAAGAATAAACGTTGCCAGGGAAATCCTTGAAAATCACCGCCGAGGGCATAAGAATACAATCACCAAGGTCGCAAGCGGATGTGTGCTGAAAACAGGTTAATAACGATGATGTTATCTTTGTTATTTATCTATCGTGTTATCTCATAAAAGTAATGTAAATGGTTGACACCTTTTGAAAAAGACTAGCTGTGTGTGGGTTCTTGTACACAAGCTTTCGGGTGCTCGGTCCCCTTCCTCAGGTGTAAATCTCATACTGATACTCATTTACTCATGTCACTACTTTTTTTCGTCAGGTTCCGTCGAGATATTATTATTCAAGTTTAACACCAGCGGTAGCATATTTATAAAATATACGCTTTCATTGATGCTTTAGGGCTTTACATTGGGTGACAGTTTATTTTGACTGAGGCTGCAGACAGACATGAGATGATTAATCAATTTTTAATTTCATGAGCTTTCAAGATCATAGTCATTGTATGTCAAGTTGTTGGAAAATCTTTAAATTCTCGAAGGTATTTACTTCCTTTTAAGGTCCAGTTGTTATTTGATGAGTTTCTTTTAACAGTTTACTGGCCCTAGCTTTTATGAGGTAAAATGAAAATATGACCAGTGAACTTTAAAACTGGTGAAAAAATGTATTTTTAATGGATATAAAAATGTCATGTGAATCTCTATGGGCTATGAGCGACAACCTGTCAATAACCGAGATACTGTGGTAGTTATTTAAACACTTAAATGCATTTTACACGGGTCAAGCAGAAGAAATGAAAAAAAACAAAAAAAAAACACGGAAACAACACTGATGAGCGTATATTTGGAAATGCAGGAAAAAAAACTTGTGTTCCCACAAACATCTGCCTTGTTAAACTGGATATGTTAAAGTGGATATGGATAGCGTTAAAACCTGTGCTGTCCAGTAGCGTTAATTTATCTTCAAGGATCGGGGATGACTCGCAGAGTTTGGGGGGGGGGGGGGCAGGCGTAACAATATATATATATATATATATATATATTGTTACGGAACCTAATATCAACAGATCACTTATGCGTCAGGAACATAATTTTTGTAATGGAGAAAAAAATCAGATTCTGTAACACTAGGCAGCGTGAAATATCTAGGGGAATGAATAAAGAAGTCAGTGTTATTTTGTTAACAAATAACCATAACTTATTCTTAAAACAACCCTAACATTACAATACACTAAATCAATACAATTATACAGTGTAACATAAGTATAACAACAAATCAATACAATCACACAGTAAAATAAACAAAGTGCACAGTACCTGGATACCACCATTGTCACAGCGATAAGTCCTTTAAAATGTATAAGCCGGATTAAGAGTTTACACAAATTGTCTCGGAGAATAACAGTCCAATGTAAAGCTCTTGTAACAATCCAGAAACTAAACTGAAGACCAAATAAGATTCGTCACAAAATCCAGAAGAAAATCTGAAGAAAATCTATAATTGCCGCACTTATCGGAATAGGTCCCACAAACTGACATACACGCTTCTGTGTCCGCTGGAATATTCTCTCACCTCTCTCTCGGCTCTAAAACACAGCCCCTTTTATATAACTTCCATTGCACGAACATTCTAAAGAATCTAACACATTACACACGCGTTACATGAACCATCTAGAAAAACGAATGCCGTGTCTCTACATATCAAGGTTCACACGTCAGCCGACCCGGCTCGGCCAGGCGAGAAAGCCCCAAGCTAGCACGACAACGAGAGTTCAACCAGTACGGATACAACTGAGATTGCAATACCAAGCCAGGCGAGGCCGTTACAACACGAGTTACGCCCGTGTCGCACAATAAAAAATACATCTGTAACAATATATATTTAATATATATATATATATATATATATATAAATATATACCTTTTTATTGTCTGTGTGACATATCAAATTTATATCAATTAAGTATATGGTTTTAGAAAATAAGGTATATGTTAATTCTAAACCATTAAGATATAATATTATATAGTAGACTCATAATGGATCCAATGTCTATAATTCTATTTATTAATATATTTCATTTGAAATATATAAATATTATTCTCTGAATAGTAGGGGTTGGGGGGGTGGGGTGGATGGATGATTACATTGACCAACCCCTTCCAAAACGTGGGGGGGATATATACCCCCATCCCCCCTATGGGTATATATCCCCCTCCCCCATATTGACGCCCCTGGTGCTGTCCCTATCAGCCCCGCGGGAACATTTGGCTGGCTGATTACCTGGCTGATTTCCAACCCTGGTACTCTCCGTTTATAAGGCCATGGCGTAAACCGCTGACCGGCGCCCCGACCTTGAGAACGGATTCTCAGAGGATCCCACCATTGATTCTTGGGGTGAGGACACTAATTTATATGACACGACAATTAGGATTGATTGCAAAGGGGAAAATCAAGGCTAAGGTCACTTTAATCAGATTGTATGGCTCATTGTTGACGTGAACGTCATAGAAAGGGGGACATATTGATGGTGTGGGCGGACGTAATCTGTAATTGACCATATAAGTTTATAAATTAAGCATTGAAGCATTGAGTCTTGCGGAGATGAACACTACTGGTTGAACTGCTAGACTCTGTCCGGAATATAAATGTCATTAACAGTATTGTAGTTTCTAACACTTGAACAAAATAATACAATATCATTTAACTGAACATATTAAAGCAAAACATGTTGTTGTCGTCCAATTTATGAATATGTATTTTTTTAATTTGTCGTAAACAGTTTCAATTTGTACTTCTTTTTAAAAAAAATGTAAAGCTAAAGATAGTAATTGTTTCAAGAGACAAAAGATAAACATTCATATTTGATCAATTGTTTGACAACAACGCATGCGCATAAGATTTGCCATTATTGGTGTTATGCAAATAGGAGCGATGACAAAAAATAGTATTAATGACAGAAAAAACACCATGCAGTCAACAAACGTTTTGTGACTGTGTTTTAATGATAAAATATATATATACAAAAAGGACCAACTTTACGTGTTAAATAGGGGGAGGAAAAGACTGCGGAGTTTGAAAGTGCAAGTACACTGTGTGGATCAAGACCTTAAGCATCTTGCTTCCTATGCCGCTGGAAGTAATGTAAACGCCTGACGATGGACCCCACTGTTTGTACCTAATATTGGGGTGAGCTTAACTTAGGTTTTCTATTCATGGAGCCTCGGGCCATGTTGCTTTATTGAAGTTTGGCGTGATATGAGGAATAAACCTGTAGGATGAAGAGTGTGTATTTCATGAAGGAATCCCGTCTGTTCTTTAGGATTCTTATTTCCCTCGGGAAATATATCAGCGCCTGTGTCACATTACCTCGTGTGTCGAATATTGCAAACAGAATGTGTGAACAGAGAAGCGGTTAACGTGATTGATCAGTCCTGTCTTTGAAAAGAGCGGCTCAAGTCCCATACTAGATACATGCTGCTCTCCTTACCCCAAGACCTTGATCGATGAGGCCCTCGAGTACACTAACAGAGCGCACATGCCTCAGCTGACACAGAAATCATGCGAGATTCCGCATCTCATTTTTATCGCCAATTTCTTATTACCTCAAATTCAGCCCTTTAAAAAGAAACAGAAACCGCCACTGCGGCACTGGGTTTTTCACAAAAAAGGGCAATATTTATGTTATACCTTAATTGAAATACCTTCGATATTAGTAAACAAAAAGGGTACGCTTTGCATTTTTAGTCCGGGTTGCTTGGCTAATAGCTAAGACATGAACACACAAAAGCAAGTAGCTTTTTAGTGAAAAACCAATAATATCTTTGTCTGCCTGATTTTTTACCAAATAACAATGGTTGGTAAGTATTTGTAAAGATACTAAAAGGGTAAAAATCAAGAGCTTGTGATTAAGGGAAGCAGGAAGTGCAAAACAAGAGTAATACAACGACTAAATCCAAAGGTATGACAATAAAAATCTAATACACTAAGATAGCAGTATCGCCTGGAGCCTGGATGTGACAGACATAAATTGTTCTTCTTTATTTTCCGAGTGTTGTGTCGTTTCATATGCCACTTCATTAGTCTATGCATGTATCTGTACTTGAGATACACATGTTTTGTGATATAGTGATTAGTTTAAGGAAAAAAATTACCAGAGCCAAAATGTAGGAGAAGAACAAAGAAAGAAATAAGGAAAAGAAATGAAGGCAGAAATAAAGAGAAAAAAGTAAAGAAATGGGAACATGCAGGACGAAGAATTTGAGAGAAAAGGAAGGCATTGACGAAAGGAAAGATGAAAAAAGAAATAATGAAAATGAGGGAGATATAAATAACTGAGAGACATTGCAAAACAGAAAAAAGGAAGAAAAATGATTTAAGAAAGGAAAAAATTAAATGTTAATAATGAAGTTATGATGATATAAAAAGAAAGGACAAGAAAGGAACTAAAAAACAATCAAAAGCAGGCGCGGATTTAAAGTATTTATATTTTATTTGTTCATATGCCTTTTGCACGGGATTTTTATCCTAGTGGAAGGCTTGCGCTGCCTATGGTGTATTGGGCCGCAGTCATTGCCCGTTGTGAGATCGAACCTTGGCATTAGCTCTTGATATTCCGCTGTTCCGGTTACCCGGAAACCCTGGTGCTGCATACTGACGGGGTGTCTGATTGTGAATCGGAAGAGATAATTGACATCATTTCCTTTTTCCATCAGAGTTGGTGGGTTTTTATTCCGGAACCTGACATCAAATCGTTACTTAAAGCTAGGGTAAATTATCGAGCGAAGGGGAGGCAACTGTGGACAGATTCCCATCTGGTGGATATCTGAATGGTGTCGCATCGGCTTGGGACACGGTGACACCATACTGTAAGCTCACCAATTAAATTAATGTGCCTGTTTCGTAGGTAACAAGACTCATTTCGTAGACAGGATAATTAAAGCTTAGGCCCTACAAAAGTAATTATTGTTCTAGGGATTCGCCATCCCATTTTTCGTGGATCATTTTTTATGCAGACCGATAAAGAATCATGAAGGCCAGGTCCTTGTTAATGTTGCTGATGCGTGCTATAGCACAGATTCTCTAAAAGAATTCCTAAAGGTATGGAAAATGGTCTAATTCTTGTGTTTATCATATACACTATTTTAGTAACTGGGTTATCTGTTTTAATATTCTAGGCTAGCTAGCACAATTCTACTTATTTTTTCTCAACTGGTAATTAAAGAAAAAAATATTAAAATATCGTAAAAACTTTTTTAACCAGAGTCCGCAGAACAATATCTTTGTGTGGCCCTATTTAGACCTGATCGCCTTTCATATACAAATGAATTATTCCGTTACCCTTTCCGTACCATAAATTCCACTTTCCGTATTATTCCGTTCCTCTTTCCATTTTATTCCATTCCCCTTTCCATATGATTTTGTTCCTCCCTGAATGGTTGAACTCTGCCATTTGAGATCTGATTATTTTCCTCAGGTTAATAACGCCCGAAAAATCTACAATTATAGTGTTGGTTTATTTATGTATAATATTAATAATGAAATGTTACCTTTAATTGTTTTTTAATTATATCCCAAATTAGAAGAATGCTTTTTTTCCATGTGCCAATATCTAAAACTGCAGCCTTCAGTGAAACTATATAATTCAAAGCAGTTGGAATTTGGAACAATTTTATTAAAGATATCAATCCTTGATGTGCAATATCAACATTTAAACGTCGTGTGAAAGAATCGTATAAATATGTCATATGTCAAATGATTGTTTTCTCGGTATTGCAAAAAAGTTTAATTTTAGTTTTCTTATTGCACAGTGCCTGCACCATATAACCTACTATATCTAATGTTTATACTGAGAGGACATATACTCTGTGAGTCAGTTCTCTTTGACACAGGAATAACTATATATAAATGAACTGTTTTATGTACAATGTTTATATTCTTGTGCCAATAAATGAAATGAAATAACAAAAATAATAATTGAATTGAGAATCGCAACCTCCGCTCGATACTGGTCGTAGGAAGTTTAGACCACAAACTTCATTTTATGTAACAGAATTTTTATTAGACACGCAAATTAACGTTTTCTTCAAATGATGTGACTGGTATATCAGTTTATATTAGCTTATCGTGAGGCAAGAAAAAAGTAACAAAATCGTGACTTAATTACCTGTCAGAGTTAAAAAAAAGTTTAATTAAGTCATTTTCTTTCGATCTAGTTTAACCTGATGGCATTTAGAGTTCATGCCCACACATCAATATTTCAATTTAGACAGTCACGACTAAAAGCAAATCGGTATCGTTACAATTACTGTGTTTTACAGAGTGCATTTTGTTGATAATGATAAGAATAAAGAAAACATGGGATGGAACAGCCAAAGTACTCAGGTACATTGGCGTCAATATCTCTTCAAGGATAGGGGATGACCCGCAGGCGTGGGAAGGTAATCAAAGTTCGGAAACATTTTTTAAAACTATATATATATATATATATATATATATATATATATATATGTGTGTGTCTCTGTGTGTACCTTTTATTGTCTGTGTGACATATGTCAAATATATTACAAATCAGTAAAATGTTACTGAACAGGTATTATGTTTCCAGTACATCCAAATATAAAGGTTAATTCTAAACTTAAAAATTTCATAGTAATTTGAGAAAATGAACCAAAGTTTATAAATCTAATTATTAATATATATAAAATCATCATCTGAATATCAGGGGAGATGTTTACTTTGGCCATCCCCCCTTGCAAGAAAATGGGGGAGGGGGGTTTATATACCCCCATCCACCCCCTGTATTGACGCCCCTGTTGGGGAATATCCTTTGACTTATTTTGTACTTTTAAGATTTAACTTTAAAAAAAATAAATGGAGGAATCTCCTTTACTAAAGATTGATTTCTTCTTATTAAAATAAAATTGCAGACACCAATAAATCTGTATGTTCAGTTTTGTTCCCCAAACCGTACCATCACATGGTGTCAAAGATGTTCCTAAGCCAATACATGAAAAAAACTAGATGTGTCGGAACGACACGAATGCCCCCGCCTGGGGCAAATTAGAAATATTTGTTAAATTTTGAAAATTTTTTTAAGTTCAGGAGGTGTCGTATGGTCAAAAGTAGGTCAACAAGGGCAAAATGCAAACTTGATCTGTAACTGGTCATTATCAAGCAACACACCAAAAATCAGGCCAGTATCTGCAGGCATTGTGAAAAAAAGTCCATACATGTGCATTTTCCATATTTAGGAGCCGTAAAACAATTAAAAGTAGGTCAACTGGGACGAAACGCCGACTCGATCTGTAACTGTTATTATCTGACCACACATAAAAAAAATCAGGGTGGTATCTGCAGGCATTGAGGAAAAAATGTCCGTACTTATGCATTTGTTATGAAAATTTCTATTTTTCATGAAACGTTCTATGTTCAGGAGCAGTCAAATGGTCAAAAGTAGGTCAACTGGGACAAAACAAAAACTCGATCTGTAACTGGTCATTATCTGCCTACACACCAAAAATCAGGCCCGTATCTGCAGGCACTGCGAAAAAAAGTCTGTACATGTGCACTTTTTAATGAAATTTTCTAAGTTAGAGCACCGTCAAACGCTCAAAAGTAGGTCAACTGGGACAAAACGTGAACTCGATCTGTAACTCATCATTATCTGCCCACACACCAAAAATCAGGCCAATATCTGCAGGCATTGCGAAAAAAAGTCCGTACATGTGTATTTGTCATGGAAATTTATATTTTTCATGAAATTTTCTATGTTCAGGAGCCGTAAAACGGTCAAAAGTAGGTCAACTGGGACAAAATGCAAACTCCATCTGTAACTGGTTAATATCTGCCCACACCCCAAAAATCAGGCCAATATCTGCAGGCATTGCGAAAAAAAGTCCGTACATGGGTACTTATCATGAAATTTCATATTATTCATGAAATTTTCTGTTTAGGAGCTGTAATTTAAAACGGTCAAAAGTAGGTTAACCAGGACGAAACGCAAACTCGATCTGTAACAGGTCTATATCTGCCCACACACCAAAAATTAGGCCAATATCTGCAGGCATTGCGAAAAAAAGTCCGTACATGTGTATTTGTCATGAAAATTTCTATTTTTCATGAAATTTACGAAGTTAAGGAGCCGTAAAACGGCCAAAATTAAATCAACCGGAACAAAACGCGAACTCGATCTGTAACTGGTCAATATCTGCCCACACACCAAAAATTAGGCCAATATCTGCAGGCATTGCGAAAAAAAGTCCGTACATGTGTATTTGTCATGAAAATTTCTATTTTTCATGAAATTTTCTAAGTTTAGGAGCCGTAAAACGGTCAAAATTAGGTCAACCGGGACGAAACGCGAACTCGATCTGTAACAGGTCTATATCTGCCCACACACAAAAAAATAAGGTTAATATCTGCAGGCATTGCGAAAAAAAGTCCGTACAACTGTTTGATTTCGGAAGGACGGAATGACGGACATGGGTAAAACTATATGCCCCGGCCACTTTGTGGCGGGGGCATAAAAATAGTGTCCTATCTGAGTAATGTAAAATAAAAGTATCTGGAGCTTACTGTAATCTGACGACCACTCAATTAATCCGTCCACCCCATTTCCGACGACTGTTGTGTATGGTCCCGTGACTCGATATCATAACAAACATACCTTTATTCACTACGATACCCGCTGCTGCGGAACGCATAATTGCCTCCGCCAGGAGGTATGCGTTAATCCCCGTTCTTGTGTGTTTGTAGTCTCGTTTGTTCAAAATATAACTCAAGCAATCATAAACAGATTCTCATGAAATTTTCAGGACATTTCGGGTGAGAACTGATTAGATTTTGATGTGGATCCGGCATACGATCTGGATTCATGAAAGTTATCGTGAAATATTCATAAAAAGGAGTCATATCTGCATGGATGAACCTGGGAATATGGGTTAAATTAGTGAATGAAAATAAGGGTTTGATGCATCCAACAATAGGGACCCCCCCCCCCCTTATATTTAACTAGATATATACATGGAGCCGTATATATTTCAGTTGATACGGTTATCCTTGCGTCGATATCATACAGCGGAGAGTTGACATCTGCGTTTTAGGGGTGTCCGGATGCTAATCTGATTTCAAATCACTGTCTTGGTAACAAAATCAGCTGTCATGGTGACTATGATCCGTGGGATCCAGACTGAAATATATCCGGCTCTTTCCAGGGGCAGATACAGAATTTAGGATCAGGAGGACCCAGGAGAACGTCATGAAAAAAAAACTAAAATAAATCCTCAGGTCCGGCAAAAGGGGGGTCTAGGCCGCTAAAATGGGTCTGAAACTATTGAAAAAGAGGTTATGGTGGCTGAAAAAGCCCCCCCCCTTCTCTGGATCCGCTTCTTTTTTCCAACAGCAATTCTTTGTCATATCTTCGGCCCGTCACCACAAAGACAGATGAGAAAGTCATCAGACGGTGGGACAGCGCTAACGGAATAAGTCACTAGGAAATTGGTCTCGGGCCTCATCTGCCTTTCTCAAATAGTCGGCGTTAGATGTCCAAAGAAAGGTGGGTCTATCTATTACAAGTACAAGGTACAGTATTATGATAACATATTAATAATCAAATTGCATATCCAATGATTTTAGAGTATTGCTATTGCATTTTACTGGGTGAATTTTAAAAAAAAATATTGCGTTCAAAGTATTACTTCAACATTTAATTAGGTGAATCGTAATTCCTTATGGTTATATATTTTATTTCTAAAATGCATTTAATTGTTTTAGAATGCAGTTATTACTGTATTACTATTCGTAAATATTTATGTTATGTGTGTCATTTCAGAGGTTTCATTCTACAGTGCTCCTTGCACTGGTGGAAGCGGATTATAAGTTCATTTGGGTGGATATTGGCTGATTTGTTGGCTCCCCTGATTCCCAGATTTTCAACCATTTCGACTTGGAAGAAGCTATTGAAGACGGAAGCATAGAGTTCTCTACTCCAGAACCCTTCCTGGCGACGATAGGTCCATGCCTTCTTTTCTCTTGGGGGACGAAGCCTTTGCCCTAGGAACCGGGTTGATAAAACCGAAAGACCAAAAGGAAGAGGTTTTTGAATTGTCGAGTGTCTCGCGGTCGCAGAATAGTTGAGAATGCTTTCGGTATTTAGGGCAAAAGGATTCAGTGCCTGCTTCACACATTCCAATAGGACCCGAAAACAGTGGTGTCAATTGTTCTGGCTTGTAGCTGCCTCCACAGCAAAATGAGACTTAGATACCCAGCCTTACAAAAAGCCACTGAGAAAAAATGAGACTTAGATACCCAGCCTTACAAAAGGCCACTGATCAAGAAGGTGACGAACACCAAGTTATTCCAGGAGCATGGAGAAGTGGCCTTATCATGCAAGGCGTGAACAATATAGTTGGAGGGAACAGAACCTCCAGAGCACCAAAGGGTCAAATAGAATACTTGAAACACTTCTTTTGTTCACCTGCCGGAGCGGTCCCATGGCAGGTTAATATGATCTAGAGGACAGATAATGAAAATAAAGTTTGAACAGCTCTAAAAAAGACAGTGTGTACCTTTACAATTTGAAATATTGTATATTACGGAACCTAATATCAACAGATCACGTATGCGTAATGAACATAAATTTTGTAATGGAGAAAAAAAATCAGAATCTGTAACACTAGGCAGCGTGAAATGTCTACGGGAATGAATAAAGAAGTCAGTGTTTTTTTTGTTAACAATTAACTATACTTTATTCTTAAAACAACCCTAACATTACAATACACCAAATTAATACAATTAAACAGTATAACAGCAGTTTAACAGCAAATCAATACAGTCACACAGTAAAATAAACAAAATGCAAAGTACCTGGATACCACCACTGTCACAGCGATAAGTTCTTTAAAATGAATAAGCCGGATGAACAGTTCACACAAATCTTCTCGGAGAATAACAGTCTAATGTTATTACAAAATCAATCTACTGTTATTCAAAACTGAAATGATACGAATAGTGATCCGAAAGACAAACTGAAGACTACATAAAATACGAATAAAAATTAGAAGAAAATCTCTAACTGCTGCATGTATCGGAAAAGGTCCTACTCGTCTGTGTCCGCTGGAATATTCTCTCACCTCTCTCTCGGCTCTAAAACACAGCCCCTATTTATAGCTTCTCACCTCAAGCCGAGAACTTTCCATTTTTCGAACAATCTAAAGAATCTAACATAATACACAGTACACACGCGTTACAGGAAACATCAAAAACAACGAATCCCCTTGTCTCTACGTATCAGGGTTCACACGTGAGCCGGCCCGGCCCGGCCAGGCGAGAAAGCCCCAAGCTAGCATGACAACGAGAGTTCAACCAGTACGGATACAACTGAGATTGCAATACCCGGCCAGGCGAGGCCGCTACAACACGAGTTACGCCCGTGTCACACAATAAAAAAAGACATCTGTAACATGTATTATTTGGCATGTAAAGACTTCTAAAATAGTTCTAAATGTTTGTCAAAATACAGTATATTACAATAAATATACAAATGGTATATTAATGTTGTATAACTTTAAAACTTGTGGTATCTTATTTATACATTTATATTTTCGAAAAAAAAATAACATTTTGATTTAAGCTTATTTCTAATCTCTATAGATATTAATAACAGTGCTTTAAGGTTTCCTCACCTTCTTGATGCAAATCCCCTTATATAAAGGTAAATTTTATGTGCTCTTTGGATAAATGTTGTTGAAAAAAGTATTTCGAATAAACTGTTAAAAATAATAATAAAATAATATGAATAATTAAGTAAGACTAAAACTAGATAAAAAACTTAAATAAATCAGTGACAAACAATTACAGCTGTTTAAATGATTTTAATAATAATAAACACTGCTTTACACTTTTTTCAACTACTTGCACATATGTTTTTTGCGAGTGCTGCTGCCACAAGCCTCGTCCTTGCGACAGGCGCCATCATCATCTGTGCTGCCAATAACCCCAGGAAATAAGTCTGTTGGCGACATAACCGATGATGAGAGGCCAGTCAGTGTAAGGTCTTGTAGACTCGTCATTCGCGACAAGTTCTCAGTACCACCGTCCAAGTTACGCCGGGTGGCCGTCGGCTGTCCTGTGCTGGGTCCAGGAGTTTTCTAAGGTATAGGTCACCACTGCCAAATACCTGTGTTTCTGACGGTTATGCTCCCTGCTGGCTATACTGGTGCTGTAAATGCTGGGTGTATTGTTTCTGAACTGGTTGAATTTGCCGGACGTACTGCTGTTGGACAGTTCTGGCAAACTGCTGCTTAGGTGCGGTGTTGATGGGGGGGGGGGGGGGTGGCTTGGCTGAAATGCTGCTGGAATGGCTGGCCCAACGGCTGTTGCTGCTGCTGATGGCCTTGGCCAAGTTGCTACTGTGCTTCCCTTGAACGGATGGCAATTGACTGGTTATAATGGTGCATTATTATCTCGAATGACAGGCGGAAGAACAAGGGGGGTGGGGGGCTTGGCTGAAGTGCTGCTGGAATGGCTGGCCCAACGGCTGTTGCTGCTGCCGATGACCTTGGCCAAGTTGCTACTGTGCCTCCCTTGAACGGATGGCAATTGACTGGTTATAATGGTGCATTATTATCTCGAATGACAGGCGGAAGAACAAGCCCAGGACCTCCTCATGCATGGAGTTGGTCATAGAGAGTAGCCATGTTCCCCCCCCAGTCCTCCCGAGTCCCGCAGCATATTATGTATGGTGATGCAGCTACGCTGTTGTCTCTTGTTGGTTAGCCATAGTTCCCAGCAACCTCACAGCCTCTGTGTCAGTATCTTAGGCCTTCAGTTTAAGGGCCTCCCTTTGGATGCTGTGGTGGTGGGCTGTGGATCGAGTGTCATACTGGTTCTGGTAGGTACTGGGCTGGCTTTCTTCGTCGACTTCAGTTCCCGAGTCCTTAGTATCCGTATGGGTCTGTTTGGCTGATCTTCAGGCTGCAATCTTAGCCTTCTGCTGAAAAAGCATATTACATATTTTTATTGATAATTTTTTTTAAACACTATAATTTTTATATCCTATTTTGTTCAAACATTAACCTTCTATAAAGCATAATATGATTTGTGGCATTAAATCTTAAAGTTTTTTAAAGAATGTCTGAACGGACATTCAACTAATATTCACAACCTGCCTGCCGGGAACTCTTTTAATGTGGGCTTAGAGGAACTCACATTTCCTGGGGACCACATTGTTTTCTTTCTGTCAGCTCTTGCGCCATCGCAATAGTTGAAAGCGAAAACTTTCCTAGCCTCTTTTTCATGCTATAATACCAGGTCATGAGGACAAGGATGCTTGACAGATTAAATTCCATAGTCTTTTCCTGCCAGAGCCGGACCTTTCATCCCCTTCAAGTAAAGAAAAGTTTTCTCCTTCAACCATTTAATACCATCATCTTCTTGTGCCTTGGTTAACTCGGTTAACACCATCTTCTTGTGCCTTCTTTTTTCTCTTTGCATTCTCTCCATTAGAGGCGGTAGCAGAAGAGCAGTTTTCCTCATGGAGAGACTCTTCCGCTCGGCTGCCTTTTTTTCTAGCTGCAGAGTCTTTTCTTTTCTTCGGTAGCATCTTGTTAAATCACAAGCATGTAAAAAAGGACTAACAAGCGCAGACTGCCCTTTTTATACGGAAATGCTACGCAGCTTCATGACGACCGCCGTAATCAGTAGCACGACCCTTACGCTTCCACCGTCATGGTCCGTTATAAAGCCCTCATGAAACGTACCCATTCCGTTAATGTTCACGGAAGAGTTACGGAGATCCTTGGTGAATCCGCCCTGTGTCCGTACTGAAATCCTTGTGAAACCCTGGCAGACAACACCACAGGGAATATCTGTCCGCCGTCATTCACCACGGATGGCAAGTCCCTGGCCGTCCGTGGTGGTCCGTAGGCTAATCTGGGACAGTGTGGCTGGGGCTTACCGTGAGGAGAATATGCCACGAACGACACGAGAACGCGGTGTTAAATTTCATCATGTTCTCTCCCGACAATGCCACGTTCTCGATTGCCGTAGCTGAACCAGGGGACACCATAGAAGAACGTTGTAAAAGATGAGACCCATGCTTTGCAGATATATGTTATATGACTCGCAGGTGTGGGAGGGTAAGTTTGGACAACTTTTTTATAAACATTTATTGTTACGGGGTGACATAAAAGCGGACCGAACTGTCTCACCTGTGAAGCTTGCGGTTGGTACGCCGGACTTGTGTGTCACCGACATGGGTTCGAATCCGGGATCGGCCCAGTATTTTCCCCTGAACAATTTGTCTTCGTAACAAAATGGGGGCTCGTCCAACGTGACGGTAAACTTTGTGGCCCAGGGAATAAGCTCACCAAAGTGTGACTCCTGGGATAATTAGTCTTGTACTGATAGCAGAAAGCTCTTAAGAGGGGTCGTGTTACGGGGTGACATAAAAGCGGACCGAACTGTCTCACTAGTGAAGCTTGCTTTTCTAGCGAAGCGGTTGGTACGCCGGACTTGTGCGCCACAAACAAGGGTTCGAATCCGGGATCGGCCCGACGTTTTCCCCTTAACAATTTGTCTTCGTAACAATATACCTTAAATTTTCCGACATATTTCAATAATGATACGGTTAGGAGAAAGATTTTGAAAAATAATGTATTATGTTTCCAATATAGGTTTATTGTAAACCAGGTTTAGATATGTAAAATTTCATAGTAAACTCAGAAATTAAACCTGAGTCTTGTATTCTAATTAATAAAATACTTCATTTCCATTAAATCAATATTATTCTCTAAATTTTGGGGAGAGGGGATGATTACATTGACCATCCCCCCTTGCTAAAAATTGTGGGGGGATATATACCCCCCCCCCCCCACCCATCGCCCCTGTATTGACCCCCCCTGCAGAACTGATAGTTTGTAAGTATTGGTTCATTGCTAACTCTCGTGACTGGTATATTCAATGGATAGTCACACCCAAAGTTATCCATGCCTGGCAGTTCATAACATTGTTTCAAAATCAGTTGAGATAAAAATCGAACTGAACCGGATAGCAGTCTATGAATAAAAAGGTTAATTATGGCTTCACTGATTAAACCAAACGTTAACTGTGGTTGCAATCCAGCAAATGATATCATGTCTAACTGAATGGAACTTATATTGCATTTTACAACACAATACGTATTTTATCTAACATTGTGCAAGATTATTTGGTTCGACTCCTAAATCGAGCATTCCCGCGAAGGTTTGGCTAGAATGATGGACCGTCTTACATTGTCAAACTAGGAGCAGCTGGCGACCAGATAATACTAAACTTCCGAACGCTCTGCCTAGTGACATAAAACCTGCGTGAGAGGTCCGTGATTCCTCAAGGGAGCTGACAAAAAGATGTAAAAATACATCATCGGGTTCTGCTGTCGGGAAGGGCACTTTAAAACTACTTTTGCTGTATGCGGTGAGCGCATGACTTCACCGAAAGTACGTGTCCCAACAGACCAATTTGAGACAATACCCTCTGGACAGCAGACTTTACGAGAAACAATAGACTTTTCCGTCCTCCTGAAATCCTATGGTATAGTGTTTTTTGCGTAGATTAAGTCTCTCGGGAAGACGAAGCAGTGTAAAATTTCTAGTTGTCAGGGAATTTGCCGCCGGCACTTTTTAGAATGCACCATGATTAATGTTTATATGACCTGCCGCAAACACCCTTGTTTGGAGTACCTTCCGGTCTTCGAAAAGTCTAACGCAGGTGTTACCCCTGTGTTATCCAGGGCCATCGAATATTGGTTCCGACACAGAGTCTATTCGATAATTATCATGATAATTTAAAAATTATTCATGCGTGGGACAATACCACTGCTCCATTGACTAAATGTATTGGAAATAAATGTAGTATTGAAGGCAAATCACGTTAGGCACCGCACGGTTGTGGGGTCTTTTCCCATTAAGACTGGCCCTCTTCGGCGAGACTGCTGGCAAAAATCTTTACCACATAAAGTACTGGTCACGGGCGGCAGGAAAATGTGGAATGTTTTAACTTGTAGCACCTGTTATAGCTGCAATTATTTCATGCTCCCAAGAGGTGTGGCAAGTTATATGCATGAACAGGACCGAATCACGTAGAAGGTCAGGAGAACATCGGCTGTGATATCAGACCAAAAGCCCAATGTTAACAAAGAAACGCGAGTGGCCTGGTATGCATGGTTGTACGACTGTAAGAGACAACCGAATGTAGAAAGGATAACAGACCTGTGGTTGCTTGCTAAGCCTGTATCTCACTCGACTGCGACAGCTTGCGAGTAGTTGGAGGCACAACAATTGCGAGAAAATACACCAATTAACGACAATTTTTACTTGTACTCACGACACGTTTACGACATCGATAGAGTGTTGCCACAATGTCATTAAGTGGAGTTCATTTACCTGTGGCGCGAATGTTGTGCGATGTTCTCTAGGCATTCGCACAACATTGGTGAAATATTTGCACGAGATACGCAGTACAATTGCGATTTTACTACACTTGCGAGTCTCATGCGACAGATTCTCATTTTTACCTCCAGTCATTCGCAATGAAATTGCATTAGTCGCGAACCCCTAGCAAAGTTGTCTCGCAGTTCTCGAAGCTCCTGATTTGCGGAAACTATTTTTTTATTGTTTGCGACAGGTTCGAGGCGGTTAAGAGACACCAGCGACACCACTGCTACTATTTTGAGAAAATTTTTGTCTTGCGAATTTTTTTTAACATGCTCAACATTTCTGTGATAATAAAGCGACAGTTTGCGAATCACGCGAGGAAACTGAGACTTTACTCTTTTGCGAATGCCGTTCACAATTTGTCGCAAGCTGTCGCAGCCCAGTGAGATACATGCCTTAATATTTATTCTGCACCACGGTCACCAGGATACAAACTGCTGACATTCGGAGTGTCGTGCAGCGTCGGATAATGTACATTATTGCGCTTTGTATAAAAAATAAATCAAATATTTACTAGTTTATCAATGCCCATACAAATTATATACATTGGCTGCTACAACACTTACATATTTAGGTTATCAAAATTTAAATATCTAAATGAGAAATGAATACATCTTTGATTACTAGATAAAAGTTCTCAATCACAGAATGTTTCAGTCATCTCATTGGCCCGCCCCGGTTTCATTTATCGTGAAAATATAATGCAAGCTATGTCCTGTATGAACGCCTTCAATGGCATGGCTGACTAATGGTTCACCCTTGATTACTTTAGGATAATATGGTCATATTCAGGATAAGGTAATTAATTATCTCGGTAATACGAGTACATAGCCATGCCTTTACAGTCCTCTGAAGGGAAGCAAGTCTATCATACAGCTTACTTTGTGATAGCCCCAGTGGTACCAGCTCTACTAATTCAGTCCATTTAATGGGGGGACGGATTCTCTTTCACTTTTAACAAGATTGCAAGTCATTACAGGTCAGAGGACTCGGGAATGTTGTCGTCAGTTACAGTAAGACATTATGTCGTGTAAACACGGGAAAAAATTTAATTAATACTGATTTTTCAAATGTATATAACATATATATGTATATCAGTTACGGATAGAGTATTTTAGAAAAATGAGCGTAGAATCAGATATATTGTTATAAAAATTTAGGCTCAATGGCGAAATGTGTGGGTCGTTAAAAACGCATTATGATTCGAAATCCGGCTGTATTTTTCAGTATTAAGTACATTGAGGAATTACATTTAATCTTCATTGGAAATAGTAGGGACCAGTTTTAAAAATATATAAATCTATAACTCTAATTTTCTTCTGAGGATTTCTAGTTAAATATGTCCTGTAATAATCTGCCAAAAGAGCATTAATGATTTGGAAGGCTCTTGTTGGTTCTAGGCCAGATGCTAGTGAAAAACCGTTGCTACATTGTTATATATTGGTCAGTTATTTTAAATATGTGGCCAATCAAAGACATGCGGTCCAGTTGCTTTTTTTTGGGACTGATTTTAGGTGGATTTTGGCTTCACTGCATTCGGACAAGGATTGTGTGTGTGTGTGTGTGTTTGAGAGGGGGGGGGGGGGGGTTGAGAGACACTGGAACTCTATTTTCTTGAACATTTTTAACTGTAGGTAGAAAAGAAAAACTCTCAGCTAAAATAAGTTTAATATCATAAAGTGGCACAGAAGAGACCTAGACGTCAGGATTTTTTAGATATATTATAGGAATAATAATTCAGTCACATGGCCCACAAGAGAGCAATCTATCGAGACTCTAAATGCGCAGAATATTATCTTCTCTGTGAAGGGATATGCTAATTATGAGAACGCTAGCTTAATGTACAAGTTAATGTATAAAATGGATATTAAAGCTAATAGTCATACAAAAGGAAACTTTCCTTTATAACATTCACTGAACTAGAACTTGAAAGAACACGAATTAATTAACAGTTTGATGTTTTCTAGATAAACATTACCTGCCCATCATCTATTGCATTTGACATAATACATATTAATTTTTTGATCGATTGAATGTTATATTGTCTTATCTTCTGAAAGGCTAGCAGCTTTGAAATCAAAATAAATAAAAAAGGTTGAACAAAGAGTATAATTACCACATACTTTCGACAAAGGATATACGGACCATGCACTTCTAGTAAATAATCAACTTCCTCTAAATAATCATCTTCCTTTATGATCAACTTTTACTGGTTTTATCAAAATCATTTGTAATTGCTTACGTTTTTGTAAACAGGCATAAGGAAAGAAAAAACACAGAGATCAAATAATCATCTAGTATCGAAATACCGATCCATTTTTTCTGCTTGAAACATGCAAACAAAGCTACATCTTTACACAGGCGCTTGAATCCCTATTTATAATAAAGTCTTCATATCTCCAATGTTAAAAAAAAATAATAGGACGGAATCAGGTCAAACGACCCAATAATAAAACGGTCATGCCATGCTATCACTTGTATTATGACACAAGGTAGGCAACTCGGCAAAAACCTTTCGACGGCGGCCATTCCGTTTGAAAAAAACTTTTTTTCAAACAACCCATAAATCGGCCGAACTATTAAAACCATGGTTACATTGGAAAGATACTTTTAAATCAACATACCTGTAAACGTATAAAACGGTGATCGTGTAGAGGGTCTCAGCTCTGTGTCCACTAAACGGAAAAATGCTCTCTATTAAAAAGATTTATGTGGACATGTGTTCCGCGCTTGAATTTAAAATCTTTACTTTTTTTGACAGAGTAAAATTTCTCAACATTCGATAAAATGGAAATCGGGTTCAGTAGGATTACAGGTCGCCTCCTGAAAAAGCATGACATGAAAAAGCAGCATGTTTGGCTGAACATTTGTAAAGGGTAAGGGTGAAGACATATCAATAGTCCATTTCATTTTTAGGTTATAAGAATCACCTCAATATATATTTTCTTATAAACCATTATGACAAAGGACCATTCCTTTGTCCCCGTAAGGAAACCACCCATTCGTATTTATTTGTTCTGCTACTCACAAGGTGAACTCGTGTTACTGAAGCATGACAGTGTTCATACATGAAACGCATACACGTGAACACATGACTGATATTAAAGGAAATTTTGGTTGAGGTCTGTACGGCCTGACTACAGATTCTAATTTGTTACCAATTAAAAGATGTACTGGTGATATTGCTTCATGTTTCACCGTCCCTACAGGAAACAGATCTTAACAAATATATGTAAACCCGCCCACCACCCACTTTCATATTCCAACCCCACCCAACCCGAATAATAATTGAGTTATGAGGCTTCGTTCTGAAACCATGGTTATCATGGAAAGATATTTTTTTATGTATAAAAATCAACATACCTTTAACCCATAAATAATTTGTCAAACGGAGGTCACATCACTGGACTCATTGCCCATGCAGTACTGAAAAGCCCTCACATTGAAAGGGGAGCCATGTGGTCTTTCGATTAAAATCCTTTACTTCCTTTTGGGAGAGAAGATTCATTCAGAGGCGTTACAATGGAAATGGGGGATCATTGGGGATTATAATGGACCCGCGTGACCGCGTATTGCACGGAAATTTTCTTTTGGCAGAACATTGCGCTCTGGCCAAGGCTTTAACAGGCTAATGAAAATCCCCAAAGCGCTTCCTGAAAAAGCGACACAGGCGTGGAGGACCTTGCAGCACAAAAGAAATAGGGACACCTAATGGGGAAATATTAAAATTATTAATTATTCAGCTTAATAGGGCATAATCCCACAAAATAAAACAAACTGGTCCTAGAAGAGCACGCCACCGATACGTCTGCCGAATTTGGAGAGTCAAATCAGAACGGAATCAGGTAAAACCATGGTCTAGAAAAAAAAACCAAGGCTCGCTAAAGCAACATCTAATTTAAGTATGTTTTATCAAAGCAAACAACATAGAAAAGGACAACATAAAAGCTGGCAAAGCGTTGAAGAACAATAAACGTGCTGATAAAAGCTGACCTGTTTTAGCTGATATGTTTACAGAAACAAAATCACACCAAGAACCTCGCTTTAAGCAATGTTATAGCTGTGAAATAATTCATTAAAGCGATGTCCCTGGGCTCCTCATCCATTTTGTATGAAAGGATGCGATAATGTCAGGGAGAGAGCGATAACTGAATCATGAAACACATTTTTCATGTTGTCACGATCACATTTTATATGAATGACACTCTTCTGAGTTTATCTGTCCTTTGAATTTGCTTCCATTTTCGCTGTTAACGTGATGAGAAGGGTTATTCTTCCGTGTTAAAGGACAACCCTCTGCATGGTAATACCCACAACATGCACGGACGTGAACAACTATAAACTTCGTTTATATTCGATGTATTGTATCACAATTTTGATTCTTCTGTGCAACTACGGTGTGTTTCTCAATAAGAAAAATCGTATGTGATCACACAAGACTTCATAATGAAGAAAACAATGCTCGGGAGGATACAAGTTAGATGGGATATACCGTAAGCTGTGTCATAACGGTGGTTTGATAGCTATTGCAGGCTGGTGCGTGTTTTCTTGGAGATAATGCCTATTTCTTTAAAGGAAAATTTGACTAAAAATACGAATTATCCATGTTTGAGTCCCATCTGTACCACATCACTTTATGTCGAGTCTGAACACATTCCCCGGGTAATGTGGTTTCATGTGGTTATAACTAGCCATATTTTAGTACAAGTAACCTCGAAATCACGACCACGAACATCACCTCGTGGTCGCATTTTCAAGGTGATCGTCTAAGCGAGGTCTTTTATGAGGAGGGAAAAAATAATTGGAACAGTGAAGAAACTGTGTCGTTATTTTGAGGTGGTCGCCAGCGGAGGTGATCGTCAGGTGAGGTTTTACTATACTAGAAAGTAATCAGAGACTACAGCCTCCGCCAGGATCCATATGAAACTGGTGCTGTGTGCTAAACATACATTGTTTTCCTAATATTTCAAAATTGGATCACAGGACATCCTTAAAACAAAGGCAGCCCTTATTATCGGAAAATATCTCTGGCCATAAGCCAGGAATAAGAAAATTACCATATTTCACAACAATATTACCATCCTTAAAATTAAAAAAAAAAATTAAATATACGTTGGTTATTAAGTAAAAAAAACTTAAATAATAGGGGATACGTTCTAAAAATGTCGTTTCATTGATGTTATAAACGATGTTTTTGTCTGACATATTTTTTGTACACAAACATCTTTAATCATTAAATTTTATAACATGCCTTAAGCTTGTTTTACTGTTTTTTTTTTTTCATATTTTTATCCATTAAAATATCATATCATGTCGTTGCAGGTGTAAAACACATGAAACATCATTTCGAATCCTGTTTCGAAGAAACATTATTTTAAACAGAAACATGAAACATGTCCTCAGTTTTTTATACTGATATATAGGAACATATAATTTCCAGTGGGTGTTTTTTTTCAATTGTTTACTTGGTACTACATCTTTCACTATCACCAAAATGTCTGGCCTTAAATAACATGCATCACAAAGGGCGCACATTGTATATGAAACCTGATACTTAAAAAAGGATGAATATATACACAGTTAAGTAATTTATATAGTCTAAATGACTACAAATACTTCAGCTGTCATAGTATTACATTCGAGACATATGTCAAAAACCTAGGGTTTCCATCAAATATCTGCTGGCCAAGTATCCATGGTTAACGTAATTAGTCATGTCCTTCACGGCGCTCACGTTCTGCTCTGTCCAGACTATCTTACATCCTAGCGACAGTTTACCATTATTATTATCATTATATATATATATATATATTTTATATATAATATAATATATTTTTGCAAACAATGATGACTTTATATACAATAGTATATATATATATATATATATATATATATATATATGTATATTCATATGATTTGTGGGTATGGTGAATCAAATTAAACATTTCATCGGCATGGTAGTGACTTAACATATTTACTGTGGAACCCGTCAGAATAATCAGACAGGTTTGGCTGAAGAGTGCAAAAATTAACATGGGTCGCATTGGCAAGCAACTGTTATTAGTCAGTTCCATGCCAATACAAAACTTGATTTGATTCCTCTTTCAATTTTTTTCCGAATTTCAGAAAAAAGTAAGATTTTCCAGTGTCTAGATAGGAAAATATCGCAACAAGTGTTACATTACATGTTAGGCAGAAGTTATTGTTAATGAAGGTGTCTTATCACAAAGTTGCTCAGATATTGTTCATTTTACGGGAATGTCGAGATACGGTATGCGGAACTAATGTGTTGGTATGGCCAGTAAGGAAGAAATATGAATGGGCCATATTATTGTATGGTACTGGTTAATATTATTTAAAATACAAGCTCTCCGAAAGTAAAGCATATTCTGTGCATGAAACAACAGAGATAAACAGCTAGTGGCGCGCCGCCATGTAAGCATCTTGATTGATATGTCACACACTACCAAGATTTACAACAATTCAGCTCAACTATAATTAAGTCTCCTCAAGTGTAGGACGGGGAGCCTTAAATGGGTTGATAAGGGCATTTTCAAATTTTTGAAACATTGTGTTGTGGGTAGACATTCTAAGGTCCCCGATCCCTGAGTGCAAAACAATCGATTTAATTTTTTTTCTGGTTTTTCTACTGGCATCTTCTATTTGCGCTAGATCTCCAATATGGATATATTCTAAAAGCTGACATTTGGGCACAATAGTAATCGAGGTCGTACACTAAAAAGCCGATTAACCCCAGTTGTGGGTCGGGGGGGGGGGGGGTTCCATAAATCTAGTTTACATTGTTGTTTCTGTGCAATATGTCGCCGTCAATGCTATACCTACGTCTGACTTTTACGACTCCCATGCAGTTCACTGGGCCTCCGCTCAGTCTGAAAGTACACCTAGACCGCGACATTAACTGCTGAAGCTCAGCGGCTCAGCTACAACCCCCCCCCCCCCCCCCCCCCCCCCCGTGTAAAGCTCAGGTCACTATTAGGTCTACCGGTGTTGAAATGAACTATGCTGGGCTTCGCAAACATGTTAGCCATGGTCGGGGAGGAATTTTTTTTCTGGTGCTGTCAGCTCCCAGTTCAGGAATTTTATCCCTGCGCTCAAACCAACCTTGTAGTAATGCAAAAAAAATCAGGTTAAAGTCGTGGGGCGGTTGAACCTTCCGGTATATAACTGAGCACGAGCGGAACTCCTTACTGGATACCATGTAAAAAGTTGAAAGTCTTTAAACTATTATGTAAACATACCTGCTTATATGTGCCTATTACGAGACTGCATCATGCAATACGTTTTTTTTTTATAAACTGGACTTAATCTTATAATGACACTTGGCCACTACATTAATTAAACAGATTTAACATCCAGAAGGAATCTTTACATATGGTGCAGTATCTAATTTTAGTTGATATTTTATCCGCCCTGGTGGTTTAACTATCATTATTTATATAATATATAGAAACCATGCATGCTGTGTCATTTTAAACCGTTATATACTGTAACCTCTATTTTGTGTAGAACGCATTAGAGTATGCTCTTTGCGAGGATTTTTCGTATCGCAGTACGCTAGAGCATGCATATCTCAATATATCATAATATGAAATCTGTAGGCGATACCCAAACCTAATGATATATATAGTAATATAGGATAGGATAGCTATTCTCACAAACTAAGATGCCTGTTAAAGTGCACGCGGTCAAACAGAATTAATATCCATTAGGGAATGGAATCAAAGGGTGGGTATAAGTCGCTATAAATGGGTGAAAAAGTATGGAACTATGGGCTATGTTTTACTGGATACATCAATTAATCTTGTTTCTGGTATTGAAAAAAAATGAATATAATTTTTAGCGGGCTTATGTTAATCCTCTGCAATCAGAGGAAACTACACACACTACAAAACATGAACACGCCGAGCGACACTTTAATAGTACTAGCAACTTGCTAGAAGTGTCTTGCAGATATACACCTTGCCTGGCTGTGTAGATTACTGTCTCTGTTTTATTATTGGAACCATGAAACAAGTTTTTTCCCGATGTCGAGGCGAAAAGGGTATTGTTGTTCGAAAAATGACACTTCTGACTACCTAACCATATTTTCTTTGACAACAAGTCAAGGTGATTATTATGCCAAGCCAGTAGAGGAAATCATATGCAAGCCAAATATATAAGAAAATTTAATCTAAAAATCTTGATATTAGGTTAAAACAGATCCTTTCTTCTATCTTATGTAATTATTATATATAGAACTAAGCCTCAGTTATTAGACAGCTCTGCATATAAAAAAAAAGCACGAAGATCTCCACCAAGACAGCTCTTTACCCCCATATGGCATTTTCAGAAATGCAGCATTTTTAAAAATACTGATCAGCGCCAAATTTTAATCATTTGCCCCTTGTATCATTGTCGAGCTATCCTGGACATTTTATTGAAATTCGTTAAAATGTTTGAGTAATGTAGCTGTCAGACAGACAATCAACGCCGCCAAAAACATAAACCCGCCGCTTTGCGATAGGAAAAAAAATCTTTTAGTGAAGTCTAGTGCCTGCTGCCTGGTGTGATCACATATTCCCACTTCTTTATCAGTTGCGGCCCTTAAGTTCAGGTAACTACAGAAAAACCGCTAAATTTAACGACTTTTTACATGAAACCAGTTGCAGTACAAATTAAAATCGTAAGAAAATTCTTGTGTCCTAGAGAAGTGTTCATTATTATTGTTTTCATTATCTATAGAAGAGTGAAAGCGAGTATCCATGTATTCTGATAATAGTCTGAACAGGGCTTTCAGGAACGCGGCGGTAAGCGTCTCTGACGCTCGATATCTCTTACGGACGCTCGGTCCTGAGGGTCAAGCGTCCGATGGGACGCGCGAATTTCTGGCTTTAAGACCTTGTATCGGTCAATGGCCATTGCCGGCTGCCTTAAACGAACCCGTCAATGATGTGAACACCGTCAACTGAGGCTTACATTTTCCTTTAAGCATATATTCATATAATGCTACGATTTCTAATCATATAATGATATGATTATTACATAAAATTCGAAAAAGATTAAATTTTAACAAAACCCTTAAAAATTCCCCTTTGGACGGTCTAAACTCAGATGGGACTCTCCAAAATATTCGCCTTAACGTCCCGGACTCTTCAAATTTTCTTCCTCTTGAAAGCCTCGAGTCATAATAATAAAATGTATATTGTATTTATGCCAATCTTCCAATAGAATAATGCGCAAGACACACAATAAACACATATATAGGATACATAAATATTCCACTGATTATGAAATACCCATAGGAAAATCATAATAAATATCAGTGAATATTTCTTTGGGATATAACATCATGATTTTCATTGATACATCAATTAATACACTAGCCTTCAAGAGAGAAATATTCTAAGTACGTTGGGATAGAATGGAATAAATTTAAACGTTTTCTTTGGATAAGCTTAAATCGAATCTGTCGGCTTAATCTAAATGGAATTTAATTTGGCAGTGGTAATCCGATGTTGGGGACTTCCGAACCGCTACATTAGGTATTGAAAAGATGTAAAGGCAGGGATAAATTACTAATATAATCCCGTTCTTTAAGATATTTCAGGTTCCCCTGTTAGATTTGGATATATGACTAAATATACATTTCTTTGACCTCATCTATTACCCGGCGATTTGTATGCAGTCAATCTTTAGAGAGAAGTCCATCGGGTCATGCCCACGTTAAGATATAAAATAAACATAGGAGATGATATGTTGATACAGCCAGTCTTTTTAACAGTCACATTTTATTATAAATAAAACTAATGTTGACCTTCTCGTTTCAAGAAATTACCGTGACTGTAATATTGCCATCCCTATATTACAGTTGATTAGAGAATAGGTATAAGCTGAACTTGAAATTATCTATGAAATCAGATAATGAAAGTTACAAGAGTGCTTGATTTCTTTTTGTCATATTATGTTTTACAGGGTCCTTATTGTTCTTCCGCAGAATTCCCACACCAATATATATCAAATGCAGTTTCGCAATAATTGGAATCATCAAACCAAAAATCTACAGACAGCGTCCCCTATCGGCAAAGCTCGTAAAATTATTACATTAATGGAACCTGTTACTCTGCTTAAATTTACCAGGTTCTGCGTGGCAAACTGTTCATTATGGCATTTAAGCATGGTTTAATTTTTTTAGCAGAGACTGAAAGAATGACATAATACTGAAAGCAATGACAATCAATTTGCAGGAAAATGCTGCCACACTTTCTTTGATTGAAACTTAAGCGATGCAGTCAGTTTTTATCGACATTTACGTCCAACGCTACGTTTGTCAACCAAAATAGCCTTAACAATGCAAGACGCAACAAAGAGAAATCTGTTGCACTCTGAAGAAACTTTTCTACACCATTAACTAAACAAAACTTTCTTTCAATCGGAGCAAATCATCTGAACATATGTGACTTTTTTTCGAGACTGACCATAAAATCACTTATAAAGAGGGTATTTAAATCATTGCAGTGGTATAAAAAATGAGATATTTAACACAGACAAACTGCGCTTTGGGTCTTTTATGTGAGCACAAGCCACGTGCGTGATTTTACTAGAGTGACTTGCCGTTCAGGCAACCATCAGATGGCTTATAGTCGACTGGCCAACCTCCTAAAATGTGCTTAGAAATCAATCTGATGGCTTTTTTTGTTAAAGGCTGGAAACCTCGCTCGAAAGTATCAACATGGTCCATGGTCCAAGGTTTCAGAAACACCCGGTTACTAAAACGGCATTGAATTTAAAGGTCAATTTTCAATGTCAAGGGTCAATCGGGGTCAAATTTTATTAATTTTTTACATATACTTTCATATAATGTGCAGAAACTTTCATAAAAATGAGGAATTACTGAAAAACAATTATTTTCATTCATGAAATAAATGATATATGAAGAATTCTGTAAATAAAAAGCCCAATACTCCGTTAATATTGGGTCTTTAATATGTTGAACACAAAGTCCCATTCGATCTTTTTTTGTTAGTTTAACCTTAAACTTGATATGTTCCATAAAACCTTATAAAATATTCAATCTATAGCACCAAACCTGCAGAGGTTTATACCAACGGACATTACCAGAGAATGGAACCTAAAACTAATAAAACAAAGATCAAATGCGACTTTGAGTTTAACAATAGAACCAATATTAACGTAGTAATCGGCTACCGTCCCTACTGAATAAACAAGTATCTAGAATGCTTGTTTTGCTCGGCATATATTGTCATTATTCTTGTTTGTGTCAAGTAACTGTGTACATATACTGTGCAATTAATACATTGTGGTGGCTCCAGAGTCTGGGGCAGGAGATGGAGCTAGCTATTCATACAAATTAAGCTCTCCCGTGGGATTGATTCCATGTCGCACACATACCCTGGGCGGAGAACGAGAGAATTAAATAAGGTTGGACCTTACTCGTAATTTAATATAGGTCCCAAGGGGAGAAGGTGCACCGATTGCGCCGGGAACGGCGCGTATACGGTCAAGCCACACCGGGGTAGTTAGGTGCAAATTGGCCAGGACGGTTCATGACCACCAGAGCACCAACGCAGCATATTTCAACACACATATACACACACACATATGTATATATATGTATCTATTCTAACAATATTCACCTTAGGATCGGGTCGCATCCCTTGAAACACACTTGTCAATTACAGTGTTGTTTTTCTCCAACGTTATATATATGTATAAATATGTATCAATGATCTTCTGAGAGAGCTGTTTTCATAGCTGAAAACAGTTTAGATAGGTGTATTTGTGTGTGTGTGTGTATGTGTGAGGGAGAGAGAGAGAGAGAGAAGAAAAGAGAGAGAGAGTGACTGACTTTGTGTATCCTTCCTTGCTAGACCGCCCCCGGTCGTTCTGATATAAACAGATGTATACGCATGTGTTTAATTAAATTATACGTATATTTCTATTTCTTTTTTTATTATATTTTTTACTTGAGCTTCTATAATTGTTCACATGACATCATGTGAAATCCTCCTGGATATGTGCAGGCCAATTGTAATTTTATTCGCGGCAAAATCTGCCAGATGCCATCACCGTCTCCTCAGCAACGAACAACACCAGATTTTCCCAGCAGATTGTTGAAGTAAATCAGATTCAGTTTCTGCCAGTCAACATATTTTGTCACGTTGCTATGATACGATCGGTCAGCTTGTCTCTTAACTCCATTTTTTTGCTCTCGTCAAAGCCAGGGAATTCAAATTCATATGTTTGGTATACTCCTAGATTCTTCTACAGAGAAAAATTAATTACCGAATGAATAGGAAAGATATTTGCATTTTTGCTTATTAATAATAATCCGGCAAATTAATTAGTGATTTTACTTCGGCTTATGATATGAAAGACCCATCCTAGTCATAATTATACTTAAAATATCAATCTTCCTTGTGAATTTGCATGATGCTTTTGTGCCTTTTCTTTTTCAAAGTGCCCTGACAAATTGAAAAGGTCTGTTCTTTAACGGTCCGCCTGTTTAACGTATTCCTTTCCCTAGTTTAAGGAAACCCAATAGCTTGTCACCGATCCCCTAGAGGCTCGGATAGCGCTCATTTTATACACCCTTTACGTTCAACGCTGCAACAGTGGGTGCCACTGATCAGAGGTCTCATCTTTGACCGCATACAGAGAAGCAATAAAGCTATTTGTAATGTAGATGTGTTAGACGTCTCTGTAACGGGTAACGGGGATCGATTTCATGATCTCCACATTAGTATCTGATAGCACCGAACATAAAACCCAGAGAACGAGTTAAAACGTGCCATGGCTGTACGTGGCAAATCGTCTGATGCCGCACGGCACACATAAAGCGGTCCTCAATCGGCTTCTGTGGTCTAAGGGTGGCGCACAGGACTCAAAGCCGACAGAGCGTGAGTTCGATTCTCAATCGAGGCGGTGAGATTTGCACGTTCGGTGGAACCGTTCTGCAGCTTTAATCGCAAACGGGTGTGCCTTTTTTGGGATTACTCGGTGGTATGTCATGTGGTCCGAAACCGGAATTGAATTCTGCAGATGTAAAAACTTAGTTGAGCTTACATTACAAAAATGGACACGGTTACCTCCAAGAAAAAAAGTGACCATTAATCATCGGCGTTTTCCTCGGGTTTTCATCGGGTTGTGAAATCGTCTTGAAACGTCTGGCATCGCATGACAAAGCATTAAAACTCACATACGTTTACGCATGAGAACGTGGACAACGAGAAAGAACGTTGACACGCTTAAAATATTTCGTTTTATCGCATGTTAATGCGACAAAAACTCAACAAAAATGCATTGAAAAGTGAGGAAACGCACACGCAAATATACAGCGAAGTGCGGCAAAATCACTTATCACAGGGATACTGTAACAGCACAGTTTTCAAACTTTCCGGTCCCCCTCCCCCCCCCCCCCAAAAAAAAATGAAAAGGTTGTACGTGAAATCACAGGAAAACGTGAAAGAACACGGACGCCCCTTTAACGCATATACTAATCGCATGTCTTCGAAACGTGGCCTCTATCCAGCTTAATCTCATGTATAACGATAATGTGTGAGGGTCCCTTAACTTCTTGTTGTTGTAAGTGCGTCCTCGATTAGATACTAAATAACACTTTCAGCTATATAAACGACAGCGTAAATCTAATGATACATTTGGATTTTGCAATGGGGGAGGTTTCTTCGAAATGATTATCATCATACCACCTTGAAATAAAATATTAAGTTGTACTTTGAATTAACGTGTGGAGGTATGACGTACCTCTTTGAGTGCCTAATGAAGGAGATACGTAACGTAGAAGGGTTTAAACGTTTACGTAACAGGGTTACACCCCAATGTCTCAAGTTAAGGGACAGTCTGGCTTTTGTGAATAAAGCGGTTCAATGGTTGAATTTACTCTTGATAAAAATTCTCCATAAAATAAAAGAGCAGCGACAGCTGCCATCCTTTATATCAGTCAAGATCGTTAGCTTGTTGATTGTCATCTCTCATGGCAATTCTAGATTAATTATACATGATCGTTGAACTTTGCGTCGTAAACTACATTATCTATTGGTTTATGAATCTTAAACCTCCCATGTCAGCATGTCAGTTATGTTTTTTTAATTATTACTTGGATCCCGAACAAATGGAATTATTATAAAGTCAGGGTCAAAGACATTTATTTGATGATTCCCCAGACAGTCGGAGGGGATTAGAGTTAAATATACCAGACAAGCACTAATATTTATGGCGTATAACTGTTTCCACAGATGACCTATATGGTTATTTTAAGACAGAAAGTAGGATTTTATATATTGGAGATGAATGTATGCTGGTTGTAAGGCCGGTATCGGTCACGAAAATCGTTCACATTTATTGTGTAATGACCTTAAATTTTGACAGTATGTATGGTTATTTCCCCTGGTATATATACGCTTTTTGCCATAAGTCAGAGGTGTATGTACGTGTTATGGCGGACATGTCATCTCCAGATTCTACGACAGATGCATCAGGAAGTTATGTCATTATGACTCCATGGTATTTTATTTTGTTCTTATATTTTATGAATAATCTTGATTTTTTTCAAAAGAATTTTGTCTTTAAATTACGTGGAAGCATTGGCGAAAAATTACGCATCAGGAAGGGGACATGCCCCTGTCACACATTTTTTTTAACCAGGCGGGATACACCATGTTCTATCCCCCCTAATATTTCGCTTCTTAGATGAATGACAAAATGGTATTCATATAACCTCTGATTACAATAAAATAGGAGTTATAAATGGAGCTGTCCCAGGTGACTCTACAGGTGGCTACAGGCGACCAGGCTTTCGACTCATGGTCGCCGAAAACAGGCGAAAGGACCTCAGCTTCGAGTAGTCTCTAGCCTTTGCTATGTGAGGAGCCTGAGACAAGTATGGGCCTTGTATCAAGTTAACCAGCCCATGACAAAAACTACGACAACCAACGTCACCTGACGACGTCGTAGGACAGGACCTACGAAAACCAACGTCACCAAGCGACAGCCTACGACAGCACCTACGCCAGTAGAAGACAGGCTACGCTCTCTGGCGTCGAAAAAGCTGTCGCCTGAGAATTTTGAACATTGATAATCCAGCAGCGACAGGTAAGAGGCAACGCGTCCTTGGGCGACTTTGGGCGACTAGAGGCGACAATGAGGCGACAACCTGGTCGGTTGTAGAGGCGCCTAAGAGGGGACACCCCCAAAAGAGTCTTAATGTTGCTATTCCCAAAAAGAGGAGAGAGAAAAACTGCAGTGTTTCATAAATGAATAAAATACCAAAATGACTGATCTAATTACACGATTCATCCGTTTCCAAGACATTGAAATACTCGGCCGATACAAACTAAAATTATAAATTTATGCAGGTTTATACGATAGAATTAAGCGCAGACGACCCACGCACGCCACCCCCATCCAAATTGGGATAGCCAAGGAAATCGTATTTAATTTGTGAGATCGGTTTCGTTTTTCATCAGAATAAGAAAACGAACATATACAAATACATTTATCAAAACACTAATCTCATTTTACAAGTACTTTGGATTGCTGAAAAGAAACAACATTTTCTCAAATATTGTTTTCAAATTCCTTTTTCCCTGAAAAAATGATAGGACACATTCAAAACAATATATTGAAGCATTGTTCTTTTTGTTTTGAATCGTCATATTAACTTATACTTTACTTTATGTAATATGTATATCGTTGATGTTTCAGATGGGATAACGTAATAAATACCATAATTCAGTCCTCATTTATCATTTTACTATATTAAAGCAGGAAATGGAACTCTAAAGTTTTGAGACCGAGTTATAAGCATTTTCGTGAGATATCGTTTCTCTTGTCTGACAGGAACTGTAGCGAGATTTGACGAGACGTCTATAACTGTGTCTCTTGAAGGTTATTGAATGCTGTCTCTAGCATAAGAGGTCGAATTATAAGAATTTGTAAAGTTCTCGCTTTTTCTCGTTTGACGGCAAACGTAACAAGGTATAGGTATGACGAGTCTTGTAATGGTGTAACTACAAAATAACCCATAGCATACAATTGATCGAGATTGAAATATAAGCTCGATAAATGCGATTTTATAGGTTTTTTCCCCAAAAATACATAGCCATGGTTACTGCAGAATGAAGCGATGGTTACTGCAGAACGAAGAAAGACAGCCCGTGAGTCCTAGTTTTAGATGTCACATTAACAATTCATAATAACAGTTTCAAGTACATCGCCACCTCGTGGCCAAGGTTCCAAAAAATACAAAAGGTTACCTTTCTGACTCACGCATGAAATAATGTTTAGGTTTTAAGACATTGCCTTCAGGCCTGTCAGAGAACATTGTTATACAAACATACAAATTGACGGGAAAACACGACGACCATGCAGTATTTAATTAACTGGTGACTTTATACACTTACATGAAAACATAAGCATATACAAAACATATACTGAGCAATTAAGAGAGGGTAATTTAAGCGCGGCCTGTTTTGTTCATGTGGAGATATTAACTTAAGAATGAATGCTACTCTTCATGCTAAAAGGCTTAATGAACTAGACGTTAAAAAACGGAGACACCAAGTTCTGGGCTACGTTGGAAGCAAACGGTGGTTGTTTAATGATGTGCTTCCCACTCGTTCTAAAAATAATACAACAACCATTGCATGCAGGTCAAAACCTTCCCGCTAAAAGTAACGGAAAGTAGGTCATTTGGACTCCATTGCCTCTGGACAAGAAAATTACTTTCTTGATCAAATTTGTACGTCCAGGAGAAAACAACCGGCTTGCGGGTGGGTGAGGACACTTTTACCTCTTATTCTACCATCTAATGCATCATGGGAACGTGCCTTTCAGAATAACTGGGCTGTTGTCTGAAACCTGTAACCAGATCAATATTTTAGCGTTTCGTGTAGGCGAGTGCGCTTTCTTACACGGGTCTTGTATTTTTCTTTCAGAATCACTACTTACCATTGGTTACCTCTATGCTTGAACACAACTTATCACATCTACTTTATGCTGAAGATATTATTTGTGTGCACGTCTGAATCAAGGTATGTATTTAAATGTTTTTTTTTATATTTTTGTTTTGTTTTATCTTCATTGCTTTATTTATTGATATTTTATATATTGATATTTATTTATATATATAATTTAATGTTTGAGAAACAGCATTTTTGGTCTTGGCCGAGGCGAGGGTTATTCACTTGCGTTTTAATTTAGCGAGCAGGGTTAACGTTTGATGCAACCGTGGAGTTGCATACATATAACTGGACATTTTGTTGGACATTCACATATATCCTGTATTGTGAAGCTCTCACAGAGCAGTGATGCATTCGTGGAGCTGGTGAACTGGACACAAGATCCGGCTCGCACGACTGGTTTCCAAACATACATGCTGGTGGGAACACATGCCTTACTATTGTGCATACTAAATTACTAATGAGGCTGAGTGGGGTAATACGATGCTGGCTACGTGTCAAACAACTCACTCACGGTCGAGTGGTTACCTTAATCCAGGCACTCATCAACAGAAAGGTATATGTACGTGAGAGCGGACATTTGTATATGTTATTGATATTGATATGATATTGACATGATACTTAGGTCAGAAGGGGCCGCTCGATTTGTTGAGCCCATGCCAAGGAGTCACTGCCCCTGACCGTAATTGAGGCGTTTCCCGGCCTGCGGGACCGAGAGATCTGGCCGTAATACGGAAAAGAGGAGTGCCCGTAATTAACAACAAAATGATTATTAAATATAACGGTCGATAATTCGGGACCGGAAAATCTGACCGTTATAGACTTATTGACCGTTATAGAGGCGTGGCCGTTAGCAGGCGTTCTACTGTATATATATATATATATATATATATATATCTATATATATATATATATATATATATATATATATATATATATATATATAAAACACTGAAGAAAGACACTATAAATTCACAACAGTCTGTTTCACGGGATGCGACCCGATCATCAGGGGAATATATTGTTACAGGTGCTCTTTTTATTGTGTGACACGGGCGTAACTCGTGTTGTTGTTACATTTTATGTTTAATCCGTACTGGTTGAACTCTCGTTGTCATGTGAGCAACATGAACAACATGAAAGGTGAGAAAGAGAAAGACTAGAAAAAGAAAAAGAAATAGAGTTAAAACGACTGGAGTTAGAAAGACTTAAACTAGAACATAGTCTAAGTTCTGCCCCAACTCCCAGTTTGGATGTTACTAAACACATTAGACTTGTCCCACCTTTTCAAGAAAAAGAGGTTGATAAATATTTCTTACACTTTAAGAGGGTAGCTGAAAATTTAAAATGGCCTATGCTGTTACAAAGTGTATTGACTGGCAAGGTCAGAGAAATTTATACAGAGCTTTCAGTAGAAGCTGCTGCTGACTATAACCTGGTAAAACGGTTAATCCTGAAAGGTTATGAGTTGGTTCCAGAGGCTTACCGCCAGAAATTCAGAAATTGGGAAAAAACGCAAAGAACAGATCTACGTCGAATTTGCTAGAACAAAAGAGCAGTTGTTTGATCGCTGGTGTAGTTCTAAAAATGAAATGAAAGATTATGACAATTTGCGCCAGTTGATTTTGCTTGAAGAATTTAAGCGCTGCATTAACGCAGATGTTAAAACTTTTCTCGATGAGAAAAGTCCTGAAACACTTGACATTTCTGCTCAATTAGCTGATGATTATTCATTGACACACAAAATCTCCTTTACTAGCAAATCAAACCAGTCATTCACAAAAAAGAATGTAAAACAGTATGGTCAAAAGAAGTTTACAGCGCAGTCACCCAGTATTAGTAGTCCTGATAGTTCAGCAAAGCCCATAGCTACACATCAGTCCACGTCCACTGTGTCTAAGTCCAACAAAGATCAGTCATTTTCAAAGAAAATCTGTAATTACTGCTAGAAGGAAGGTCATCTAATATCTGACTGCTGGAAACTCGCGAAAAGACCAAAAAACCTTCTGGTTTTGTCCAAATCTATGCACAGCATAGTACAAGAGCCAGGCTCTCTTCATGTAAATAAAGGGTACAACTCCTTTGTTGACTCAAATAAAGAGTTTGATGCTACGGAGGGCCAAGTGCTGTCTAAATCGGAAGAGGAATCCGTAGCTTGCTGGGTAAAAACCTCAGTTGATTCCTGCGAGGAATTAAATAGGGCTAGGTCCTTCCAAGACTCCTGCGAGGAGTATTCTTTAAATGAGGCTAAGTCCTTTTATGACTCTTGCGATAGTATTTCAAATGAGGCCAGGTCCTATTATGACAAACAAAAGTTTGTTTCTGCTGAGGAAAATTCCTCTGTTGACTCCCATGAGGGGTTTGGTGATAAAAAGGATGTAGATTCCTAAGATGACTCTGAAACAGAGTTTATGACTGACACTGTCAATGTCAGTTCTTTGTTTGATGAGGTTGAGGTAGTAGATTCCTCTCTTGACTCTGAAATGGAGTTATCTGGGCCATTCATACATGATGGTTTTGTATCACTTTCGAGTGATTTTTTCAGATTCTACCCTGATTAGAATTTTGAGGGACACTGGTTCAGGCCAGACTCTCATGTTGGCAAACACTTTGCCATTTTCTAATAGGTCCTTTACTGGTGCACATGCACTTGTTAATGGTGTGTTTTCAGACAGGCACCCTTCAGTTCCGCTTCACAGTATCCATATAATTGATTTGATTTCTGGGAATATTACTGTGGGCATAAGAACTACTTTACTCTTTAAGGGAATCCAGTTGCTACTAGGCAATGATGTTGCAGGTGATAAAGTACAGCCTGTACCAATAGTGACAGAAAAGCCGTCACTTGATCAGGACACTGATCTGGAAAGTCAGGAAATTCCTGGTTTGTATCCTTCATGTGCAGTAACTAGATCTATGGCCGAGAAAAAACACATGAGGATAATGGTCCAGATGATAGCACTCTGGGAGTCACTAGTGACTCGTCTAACGACTCGCCCGTGCAGGATTCAGAATTCTCAAGGTCAGAGCTTGTCGCGGAACAGCATAGGGACCCTGATATTTCATGTTTGTTTTCCAGGGCTGTTTCTAAGGATGAACTGTCACAGAACCCCGTTTGTTTCTATGTCAAAAATGGAGTGCTTATGCGTAAATGGCGACCACCTAATGTATGCGCTGATGATGAATGAGCCATGAAACATCAAACATCAAATAGGAATGCCCAAAAGCTTTCGCAGTGAAGTTCTGAGCATGGCGCAGGAGGGCCACTTTGTCTGGCCATTTAGGTATAAATAAAACTTATGAGAAAATTAGTACACACTTCTTTTGGCCTAACCTCAGGAAAGATATTGTACAATATTGTAAATCATGCCATACATGCAAGATGGTAGGCAATCAATCAGAATCCTCCTAAAACTCTTGTGTGAAAATCCTGATTCTCTTAGTTTACTGCAGTATGTCTCAGACTTTCGCACTGAACTACACAATGCTTGTGAGATTGCAAAGTCAATCTAAAATCTGCACGAAGTAAAATGAAAACAGAGTATGACAAGCACACTGTAAGTAGGACGTTTGAGCCTGGTGAAAAGGTCCTTGCCTTACTTCCCATCCCTGGCAGACCTCTGCAAGCTAGGTATTTTGGTCCTTACATCGTTGACAAGAGAGTCAGTGATTTAAATTACATACTGTTGACACCAGATAGACGTAAGAAGAAACAACTGTGCCATGTTAACATGTTGAAACCATATTATGACAGAAATAGCACATCAGATGTTGAACATAATGTTACTGCTGTAAATTGTTTAGGCACTGACCCTGACCCAGTTAAAGTAGATACTGATTGTAAGTGTGATATAAACATTCAGTGTGGTACTATACCATTAAAAAACTCAGACGTGCTTAAAAACCTGAATGCCAGACTGTCACACCTCACCGCACAACAACAACAAGACCTCAAGAGCCCGCTGCGGAATTATAGACATTTGTTTAGTGACATTCCAACGCGAACTAACATGTTGTGCCATGACGTCGATGTTGGCGAGGCAAGCGCAGTCAAGCAACGTCCATATAGACTGAAATCAGAAAAGCAAAGGTATCTACAGGATGAAATTCAATATTTGCTGGACAATGATTTTATTTAACCTAGTAACAGTAACTGGAGTTCACCATGTATTCTTGTGCCAAAACCTGATGGAAGTTACCGTATGTGCACAGATTATCGAAAACTGAACTCTGTCACCAAGACTGACACGTTCTCGATTCCGAGGATCGATGATTGTATTGATAGAGTCGGTAGCTCCAGGTATGTTTCCAAGTTTGACTTCTAAAAGGATTCTGGCAAGTTCCGCTGACAGATCGAGCGAAAGAAGTGTCCGCATTTGTGACGCCGCAATGACTGTACCAGTATAAAGTTATGCCGTTTGGCATGAAGAACTCGCCAGCCACGTCCCAGCGCCTCATCCATATGGTTTTCAAGGACATTCAGGGCTGTGACGCATATGTTGATGACCTTATCGTGTACAGCGACACATGGGAGAAACATCTGCAAATTCTTCGCGACCTCTTCGAAAGACTCAGTGAAGCACGCCTGACCGTCAACTTGGTGAAATCTGAGTTTTGTCATGCACAAGTAACATTTTTGGGTTATATTGTAGGGCACGGTCAGATAAAACCTGTTGATGCTAAGATAAGTGCTATTTCTGCATGTCCTAGACCAGAAAACAAAAAGCAAATAATGCTTTTCTTGGTATGGTTGGATACTACAGGAAGTTTTGTCTAAATTTTTTACTCTAGCAGAACCTTTGACTAATTTGTAGAAGAAGAAACAAAAGTTTGTATGGAGTGTTCAGTGTGAAAATCCATTTCAGAATTTGAAAGCAATTCTGCAAAGTTCACCAGTTTTAGCAGCTCCAGACTTTTCAGTACCTTTTAAGTTAGCCGTAGATGCTAGTGAAACTGCTGCTGGTGCTGTGTTGTTACAAGAAGGCAATGGTGGCATAGATTATCCAATTTGTTATTTCTCAAGAAAATTTAATGCAAACCAGAAAAAACTACTCCACTATTGAAAAAGAATGTTTGGCTTTGATTTTGTCGTTGCAACCTTTTGAAGTTTATGTTACTTCATCAGTCAGGCCTATCATTGTCTTCAGTGATCAGAATCCCGTCACGTTCATGAACAAGTTGAAATGTAAAAATCAAAGATTGATGAGATGGAGTTTGTTCTTACAGGATTACAATCTTGATATCATGCACATTAAAGGGAAAGACAATGTACTTGTTGATTGCTTATCGAGATGTTTAAGAAATGTTGTAAACAAGATGTTTATGTAACGTTGTAAATAAGATGTTTTTTGAGATGTTGTAAAAATTTTAGTGATTGTGATAGCAAGAAGAAAGTTTTCCGTGAAAACTTTCTTTTTTCTTACAGGAGGGGGAGTGTTACAGGTGCTCTTTTTATTGTGTCACACGGGCGTAACTTGTGTTGTTGTTACATTTTATGTTTAATCCGTACTGGTTGAACTATCGTCGTCATGTGAGCCTTGGGTTTTCACGCCTGGTCATGGGTCACGTGATGGCCCTGGTATGTGGAGGTACGCACAACGATGTCTTCTCGATAATTCCTGAAACGCGGGTTGTGCAAGAACTTATAGACTGTTCGAGAAGTGGAAAATTCCCGGCTTGGGGTGTGAAGGTATATAAAGGGGGGTTTTTTTTAGAACCAGAGGGCAGACAGCAGAGCAGATTCCAGCGGACGTAGAAGCGTGTGTCAGATTCTAAGAACTTATCTGACGAATGCGGCAATTATACATTTTTGAAGACTTTCTCCTGGATTTTATGCTTTTGGACTTCAGTTTACTTTCTGGGTTGTTGAAAGAACTTTCCACAGGACTGTCATTCTCAGAGGGTTTACATTTAGAGGACTTATCGTGGTGACGGTGTTGGTATCCAGGTATTGTACCATTATCTTTCTGTGTGATTGTATTGACTTGTTGCTATAAGGCTGTGTTAGTGTATATTTGTATTGATTCAGTGTATTGTATTGTTAGGGTTGTTGTAAGAATAAATTATTGTTATTTGTTAACAAAAAAACACTGACTTCTTTACTCATTCCTTTAGACATTTCACGCTGCCTAGTGTTACAGAATCTGATTTGTTGTTTTATCTCCATTACAAAATTTGTGTTCAGCACGCATACGTGATCTGTTTATATTAGGTTCCGTAACAATATATATATATATATATATATATATATATATATATATATATATATATATATACCCCTTATAGTATACATGATACTCAATCGTTATGTTGAAAATTCTTTTTTCGAGGCAATCATATTGTTTTAAATCTCTTCTCTGTCATTTTCAGAGATTAACATTCAGGTCGGTTATACTTACGTGGATTTATTTATTGAGTTGTAATAAAAATATTAGACGATATATGCGGTGTCAAGTATTTGCAAAACAACAAGGAAATATACCCGAGACAGCGCCCAACGACAAAAAATGCAGTCTCGAATTTTCCCCAGGACTTACTTTCTGAAATGTTATTAGGAAACTTGCTGTAATTTTTATGACCACCTGAGAACATTTTCCGTCTGCTGGATATTTCTTATTTTTACCGAATTTCTTACTGTTGGAAAATGTTCTACAAAAAACGGTGGACGATAATTGCCTAAATAATAGTTTGTTAATGTATTATTATTATTAAATAATATTATTACTGATGTTGTTGTTATTATCACGAGTTAACATACAAATGTTTGAATTAAGACTGAATATATATAAATGAAAATAAATTTTCATGTCGCCGGTTATGGGAAATATAAAAGCAGCTCAGTCACTGTGTTGTCTTCGAATCAGAAATCTGTCTCGCTGATATCTGACAGTTGTAACCTTCGGGCCAGATAATTTGGTCTGACAGATTCTATTGTATGGCTTTCTCTTTTCCATTTCGAGACTAAAATCAGGTATTGATTCCTAGAACTGCACGGCGGCGTCACGCTGTTCCGATGTTTTCATACAGTATATGACCTTGCGATTGCCCTTTACTGCTTAATTCAGTTGTCCCATTCGATTTTCACCTCGTGACTGAGGTGGAAATAGGTGAGGGAGAAAATATGAGAAGCCACTCTAGTTTGTATGAACCGGACCAAAAGGACGTGATGCAGACCGAAGTTAATGTGCTTCAGATTTGAAGAAAATGCCTTAGGGTAAAGGGGACATCTTCATAACGCGATGTATGAACTATCAGTTGGGATAGATTGGATGGAATATTTTTCAAGGGACTTCTATATGAATTGATCGAAAACTCTTCAATAAAATTGACATTGTGTATAGTGGTTTCTATAGATATCCGTCTTTTTTAAACGATCGCATGGATAATATACACATCATTTATATTCTATTTAACCAACCCTGTCTACCTAAATTTTCTCGTTATTTTTAAACAATTCACTAAAGCTTACCTTTATTTACCCCAAAGGCAAATTAGGCAAATAGGGCGATTACCTTACAGCCAAATGATATTTCCTCGTGTATGGATTCCATATGATTAATTCAGAAAGAAAAATGACTGAACAGGTGAACGGTCTTGCGACATATCAGTGACGACCTAAGATGACGGACTAAAATTACATCCACTTGACGATTCGTATTTGCAATAATCCTTTCAAACCGATTCTATCCCCGTCTTGAAAGCTCCCTGTTCTAAATATGATGTTGACCAAATCATTTACTTCCTTCCAAATCAGATTAAGTCAATGGTGCTGAGTGCTCAGTTTAAAGAATGGCATGAGAAAAATTGTTTTACCGTCACTATTGGAAGTTTTTAAAAAAATTACTGATCTTATACGTGTTGTTTGGCTCTATTTTAAGCACGCTTAAAATAGGTTTAAAGAAAAGTAATTGGCTTAGATTCAGCGATCGTCCTCGTGGGACGATTTGCCCTATTTCAAAGGTGTAAAAGTCATATAGGCAAAGACGTGAGGTAATACACCTCAGTTATTACAGAAACACAAACATTTTTCATAATCAGACCTGGTACTTCCCCGTAAAGTGTAGATATAAGAGCTCTGCGCGGGCCGCAAAAGTAACCTTCAGTCCTCAACCGCCCTGCCCCGCAGTTGTGAAAATCCGTCCCGCACCTCCCCGCACCTTTATAAAAATATCGTCCTGCAAGTTTAGCTTAAGCCCGCATCCGCCCCTGTCCCGCAGTTTAACCAAAAAAAAAAAAACAGCGCGCATTAGGGACAACCAAAAAGGAAGCCGACTAAAAATTAAGATTTATTTTCATTTATTTTTAATAAATTACCATCTTTTGAAATCAATTTTACCATGTTTGTTGATGGTATTTTCTTTTTCATTTTTTTTTCACCGGTAAGGAAGGAGTGTCATATGAACAGAATTAGCATTTTTGTAAAAGAATTTACACTGCACGTTGTGTTTCCTTTAAATATTTAAAGTTATTATAAATTCAACCTATTCAGATGTTTATAGCTTACATAATTTACATAATTTAAGTTTAAACATATGCATACACATACATATGTTGCCATATACGGATATAGAATAAAACTCAAGCATAAAGGCAGTCAATTTCTATAACGTATGCTTAGAACAAATACTTAAAACCAGAATGTTACAGTACTGGTCACTAGCTGCACTAGCTAATTAACTGAAAGGAGGAAGGCTATAGAAAAGCAGAGGAAGTCAACTCTATGTCAAGGTCTCTAATGAGCATCATGCTCTTTATCTGATTCTGCTTTGCCAATGCCAATACTATTTATCTCATCCATGGTGAGCACACCTAAGCCTTTGTGATTTATAGATTAAAGCTAAATCCAGTTGTTGACGGAGCCAGATGCAAACTATGCAGTGACTATTAGAAGATCACATGTGCAGGTAATACACCTAGTGCTCTACCCTAAACCATGTTATGTAATAGCTGAGACTGGCCACAACTACAGGCCTATCGAGCTGTCTAAATATACAACACTATTGCCAGGTACATTTGAACAATTTTATGACCAGTGGTCCCTGCAAAGATGAATCTGTCTCAAAACTCAGAAATTTAATATTTCACAAGTGCAGTATACCCATTCAGAAAATGGAATAACCGAAGGAACAGACCTGCAGTATTTACTTACCATGTTTTTGGCCCGCATAAACCCGTAATAAAATATCATGTAGCCCGCTCCGCCCCGCATATCCAAGCTTTCAGCCTGCACCCGCCCTGCCCCGCAGTTACTTTTTTTTCGACCGCCCCGTCCCACTAATTCATGAAAAATTAAGCCGGTGCGGGTTGGGGCCCTGGGTCTCTAGTAGATTTATACTTCTTTGTGTCTTTTTATGAGACAACAGAAATTTGCAGGCTGGTGAAAAAGTTAAACGTAAATAAACTTTTGCAATAATATGTGTATTTTCTCGCTATCGGTTCATTTTGACGGAATACGAACTTTTTCCCGCAAATCTTTCGCGGCACTCTATTATGGTTCTCTGTGTGAGTAAACACAGTCCACCTATGTCTGATTAACATGCCAAAACTGACCAGCTATCTAACCTTGCGAACCTAAATAAGAAGAAACAAAGGAGAAACACCGATTGGTAGCCTGATAACTCCTGATTTGTGTAGTTAAGGGGTACGGTCACCAGGTGGCGTGCACGCTACGTTATGTTTTGCGGCACTGATAGCGCCCGACTAAAATCAAGTTGGTCTACCTTGGTGCCGAGTACCGTTTACATATATAATCATATATTAACTAAAATACCGATACAATATATTCATAATACCAAGCATTAAGTATAAAACATGAACATTATAATTATGTGAACTCTAAAACATAAAAGAATATTAAGAAAGTATATCATATTTATAAACCTATAAAAGCAAGCAGAGGACTAAAACATCCGTCATTATATATCTATTATGTGAGGTACGAAGAAATAATAATACAATATTCTGTTACATTGCTAGACTTAGCCATAGCAATATGGAATGAGTTTTAATATTATTCCTATATGATTAGTGATGCTAAGTTAAAACAGTTTAACAAACGCCAACACAAAAATATGCAACTGAACCATATGTCATGTAGCCGATAAATTCTCTAAAATTTCTCGTTTAATTCGTTTCTTGGAAGAAGCACATGATGTGGCTGATCTAGATTCACTGGATTAACTATTCAAGACGTTTGGCTCAGCAAATCGTGATGACTTTTTCAAATAGTTATAAAGTTTTATGTTTGGGAACGACTAAAATTTTACTCACAGCAGCTCGAGTCCCATGGTTTATGAGCTTCATCAACAAAACGGAAAACTATCCCCTTGTGAACCAGGAACCGTTATGCAAACACATTTATACATTATCACTGCAACAGAAAATGTATAGCTTTGATGTACATTCATCCATTCCAGTTCACTTACTATAGTCCGTTTCATCCCCTCATGTCTACCTTTATTTGCTATGAAAATTGTTATTAGTTACATTTCAAGGGAAACAATTATAGTGGAGAGTAGAGGATAAAAGGACCTAATTTTCAACAAGGTAAATAAATACCTACCTGACACCTTATTTAAGAAACAGAATTATTTGAAAATATGAGAAATCAGTCTACATTTTACAACATATCAGACCCACTTATGGCGGTCAAGGTCTTTGGTCACATGCAAAAAAAAGCCTCAAATGAAGTTGCTGATTGGACGATCTCATGTAAACACACTAAAAATATAACCAGCTAAAACAAAGATGGCTACCTATGGTGGGACACATCATATCTGCCAGATCATGGTGAAGAGACTAAAATGTTGTGAAACATAAACGGGGGATTTATTGTAAGATTCTTAATTGCCAAATTAGGTTGTCACCTCCATATGTAGTTTTCTAGGAAATAATTGAAAAATATAAACTTTTAAGAGAAAAATCTGCAAAAACAGGTGGACATCAGGTGGTGAAACCGACTATAGCATCATAGAATTTATATTTCTATCGTTGTTTTTCGTTATTATTCGGGCAGCTCTGTTTTGTTTCTTTGGTACCATATTGTAAGTAGACGTTAAAGAAAAACCGCAGATGCTTAGGGCATAAAGTCGATATGCGGTTGATTGATTGTCGCGTTAACCTTGGTCAATGATCGCAGAGAAAGAAAGTTTAATTGACATACCGTAAAGAACTCCTGCCTTTAGAGATAATGAGTTTGCATGTGGTCTCCAGGATGAATTAGCATCACGCAAAGTAAATAAGTTTCATCAGAACAAGTAAAGTTAAACAAATATTGATTTCTGGAGTTTCTGATAAGCATACATTTTGGAATTACCTAGGAGCATGACTTTAGATTTATTATAATTTAGAGTGAGTAGGTTTTCGTCATATCATGCAGGTTGTTACTTGATCTACATTACGCTGTTATTCAATCTCAACTTCATCAGCATGGCAATATACAGTTATATCATATGCGTACATCACAATACCATCAGTATGTATCACAGCTGGAAGATTAATAATATATATTCAAAACATAATTGGTCCAAGTATCGTACCCTGAGGGACACCTTCCTTCAGAACTGCAGGGCTAGATAGAATATTATTGTATTTTACTATCTGTAACCGATTATGAAGATATGATTGAAACCAGGCACTGTTTTAATAGCAAAACCAAATGTATGCATTTTTCTAGCAATCTTTTATGTTTTAAAATGAATAAACAAGTTACCGTAACTTCCCCTGGACAATATTATATATATATATATATATATATATATATATATATATATATATATCATTTGCAAAGAGCAGTTTCTGTTGAACTTTTCGGCACATATATTAAATATGGCGTTTAGGTATATAAATATATGCATGTCTCTCTATGCATGTGGTAATGTTATTCCCATTGTAAAATGCAAAGGTCCAAAGAAATCCTTTGATAATACACTTAAAACATGGGGTTGTCTAACCGGCAGCTTTAGGGTTGTCAGATTATAATAGAATATCACCCTTTGCTCTTACAGTACAATCATTTACACATATGAGATACAGAAAAATACATCAAGGATGGCATCATATGTTATTGTTGGGATCTTGTATCGTCTTCATACTATCAAGACTCTGGCAGATACACTTTCAGATACATTGATACAGCGACCCGTCTGGCTTATATTTAATCAAAACGAACCAGGCAATTGAACCAATCAGATACTCGCGTACACTTGTTCCACGCGGCTGCCGGAGCACGTCTTGCATTTGTTCCTGACCAAGCATCAGCATTGCATGGAAGGGGTCGAGAAAATGACCTATCGGATAAATCCGTATAAACATGTCCGTTTCTGATACATGTGTTCTTGTTGATACGACGAGTGAACAGTGCTTTGTTTACATTTTGTTCCTTCGATTTGATTGCTTTACTTGTTCAATATTCATGAAACTGATGTCATAATTAATATTGATGATAATAATATTCATATATGCAAGTGCTGTTGACCATATGAATGAAGCTGTTTGATAGTTCATTACTGTGGTTCTTACATATACTAGGGCCATGGTAACTGAAAGAGTGTTAGACACTTTATCTGTTGCCGTATGTGTGCATGTATGCATATAAAAACCATATGTTTATGAATAATGTTTTATCATATATTCTCTTTTTCATGAATATTTAATCTTATAATACATATTCTTAGGGAGCACAAGCCCACAAAAAAATCTGTTATTATCATGTTTCCCTGAAAATAGGACATTTTTATCGAAAATATGGGGGGGGGGGGGGAATCGTCCGCCCGCATTGATTTCTGAAAAAAAATTGTCTTAGAACCAAACCTTATCTTTTTCAGCCTGAGCTTGTAAACATAAAGCTAATCAGTCATGCTGTATTTATTATTATCTCAGTGTTTTGGTCATTTGGCGTTCAAGATTAAACTAATCTTGAAATCTTTAATTTTGTCGGGCAGCTTCAAAATGTAAAGATGGTTGCTAACTGATGTTCTAGTCTATAGGCACGGAATTCGTATATAATAAGGTCTCTTATTTGCTGGTAGGCGGTTATATGGCAGGTTTTCATGGATCTAACATGGGCTTAGAAAAATAAAGTATACCCTGCCGCACCTCTGACGTCATAATCGCAGGGGAAGTACCGTGCAAAGCGTGCAAAGAGCTCATTAGGGTGGCCGAGGTCTCGGTAGCAGCGTGGTAAGAGCGGCGGTCCAGCGCCGTGGAACGGTAATGCCGTTACTACCCCGTTCACTGGCGGTCGACCTGCGCTGTCAGGAAGCTGGTACTGCGCTGCTGGAACACTGATGGCGATCGAATTCCGATCTGACTGCGCTTTTAATCCGAGGCGACCCCGCGGCGGATATTTTGTCCTTGTCAAAATTGGTCGCCACTCATGGCGTTCATGGTGACCATATGACGACCCAAGGCGACACTTTCTCGCTCCTACGAAGCTCATTGAATCTTAAGGCCACTCTTGCTGCGCATTACGGCGATCTGCCCAAATTCGGTGTTCGCAGCGAAATCGCCTTCTTGTGTCACGGGGGTGTTAGTGCCTTGGTCCCTTGTTGATGGCTTAAGGCACAATGTAGCAAATACTTTTCGTGGTTTCCGGGTCATGGTACATCTCCTCTTAATAAGCTTCACGTAAACCTGCCCGTTATTAATAGCTAACTTCCCGGCTATACAAAACTTATTTCCTTGGAATGATTGATAACCTTCCGTAGAGCGCTTTTGTTCTGTCTCTGTTATGTAGATATTGTTTTTGCATGAACATGTTGACGTTTTTGTAATGATGGAATGGTAAACAATTCTTAAAGCAGCCGACATGGATCCCCGAGAGGGTGATCATTTTTAGTTAACACTCGGTATATTCCACCTCTCAGATTAAATATACTAGCGGTATGCCCTTATTGTTTTTTACATGCGATCTATGACATATGGGCTTTATTGTGTACACCAATTGGCAGCCCCGTGATTGATTTCGAGAAACTGGGAGAAATGAACTAGTCAGGAATAAAAAAAGGGCACGCTGATACGACGTACACAAAAGTATACCCGAACAACATCCAGGCGAGAATTTTTTTTCGGAGAGAATTTGTTAGCAAATCAAAAGCAGAATAGCGTTTTTTTTGCACCACGCCAAATCATCATCTTATAATATGATTATGAATTATAATATATATATATATATATATATATATATATATATATATATATATTCATATATTAGTAAAAGTAGTTTTTTTTCCGTGGATAGATCATACGCTATTTTGATCTTAATGAAGTCACATTAAGCTAGATCAAATACTCTCACAATGAGGAATATAATTAAGTTCGTCTTTGTGAATGCTTAGCAGCTACAATAACCGCATACGCACGCAAAAGGTCTACAGTAAGAAATGCCAATGCATTAAAAAGAACGCGCCAAGGATTGCTTTTAAAAACATCTTTTTTTCCAAAAAGGAAGCCCGGGGGGGGGGGGGGGAGGAGGGGTATTGCACACACTTCTAAGGGTCCTCAGTCTCTTGGGGACTTTAAGCCCCCGCCAAAATCTACAACTCAGTCGTTCATACGTGCACGTTTCATGTAAAACATTGTCAGAGTTCAGACACACGGGTTCACCAGGCAAGTGGCAGAACAACTGCATACGAATTGGCGGCTTCTACTCGGGGACAAAGGAATAGCCACTTATAATTATTCCTTTGGGGAAGTGTGATTATGGCACTTAAGAAAAAAATATATTATGGTGATTCTTATTACCTCCAAAAATGTAATGGATTACGGATGCAGTTTTACTCTACCCCTCTACAAATTTTCAGCAAAATCTGTATTTAACATTTTGCGTCCATGTGCTGAAAGACAACGCAACGAACCAAGGCTGAAGTGGTTTCTCTGCTAAATGCTTTTATCGAATTATATCAACCTGCTTTCTTTTTATCTGGGAGAGTTGTCAAATTTGCATCGGACCTGCTTATTCCATGACCATTTGCAGTATTTAAAGGGGCCCCAATCACATACTTGACCTTTATAAAGTAAAGGTTATCCCTTAGAGCTTTCATAAAAAAAATAAGCCAGAAAACGTGGATAACGCCGCACCGGGCTGTTTGTTTTGTTTATTTGAACGTTTTTATAGTATGATTCTAAACAAATTCAAAAAGGCATATGGCAGCAACTCAGATAAGCCAGTGCTTTGCAAATGGCACTTCGCAACAAATGACCATTCTGCCTCCTCATTTATGCAACCTACCACCAGGGGTTACATGATTTTCCCTTTTGTCAACACTGCTGTGTTTTCAAAAATGTTGATAAACGAGTTCACATATCCTTCTCGAAGGTCTTATAAGAACTTTTCACAACCAAAATTACCCTTAGATCATTAACATATACACAGAGGAATCCAGAAATCACATAAATTCTTTATCAGAATGTACGTGAATGGTCCCCTCTAAACCAAAAATTTAATACTCTTGGAATATATTTTTCTGGGCCTATCTTTTTCACATTGGCAGCTATACCTTTCATGTTCAAGAGACTCCAACGACATATGCATGTGTATACAAATTACGCATGTGTCTGTTAACATGCCTTAGACAATACCCTTAACTGACTACACTGAATAAACATTGTTTCACGATGTCGCCTGAGCTTCAACTAATACAAAGCATCTTTCATATAATTTCACGGTAGAATGCTTCTTATACAATCATAATATATACGATATTTCCAAGCAATGAAGCTGTCGGACCTATGATGTTTATCGAAAAAAAACTTCTCACTTTAAAATTCTTACACCCTGTATATGCCTCATGTCTTTTTCAAAAATTTATTTTTTTGTGTGATTTCTATAATAGGATAATTTTTCTTTCTATGTTGATATTTGGGGGGAGGGTGTTCCTGGAGAAATCCAGCAGAAGTAATCTTTATATCTTATAAGTGAAACACATGACAAAAAACCTTAGTATTAAAATATGCATCGTTTAGTTACTTTCAGCTCATTACACAAATCTGCATCAGACAGAGCCGTGGATTTTCCACGGGAGCAGCTAGTGTTAATTTAATAGGCACTGGAAAAAGCCCATTCTATCTATATAATGAATGATATTTTCTCAGAAGAGAAAAATGTAAGCCAGACTGTTTTGCTTTACACAATTCCCATTCTGTAAGGCAAGTAGGACTTTAAAAATACCTTCTCGTTTTTGTCGCCTACACAGTTTGAATAGCAGTGTTTCCTGACTTCAAGAACCTGTATAAATCCAGAGGCTTTGTGGGGTTACTTTAGCAAACAGAATGGAGTTCCGGAGAATGCTTCAGAATTCATCTACTTCTCTTTGAAATTAAACAGAAGTCTTAAACACCAACTGACTGTTTATGGTTCGTGCATGAAAGAAGTCAGCCTGTTAGCTGACAGAATTACATTCAGGTCAACGCTTAACAGGAGCGGGGTGTGGGTGTGTGTGTGTGTGGGGGGGGGGGATATGATACCTATATTTCAGTGGCAATCCCACGCCCTAACATATCAATTTGGTTAATTAAGTGATGCAGAACCGGTAAATATTAACCTATTAATGCAATTATCACTTTCAGAATGCAGTGTGCGTTGATATTTAAATAATGTAACTTATATACATGTATTTATATATAAATAATAATGAGTAATAATTAACATCCGTAAAGAGATAATATGTTTTTGCCGCCGTTAGATTGTTGCTTAGTTTGTATGCTAGCAACTTTACTAATAAAAATTTGAATGGTCTTTCGATTGTTTTTTTCTTGTCATGGCATCGTCTGGATCATCTTATATATTAAACAATTTTCTTTAATGGGTTATTTACTTGTTAACTCTACAAGGGCGAGGCACTCGCCATTTACTAGTACTAATGCGTGAACGTTTGCCTCCCAATAAGAACCTATTTAAACTTGCTCTTGCGGACAGAGCTGTCCTGTGGTGCAATCATCGAGTCGATGAACCGTGGCACACATTTCTCTCAGCTAGGAAACATAAACGTTCGCGCTTAAATACCACACATAAATGTTTGATCTGGATCCGCGTAATTTAAAATGGTGAACCGAATACTTGCGGAGGTATGCGGTCTTGGAGTGTTTTCCATTTAGAAATATTTGCAGACGAGCATAACTCTATAATGATATTGTCAAAGCACAGCCTGCTTTTCCCCAGTCGGGTTAAATGTGATCATTTTACTCGCACACGGCTGTGTTGTGTTTGATCGTGTACTTTTATGTAAATGTAACCTTCAGGTGATGCCACTCCGATTAAAAAGTTTGCAGTCACTCTAAGGTGATAATTAATTGCTTGATTTATATAAAATTCATCATACAAGGATTTATATACAGATTTATTAGTGTTTATTGCAGAAATTTGGAGATATCATGGGAATCATCGCTTTACATTATCGTGTATGTGTCGGGGAACTTTGTTTGTCTGTGGCTCGTTTAATCCATTGAATGATTAATGTGTGTCATCATAATGAACCTCAACATGGCTTCCTGGTTTTGAGATTGGGAGGGAATGGAAATTTCGAATATTGAAAATGTTATATTAGTTATATATGAATACCCGCTAAACGCCACTCGCATTAACGCCGTAAACAAAATCCTTACGACAAAACAGATTTTCCCATTACACATTGCGATACCTGGCGACAACCACTGACACTGACCGTGTTCGTTATATTGACTGTGCCGATAAACTCTCTCAATAGTTAGATCTCGTCTGGACAAATAATCGAAGCAGCTTTGTGTCGCTTTGTTCCCCATCGCTTCGAACCCTGACAGTTTTTTCCCCAGTTTCTCAAATCCGCTAAACGGGGCTATGATTTTGCGAGCTCACTAAAATCCGGATGTCACAGGTCGCATGTCGAAATAATGGGTATACCACTAATAAATGGTAATTCAGTTTTGGTAGCACCTTATCAGAAAGATACGAACTATAATTTTTTAGATAATAGAACTTAAATCTGTTGCAGCATCCACCACTTAAGACATGTCTTTTTATATGTAAATATCTGCTGTGAAGCAAAATCTCTATTATGTGTCCATGACGACAGCCCAGCTTCTGTCAATAGAATCAATACAGATAATAAGGGTCTCTCTCTTGGCTTACCGATGTGCCCTCGTATTTAATTTTGCCTGTTTTTTCACTGGGCTGTACGAGTAAGCATGAATTAAGATGTACTCCAAGGTAAAATAAGCAACGTATCATTCCACAGTAAAGGCTAATACGTTAAGTGTCAGCATTAATTGAACGGACGACCAGCCGCCATAATGGGCCTAGGATTCTGAGTTAGCAATTACATCCAGTCTAGTCAGCTGCACTTAGAGACACATTAGTGGTTAATTTTTACTAACAGCTTGACATCTGCTGTTAATGATCGAATGCCCTGTGGCTTTATTACCTGAAGCCATGTTCATGGTTAAATGAAACGAGGACCCCCGGGGGCATTGGTATAATTGGTGGTAAGTAACGTCTGTAGTTAGAAGTAAAGTGTTTATTACAGACAGAGTTCGGAGAGTGCATGTTCTTGCATGGACACATGTTTAGACCAATAAATATGTTGGACGTTATTTAATTTTCAATATTAACTGAAATATATTAATATTTAATTTATTCATATGGAATATATATATATATATATATATATATATAAATTTAAATTATTATGTTTCTTCAGGTTAAGATCATATATTGAAACTTAGATATATATATATATATATATATATATGTATATATATATATATATATATATATATATATATAAATATATATATATATATATATATATTGTTACGGAACACCTTATATATAACGGATCACGTATACGTGATGAACACAAATTCTGTAACGGAGATTTAAAAAAAATCAGATTATGTAACACTAGGCAGCGTGATTTGTTTAGGGGAATGAATAAAGAAGTCAGTGGTTTTTTGTTAACAAATAACTATAATTTGTTCTAAAAACAACCCTAACATTACAATACCCTAAATCAATACAATTATACAGTAAAACAGCGATATAACAACAACTCAATACAATCACTCAGAAAAATAATGTGCACAGTACCTGGATACCAACACCGTCATAACGATAAGTTCTTTAAATGTATACTCTCGGAGAATGACAGTCCAGTGTAAAGCTCTTGTAACAATCCAGAAAGTTAACTGAAGTCCAAATGCATAAAATCCAGGAGAATTCCGCATTCGTCGGATAAGGTCCTAGAAACTGACACACGCTTCTGCGTCCGCTAGAAAACTTCTCTGCTCTCTCTCCCCGTTCTAAAACACAGCCCCTTTATATACTCTTTACCCAAAGCCGAGATTTTTCCACTTCTCGAACAGTCTTAAGGATGCTACACAACACAGTAAACACGCATTTCAGGAACTCTCTAGAAAAACACAGCCGTTTGTATCCCCACACACCAGGGTCATCACGTGACCCACGACCGGGCGTAATAGCCCAAGGCTTACATGACAACGAGAGTTCAACCAGCAATGATTAAACATAGAATGTAACAAACAGCCCGGCGAGGGTGTCACAACACGAGTTTCGCCCTTGTCACACAATAAAAAGAGCACCTGTAACAATATATATATATATATATATATATATATATATATATATATATATATATATATATGCTATGTAATCTGTTTTATTTAATCTTTTTATAATTATGTATATATATATACATATATATATATATATATATGCTGTTTTTATTTAATCGATTTATGTTATTAATTCATATATTTTATTATTTTAATGATATACTTTTTTATATGCAGATCATCCCTAAAAACGATTTGAAAGTAAAGCCATGTGTCTCCGTCTTTTTTCTGTATTTATCGCCCATCGGTTTACAAGTATAACAGTTTTACATATCACTCATCTGGGGATCCACTGGAACAGGTCCACGTTTCTATGGGAAAAAACACCTAACAATCACATAAATCACAAGCATACAATTGTTGCACAAATAAACAAATATGATATAAAACATTTATTACTTCCAGCAGGAGATTGCGGTGGGGTAAAATCTGAGGTAAAATATTTTTGAATGTATTTATCTGTAAGTTTAAGTAAATTGGCTGTCTCTACTTGATGCATGACCATTTATACTTAATTTTCAAAATAATTAGCGCCTCTGTCCTATTAAACGCCCCTCTTTCCTCATGACTTCGTGGTTCCTGACAAACCGCTCATTGCTAGCTATCTATAGGGTCAGCCGGTACATCCTAAGGGCCCAAAAGGGGGGGGGGGAGGAAAAACCAGAATTCCCTATAGGTCCAAAAGACATGTCTGTAGAGGTCTCATTTAGGTTTATTTTAGCTTTTATGACTTTACTTAAGAGTGCTGGAGAGGGCAGGGATCGACCAGGAGTGCCCTTTAGGGTACAAGAAAATGCGAACGTCTTGATTGACATTTACGAAGTGCAAATATATGGAGTATTTAAACGTGAGTTACCTGGGAGACCATATAGGAATTTCCTCTAGGGCCGAATAAAATGCTTGAGAAGTGTCAGTTAGTTATTGTTTTAGTTTAAATACTCGAAAATTTGTTGTCTTTAGCGAAACGTTTTATACATATATGCAATTTTCAGGGAGTGGTCTAGACCTGTTAGTTTCCCAAACATAAATACTAGAAAAAAGTTGAAAATGAGCAAATCTCTTTTTGCTTTCATGTTTACATACATATGTAAAGCTTTTCTGCAGGAAGGCTTCACGGGGCCCAGCTCGGAAATGGAATTTCATTGGGTTCAGTTAAATGCTTGTTAATGCGGAACTTTGAAGCAAATCCATGGATGAAAATAACCAAAATTAATATTTATTTTTTCTTTGATCTTAAAGTGTCCTTAGGGATGTGGAAAGCGTACCATTGGGTTCCGGGGGTTTATTCCGTTTTTTTTTATTTGAATATATTCTTTTGCTCTTTCTTTAAATTATAAACTCAAACATGAATATCACATTTATGTTGTAGATAAGTAGATTTTGGTAAATTATTGTGTTTGTGAATAGAGTTATTCAAGGGACCACATTATATATTGATTCATTCTGAATTTAAAACGTTTCATTAGAGAGGCCCCCATGTAGATAATACTTATGGTTAACCCAAGACGCAATAAAGATACATAGCATTGAAAACATAACCACAGCCAGTGAAGTGACGTAAAAGACAAGTGGATTGCAAGAGCACAAGTCGATGGCTGCTGAAAAGGAAATCATGAACCTAGTTACACACTGAACATACACAAGACTGTCAAGCTTGTTGTCCATTGACACATGGGGAAAGCAGGATTAAGATACAGACATTGATCATTACTGTATACTATTGTTCAGCTGGACTTGTTCATGTCAGAACATAGGCTACTTACAGTTTTTACACAAAGGAGTTTTTCACATGAAGTTAATTAACGGTGTAAATAACGTTAGAGTATAAAAAAACTTGCTAACTCTGCAAACACCAAATACATTGACAGAGAGAGTGAAGACAGTAGAGAGAGACAGACAGATAAACAGAAAGACAGACAGACAGATACTCCTCTGAACATGGGCATTGAGAGAAAATTGACTTTGAGATGCACCATGGAAATCTAGAGAAATGATGAGGATTTGATAATGAACACCAACTACACCCCATAAAAAGTACAAAGAAACCATTTATTTGTGAAAAAAGACGAAGAGAGAGAGACCGACAGAGACTCTGAGAGAGAGAGAGAGAGAGAGAGAGAGAGAGAGAGAGAGAGAGAGAGAGATGTTATGTAAGTAAAGGCTTACAATTTCGGCTTTGGGCCTTCTCATTTGTGCTTGACAACCCCTGTTGGTAATTATTCCACTATGACACGAAACTAAAGCTGATGACTTTGGATTGCAGCCTGCAGATTAATTTGTTGCCTACATACCTGGTTACTGCAACATTTCAAGGCAGGTGAGGCACGAATCCGGATATGAAGCAAGTCACCGTGAAATACATTCCTCTGAACCGAGTATGTCCAATCCAATTATCTAGAACGAATCCAAGTATCACTCAACTTCAAGGTAACACGCTGCATGGAATAGTCCTAGTGTGTTCATTAGTTAGGTTCAATCAATCGTTTATGAAAGAAAACGACCGATCTTCGATATAATTGATTAACTATCACACCACCAGTAGAGAATAAGTCAATAAGAGTTTTCGGATGCAGAGCCGAAAGACAGGGCGAGTGTGGAAAACCAAGCTGACACGTTCATAAAGACTTTGATATTACTTCAGATTTGTTTTTTTTTTGTTCCACTTTTATCAGAGTTTAAATTTGAAATCATGTGTATTCTGCTGTATGCTCATGCCCATTGTAAAAAGTCTGAAAATGATATAAATGTTATGAGACCTACATGCATTTAAGATAGCTCTTCGATTGCTTTTACTTAAAGACTAGTCTGCTAAGGATATAACGTTAAACGCCTCCAGTAATAAGTTTGGAAATGACTGCAATGACACCAAAGCAAACATCACACCAAGAATCTATACAGTAACTTTGGGTATCCTGGGTTGTTTTCCATAACCGTTGAGAATCGGTACTCTAAACCGTTCACTGAAATATGTAATCAGCTAGAACACGTGACGCTTACATCATGATCGATGTAAATGTAAACAATTGTATAACGATATCTTTTTTCGTTAAAGAAACAGCTATGTTTCTGTATATTCACATTTAGATAATCATGTAATTACATTGTAATTGTATTAAACTATCCCAAGACTAAAATGTTGTATAGACGAGCAACAGCAGTTTCTTTTTTGCGTTATTTATAATACACAAACCTTCATAACCGTACAGGCGACACTGTTGTTACGACCCATAATGTAATAACCGGCCCATAATGTAATAACGGCCCATATTGTAATAAAAACGACCCATAATGTAATAATCATACCCTGCCCATATTGTAATAAAACTGGCCCATACTGTAATAACGTCCCATAATGTAATAAAAAACGGCCCATATCGTAATAACGGCCCATATTGTAATAAAAACGACCCATATTGTAATAATCATACCCTGCCCATATTGTAATAAAATGGGAAGTGGGAAAAACGGCCCATATTGTTATAACGTATTTATATTGTAATAACATATGTTTAAGCTCAAGAATAACAGGGCACACGCTTAGTGTCATTTACATGTTATCCTGACCCCTTCCATACCCTCTCAATGAACCTGTTACTAACCTTAATGAAACCATGGTTCACAATTGAATAAAAAAAAATCATATTTTCATACACTAAAATATAACGTATCATAATAATAATAATAATATAATAATAATAATAATAATAATAATAATAATAATTATTATTATTATTATTATTATTATTATTATTTTAATAATATATATATATATATATATATATATATACATATACACGTATATATAACAGTTTTCATAGTACCCATATATGCATATTCGCCTCCTCCCCCCCCCCCCCCGTAAAACTTTCGAATTTTGGATCAGCCACTGATCATGGCCCCCTGCCCTCCCTAAAACTGGTTACGCCCCTGGATCTCTCCGCTCTGAGCCCTATGCTCTACCTCTAGAACACAGAAACCGGCATTTTCAAAATGTTGTTTGGGCTAATTTTTTAAATTAAATTGTAAACTCTTGAATCGCGCAAATGTCGCATCCAGGTTTTAACTTCAAATACGTGTGTTGAAAGCTCTAAATCTATGCGACGTGTTATACATTTTGACCTAAGACATCTTAACCAATGCACATATGGGCACCAAAAAATTGCAGCAGTACCTACATTTATAATTTCCAATTCTCGGGAGGTTTCGAGAGATCATATAAAATATTCTCAATGATACATTGAGCAAAACGCACTGAAATTTAAAGTTTCATTTATATTTTAAAAAGAATTATAATACATAAATATGTATCGATAATGAAAGTTTGGTATATTTTATCTCTTACAATTGACAAAATATTCACATTTTGGCGATATATATATACAAGTGTATTAGCTTTAATGGACCCAGGCGCTTAAATAAATCCTAGAAATGTAGCCAGAAGAAATATTAAGGTGTTTTTAGCAAACCAAAATTCATTCAATACGTGTTTTTGTTGGGTTTATTTTTCAGAAGCCAAAATACTACAGCCGTATATATATATATATATATATATATATATATATATATATATGTTTAAATACTTTGTCACCCTATTTAAACACTGATTCAACAAAAGGATAAACATGAATCATGGCCATATTTCGCTCATATTACCTTGGTCACCGTTTTAAAAAAATAGTCATTATGTTATCCAGTGGTTTTTCATACTTGTATGTTCACTTAAACATTCGTGTCAGGAGAAGTCAATATTTGAATTGTCTAAGTTAATTTGCATGAAATCTGATTTATAAAATTAATGGCCGTTTTACCCACCTTCGATTTTATTACAATACGGGCCGTTTTACCCACTTACGATTTTATTACAATATGGGCAGGGTATGGTTATTACAATATGGGCCGATTTTTATTACATTATGGGCTATTATTACATTATGGGTCGTTTTTATTACAATATGGGCCGTTATTACATTATGGGCCGGTTATTAAATTATGGGTCGTAACAACTGTCTATCCTCTGTTAAAATGCTGTTGTAAAACTAAGAATGAGCTTCCCACCAGCGTCGAATGGCTCTTGCTCAATCCGGGTGTATAAGCTCTCGAATGCAGCACTAATGTAAAATTTTGGAACACAGTAGGAATGTTGAGAATGGTGTTAGGATGCATTTGGAAGATTTAGAATGCCCTTCGAACGCCGTACGAGTGCGGGTCGATGGCCGAATTAGTCTGGTCGGAAGGTGCCTACAAATTCAACTGGAACGCCATCAGAACGCTCCACTAATGGCCGCCGATTGTGGTTCGAGTGTTCCAGAATTCGAACAGAATGAAGCTTAGCATTTTTTGTCGCGTTATTTATAATACACCCACCCTGATACATTTATAGGCGACACTGTCTCTCCTCTGAACTACAAATCCTGTGTTCCGTAGAATTTCTCCATTAAATAGTGGCATATTGAAGTATGCCCTCTCGGTACACGTGGAGGTCTCTCAGGCCGCGGTCATTCTGTGTTCGTATAAGAGCTTCGGACAGGTAATTTGTATTGAGGAGTCACGGTCCCTGGGGTTAAAGTTTTGTGTCGTCTCAGTTTTACTCAGCTGTCAAGTTCAGGTCTAGCCCTAGCTCCCGTGATCTCTCCATTCGCTGCTTGGACATGTACGCCGCATATATGCAGTTAGGCCAGGCCTTACCAGGCACAACGATGCATTTTTCAGTGATCGCACTAGATATTATATACAGTAAAGTCGTTCCGAAACCTTTTGGTTAAAAGCATACATGGTGATTTTAAAAGATTGGCGGATCATTTTTTAATAATGCAAAAGTTGACGTGAGGGATCTTGGATATAAATCTCTGACAACACCACTCGCATGACGTTCCATCGTACATCACTCGAATCTTCTCTTAAGCCCCCGTCACATTTTTACGGAATCAGCAAGAATCAGGCAGAAGCAGCCGGAATGAAGGAATTTTCAAAATTCGCGCGGTATTCGGGAGGGAATTACAAAATGAAGTAAATTCTTACAGCTGGTTAAAAATGCCGTTGTTATACTAAGAATGCGTTTCGAACCCGCCTCGAATGGCTTTTGAACATTCCAGGTGTATTTGTACACGAATTCAGCTCGATGGGTATCTCGATGGCTCGATTGAGTATGCTGTTAGAATGCAGTCAGGATATTTAGAATGCACTTCGAATGACGTACGAGTGCGGTCCGATTGCTGGCCGAATAAGTCTGGTCAGAAGGTGCCTCGAATTCACCTCGAACGCAGAACGCTTCATGAATGTCCGCCGATTATGGTTCGAGTATTCAAGAATTCAAACAGTATGCAGCTCGAATATTTAAAATGAACTTCAAATGTACTTAAGAGTGTAACACGAATGTCTAGTGTGAATCAAGAATGCCGCCAGAATGGTCCACGAAGGGATATAAAAAGCTGCCGAATCTAGCTTTACCATCAGTCTCAGCATACAAAACCACCATAGAGTATGGACCCCCTAGACCATGTTGCTTTGCTCCAGTTTGCTGTTGTCCTCCATGATCCAGCAAGACCTGCTTGAAAGAGATGTGGGGTAGGCGAGGAGAAAAACAGGAGGAAAAGTCCCAGAAGATATCAGAACCGAGTATGGCTAACAGAGTAGAGGAGGAGGCTGTTTGGACATTACGCCAGACTGATGGAAGAACTCACAGTAGAAGACCCACAGTCCTTCTGTAGCTACCTCAAGATGGCTCCCTTCTTCCTTGGCGGCATGACGTGATGTTCAACAGGCAATTCCTGAATTGCGAATGACGTTCCATCGGCAGCTGCCCGCGTTTCAATGCGATTCTGCTGTGATCTAAAATTCATCCGGACTCATTCAAGGCGCATTCGGTACATTCTGAAAGTATTACTGATAAGTGGCTTGACGTTTCGGTTCTCCCTCGAATGCGATCATAATGTTTCGAACTCTGTTGGAATGCTGTAAGAATATTTAGAATGCAGTCATAATGCAGTAAGAATACACTTCGAATGCCGTTCGAAATTTCTCCACTTCGAATGCACCCCGAATATCTTGAACATGAGAAAAACATTCGGGCAGGCCACAAGAATGGGCCCGAATATTTCGAATTACCCAAGAATGCAATCACTATTTTTAGAATGCAGTTTAAGAATGCATCCGGCTCATTCCGCCTCTAGTGTGATGGGGTTTAAAAAGTAAGCTTTAGCATCTATACACGTAAATTATATGTTTGGCGTTGTAATGTTAAATGTGGTTAAGGGAATGACCCACCTGTTTCCTTTAATATCCAGATAATTTTTTTATTAATTACGGAGAATGTCACTACTTAGTTTGTGAGTCGGCTATATTTATGTATGAATTGCACTCAGACTCGAACTCGTACTCGAAGAAGATGGTTTTGGACTCGAACCTCAACGGCTAAAGTACTAGGACTTTGACTCGAGTGGCATGGACTCGGACTGCATCACTGCATCAAAAATATATAAAGGGTAAACAAGCTAAAAGTTGGATTATCCCTCTTTAGTAATTGTGCAGGTCATGGAATGTGGCAATGTTTAATCATTTATAGATTTGGATTTGGTTTAATCCTGCCGTAAGTCTGTTCTATATGGGGCCATATATGTCGCTCTTTCCTGAACCGAGAGGAAAGCCAGAGGGATCACCCGGTCTGCCTTGTAGCAGGGTAAAGTGGAAGCTCTCTGTGAAACAGCAGCCTGTTGTGATATGTATTTGCACCAAAATTGCAATTTTGCGGCATATACTGTTTTATATATATATATATATATATATATATATATATATATATATATATATATATATATATTATATATATATATATATATATATATATAAAATCCATTTTTACAATCTTATATGTTGCTTATTTTTTAAACACATTTGGTGTCATGTGATGGCTGACATTTATAGCATTCATATGATGTGTTATTTTCTTATACCTTTGCAAATTCCAAAGATACTTATACTTTTCCTCCCCGTGTCCCGTAGTAATTTGCATATTTTAGGTTATTTATATTAAAAACAAGTCACACCGATAAGACAACCCAAGAGACGTGTTTGGCTTTTGATGGTTAATGAAGTCTTAAGTCTTTTAGTTGAAAAAGCAAATATTGTGTATTCGGGCGTGATCACAAAAGATGTTATTCCGCTCTTCAGTCAGCCGATACATGTTCCATTGGCATCAAACTCTCCGGAGAAACATTCACGCCTTGACGATGTCGCCCTGAGTACTTTTTTTGTCGCATCTGTGTGCTTTAATTGATTAACCCTCCCAATTATTCCACGTGGCTGCTATCGGGGCTTTCATTTTCCATACAGAATAAAAATCCGGATGTCAAAAGACGAGTGTTGTTCAGCTGAAATATTTTCATGAGGTACTGTAATTTTCGCAATATCTGTAAAATAAGCATATTACATCAAGCCAAGCTTAAGCCGTAAACGTACTTAATACAGTTTGCCTTGGTGTAAGGGCATAAGAATAAATGGACATATCTGTAAAGGAGGCACTAGATGTTTAATTTAACACTAGGGCAAACAGAGATGATTTTATTTAACATGAATAAATATCAGTTTGTGCATGTAAGTGCAAAATAAGCATATAAAATCAAGCTATGAGCCGTAAATGTGCTTACTACAGTTTGCCTAGGTCGCATCATAAACAATTTATAGACACTACACTATGCCTTGGTGTCAGGACTATCTATTAGCCACAACTGCAAGTTATTCATTCTGAGTAACCTCTGTTTAAACTGTTAATTTTCTGACAGGAGAGAGATTAATAAATAAATGGACCTTTCTGTGATGGAGATTACTTGATGTTTCATTTAACCGTCGGGCAAACAAAAATGATTTTATTTAACATGGATAAATATCAGTTTGTGCATTGAGTGCATTGAGTGATCCTTTTCCAGCTTATGTCAAAACAAAAATCTGGTAAGGCAAATTTTAAAAAGCTAGTGGTAAGCCTCATGAACAAGATCAGTTGCTGAACAAACCTTATTTGTTTCTAGTTTGTTTTGACTTAATTGGGAAATCAGGGAGTAGGTTACAAACTAAACCTTAGCAGGCAAGCGGCAATTAACTCTACCTGATTGGAAAACATTTTTCGCCTTGGACTATAAACTTGTTCTGTAGAATGCCACTGAGATCCTTTTATTTTAAAATCTTTTAAATGCATTTTGAAATGGAAAGACACTTTTTTATTCCTTGCAAGTACAACTTTCTCATGACTTGATTTGGCACAGAAGGCTTATTTGATTTGGCACTGTAGCCGGGCTTTTAATAACTATAAAATAAAATATATTTATTATAGCCATTGGCGATAAGAACAAATAAAAAAGAAGACTTCCACTCGGTGGTACGTACCTTTCCAACCATATGCCATGGATTACTAAATGCAAATTAAAACCCTTACGATATGACGTTTTTCTGTCAGAATTGTATTGCATATTTATATGATTTTGAACAAATGTTAATGATATTGTTTTTTCCATTTAAACATTACATTGAATATTACTTTGAAAAAATTAGAAAGTGGAGGTCGGAAACGAACAAAGGCCTTATTGTAAAATAACTAATGTAACAGCAATTCTTTCAAGAGTCTTTTGCAAACAGCGAACATTCACTCTGAACAATGAAACTTCACAAAAGTAAACACATTATATTTCTTAAATATATTTATCTGATACCTCTTCTGTTTAGTTTAAATGTTATACTTTACCAAGTTTAACCGCGGGTTATAACGCAAAGCTTAATCTTTATTCGTCACATTTATCTTTTTTTATCTACTGAAGAGAGTTTAGGAAAACCTGTTCACACATAAAGTCTGAACATCCCACTTCTAGCAATGACGAGTTCTGTCTTGTTATATATGTATTACATTGATAATTGCTCAAAAAGAAACAAAAACAAATCTTACTTTAACTTTGTTCATAATCGCGAATATTGATGAAATAAACAGGCCCAAGGGGGGGGGGGGGGGGTCAGCCGGCACATTGTGACGGGGCCCAAAGGGAAATTCACCATTAGGTCCCTATAATATGTTTGAAAATGTGGAGGTCGCATTTAGGTTTATTTTAGCTTTGATTAATTTTAGTTAGGGATGTTAGAGAGGGCCCAGGTCTCTCAGAAGTGTCCTATAGCTCTGATATATATATATATATATATATATGTATATATATATATATATATATATATATATATATATATATATATATATATATATATATATATATATATATAAAGATAGAGAGGGTGAGTTTATAATAGGGAATGACGTGAAGGGGATAAAGGGGCCCGGACCTGTCGGGAGAAACCTTTGTATATATACTTGAAAATACTTAATCTAGTTAATTTCATATGTATTTTCTCATTTTTTATGTATCTTTCATTAGATTTTCAACAGCGTTCTAGAGCAGATTTAGTGCATAAACATTTTATGAAAATAAATTGTTATTATATTAAGTTTGTTTATGGAATGGTCTACCTCTCTCATATTACCTATTACTTATTATGTTAATCATTTACCGGATATGTCAGTATTTATAATTATGTGAGTCAGCTATGACGCACACACCCTTTATTCATATATGAAGCTTTAATCCAAATTTAACCCAATGTACTTTTGTTCACGACGTGTACTAAGGTAAACTTATTAAATCTTGGTAAATTGTCTTGGACATTGCAAGTTTGTAAGTCGGAATGGATGACATGATCTGTTCCAATTATACAGTATCTCCTTCCATCCTTCCTAAATCGATCTGGAATTTTAAAACAAGGCTTGCAGAGGAATATGAAAATGATATCAAGGTTAGGCTTATATCCCTGATCAAATCTCCTATATTTTATGCTTTCACACACACACACACACACACACATATATATATATACGAAACCAATCCTAATCCAGTAATTTTAATACATGTATAAACACAGAATATAAGCCGCTTTTAAAATAGCGTTTGACTGAGTTTTAAGTTGATGGGTTTTACCAAATAAATTTTTTTGGTGTAGCCAGTTATACTTTTGTTGTCACTTATCTTGACCAGCCTCATGTCTCATGTTCTTTCCTTCCGTTCCGTAGTAGGTACTCTGGCTCTGATGCAGCACCGGACCTCAGGTTGGGAGGGGTGGGGGGTTAAAGGGACATAATCAGGAACAATTGTATGTCTATTCTTACTCACAATCAGTTCGATTTTGCTTTATACAAAAGTTTCCAGGCAAAACCATTCGAGGACGCGGTCTCTGTTCCTCCCTATGAGCTGTTTAACACCTTGTTATGGTTTTTTTGTGTTAGTTAACACAGTCCACGTGTGTCTGTTTACATAAAAGTACGTCCGATTTTGCGCATGACAGATCCCAAACAAAGAGTAGTCTAAATTAGTCCACACATGACCTTTATGTCCTATTTTGGATGGACATAACGGTCCATGGACTGAATGTAAATTCATTGTAGAACCTTACGCATCAGATTTGAATGATAGATCAAGGGGCCTCAGCGGAAATGAGTAGCATGGGTCGTGTATTGGGTTCCAGGCCTATGTCACCGCAACAAGCGATGTTTCAGCCAACGGGAACATGTATTACATTTTTGGGACCAAGAGTATTTCCCGATTGACAGGTTATGTTGTTCAGGCGATGCACGGAGTCCCACGCGCTGTGTTAATGTTGATGCCTGTGATCGCGTCCGGTCCAATGGTTTTTACTCTCGTGTACATGAGTAAGCCAACGGTGTCAGGGCATTATGTTTAGGTACCAATTAATTTCAGAGTGAAGATGTTGTTAATTCAACATGCTTTAAAGGTGATTAAGCCCCTTCGAAAGTAAGAAATTATTATTAATATTATTTAGTTTGAAACCATACATTCAGGATCGTAAATTTTAAGTCAATATAAATTTGAATAAACTAATGAAAGGCAGTTTATTCTATGTATAGGTATATAGGATTCCATCTCGCACTGTTCTGATCACAGGGACTGGACAGATGTCACTGACACGCATGTAAAGATACCTCAAGAACTGTATATTATAGTGAGACATCGGACACCTACAAAGCACTTTGTCATCATGGCATCCATGATGTGATATGATGAAGTGAATAACTGAAGTGTAACTCCTGTGGATCTAATTACATACGGTAAGATCATGATATCCTGACATAAGGGATTGAAGGAACTGCAATTACAAAGACCCCAACATAATACGATATACGAGCCTCGTGTAGCAATCCTACTCTTTGTTACCGCTGCTTTTTAAAGCAAGCTCTTCTTGGTAAGAACACCAGTGTGCGTACAGGGCAAAGAATTGTAATCAGACCAATGAGAGCACGGTATCGCACTGTGCATCCAAATTAAATTGTAAACATGCGACACCTGCTCTCGTTGGTCTGATAACACCGTTTCTGGCACAGGACCAAGAATAAAACCAATTGATGTTGGTGGATGCCATCTTACATTTTAACTTTTAAGATAATTTTTCCAGGTCATTCTGTAGGTCACACCGTACAAATTGGACAAGAGGGGTCCAGGAATTATTCATTGTAGAACCCCACCCCCTCCCCTTTTAGCCACCGCAACCTTTTTCAAGGGTTTCAGGCGAGTTTTTTTGTGGTCTGGTCCCCCCCCCCCCTCCTTTCACGACCTGGAGACCTTTTTTAAGGTTTTGTCATTAGTCTTCCTGGGGTGGACCCCTCCTTTTCCTTTATCCTCGATCCGCCTCTATTGTCGCGTCAGTTTCAACAATTAGTAACGTTAACGCATGAATACACGCTTGAATTCAGGTCACTGCACTGAGTTTCCACTGGACTGCACAAGGTTGGATGAAATATAATGAAAGGTAGTGACAGGTGATTACCTACTGTAGTAATTCTGTCGGGCTAACGGTCCTGGATCCGCTCCTTACAGTTCGCTGACTACAAGTATATCCTTCAAGCCAAGGCAGAGGTTTCAAATCCCTTCTTTCCGAGTCCACTTTTTGTGTGCCAATGCGGGGTGAATGTACCAAAACCTTCATTCCTCGTTCCTGAGCTTTTTTTTCTCTTTTACGCTGTAATTGTGTAATTGTAACTGGATGCAGCTTAAATTTTAAAACGTTCCAATTACCTATCTGTTTTTTGTATTCTAAAGGTAATCCCTTTGTGGCTATCACCGCACACAGGTTGCTTGTTTTGTTTATATCATCATGTTTATAATATGTGGGGCCCCGCCAAAATAATCAAAACAAATTCAACAAGTGCATATTGCATCAAGTCAGATAAAACAGAGCCGTGCATATGGCGTTTTGTAACGAGTGTCCTTTTCTACCTGCGCAAATATGCAACCGACCACCTTAGGTTACCTGTATTCCACGTTTCACATAGAACATTAATACATATACAAAGGAAGCCAGAAATTACAAAAAAAATCTTTTTTTTTTCAAAAGGCAGGCGAAGAGGCACCTTTAAATGATTAAACTGTAGCAAATAATGATTAACATGTAGCAAATATATATATATAAATTTATATATATGTTTGTGTGTGTGTGTTAACGGCCTGCTTATATATATATATATATATATATATATATATATATATATATATATATGTTAACGGCCTGTATTAATGTATATATATATATATATATATATATATATATATGATATAATGATAAAAATGACGTAAATGTGAGTTGGCGAATTTGTATTATTCCTATTAAAATTAAATTGTGGTATAATATATATATCCATCGCTTGTTGTGTGAGTGAAAATAATTTTAATGAAATCTCTTGAACACACCTGTGTGGAGGTTAATAAACTGCATTTTGCTAACTAGATAAAATGCAGTATATAGAAAACACATAGGCCCAGGTGGGTCTGCTCAGTGTCCTAGACGTAATCTATATGGGGATCTATAAACAGGCAACATAATAGTTTCCTTACATAACACTGATCCGAAGACGGGCACTATACTGCAAACAGCAATTTGTTGACATGTGATATTGATGTATGCGCCAAACACCACGAACGAATTCTAAAGAATTGATTATCCATCAAATGATTCATCACGGAACGGTATAATTTGCTGACGCCATTGCAAATATCGATGATCATGTGACTCAGATATCTCTAATCGCGTATATATATATATATATATATATATATATATATATATATATATATATATATATATATTTATACTCACACACATGTATATGGAAAATATTCTAGCTATGCACCAACATGTCATTAATAATTCCTTTCCGTTCCGGACTAACTGCCCAGGACAGCTGCTCTTTTCCTTAAATGAGAAACCATGCAGGTTGTTAAACAGTAAAGAAAACGGAGTTCCACCAGTTCAGCAACCTCAACCGTGTACGCTGTGGTTCCAGAAGGACTTTAATTTAATACATTTTTTCAGGGATGAATTTTTGCATTGTTGCCAATAACATAAGAGAACATGGGGTTAAATGTTGAATAGCCTTCTCTTTTATTATTATTATTATTATTATTATTAAGTCATATAAAATCGATGTCACATTTAACATTAAAATCATTTTCTTTATACCCTCCCTCATTTTATCATGATTTTTCTTTGCAATTTCAAAAGTCTTTAAACTTATACTGAACTACTGAACTTGTAATTAAAATAAATAACAATTTCTTACGCAAGAATAAAGTTTCTTGATAAGAAAAAATAATATGAAACAACCACCTTCAAGGAAAAGCGTCTAAGGGTAAAAGGATACGCGGAAGAAATACCAAGGAGAATACACGTTCGGAAATAAAAACCATTCGGGATTTCCCCCAGTGGACGGCTGCCTCCGCCGTAATTGCCGGTGTTTGTTCATCTTTACATAAAGGCTCTGATTTACGTGTCTGAAGAATTCTTCCAGTACTCAAGGGCTTATTACAAAAACAACCGTAGCAAATTACTATATCTGTTGTGTACGGTAAAAAACATACAAGAACATTAATAGAAAGGATTCAGCTATAAAAAGATATCTTTCATTTCGTCTCGTTGGCTTAATTGAGAAGAGTTCTTTAAGATGCGGAGAACCCTGTGCGCTTAGTAAGAGAACTGCATGTATTGTTACAGTAAATGTTGGTTCCGGTTCGCCATCTGGCTGGGGGGGGGGGGGGGGGGCTGGTTTCCTGCATTTCTCGTATAACAACCGAAGGGTTTAGTGTTTATGGTAAAATCCCGTCTACAGCCATCCCTCTCAGGCAACCATTTGGCTCTACTTGCAACTTTTGTCGGTCTCTCATATGCTTTTAAATCTTTAGGGATTCCTACAAGACAAATAACTTTTAAAAGCTTTTCTATAAAAGAATGCCGAGTAAAACTTACATAATTTGAATGCAGGTAGCACGTATCGGAGATCATGAATAAACATTATAAAACACTGAAATTTTGTTAAAACTGCAATTTGGTTGCAAATATATGTATTGAAATAACTTTATTAAACCGTTATAAAAATTCTATATTATACTGTAAGCTTTTACTATTTTAGCAGTCCATTCTGAATCTTTGTATACTGCAAATCATGAGATTGCTGTATGACATGAACATGAGTTGTTTTATGTTGAAATCGGAATCAAACATGTTACGTCATTCACAAGGCATATTACAGTCATATATCTGATATTGACTTAATTATGGAGTCATTCTTTCCCCATTCATTATAAGTTTTCACCATCCACTATTTCGCATGTATTTATTTTTCAAATACTCTTTATTGACCCACCATAAGTTGAGGTATATTTGAATTTTTTACCGCCTGCAGGTTTATGGTGCTCATTTAACGTGAGGATATTATGGTTATGATTCTAGACGTACTTGTCACTGCATCTTCATACTACAAAGTCTCTAACATGACCAGGTACTTACATATACCTGGCTTAAACGAAACTCTAGCATCTTTTCCTTGAATAATAATATTATGTTCGGCCCAAATCACAACTGTCAAGCAAAACCAACCAACTTAATATAAGGCCAAAAAAATAAAAGGTATGGTTCTCAGGCACAGCACCGCGTCAATGTTTACCAACGCATCAATAATTTTGATTATAATTTTCATCTTTTAGAAGATAAAATAATATAATTTTTATAAAATTTCTTTTGTTATGTAGTCCTTTTACCTGTTAAGCCATAAAATGTTGTTCTTTACATGCTTTTCCCTGTTCATTTGATATTTTTATCGAAACATACAAAATCGGTCAAAAATAAATATCGCCGCCCGTACTGAATTAAGAAAAAAAGTGCCGGAGAACCATCCGTTTTTTTTGTTTTTTTTTGCCTAAGCACTACATTTTTCAAATACCGTCAGAACAAGATCACATGTAGCAGATACTGGCAAGGCTGATTTGATTGGTCAGTTACTCGATGTTTAACGTTTTATCAAAACATCGCTCCAGACGTAAAATTAGAACGGATGTACGCGAGTATTTTGATTGGTGCAATTTGCCTGATTCATTATTCATGATATAGATGCCAGAGGGGGTCGCGGAATCACGGTCTGTGATAGAATGGAACCTCGCTCTATTATACCCTTCGGCCATGATTAGTTGAGGCTCATATAATAATAGAGCGGGGTACAAGTCTAGGTCTGTGACTACTTGGGGGGTTGTCAATCATTTGATACTGTGATGATGTGTCATTATGCAGCAAACAAGTGTAGATTGAATATAAATTCTACAGGTCCTATTATACATGAATGGATTTTATGCTTCTGAAGGAGTCGAGGCAAACCAAAAATATATAAAAAATCAAGAAAAAAAAGTGAAGAAAAACCTGGCTATTTATAATACTATATACACACTAGCTATATAACACTTACATTTAACTTATCTTTAAAACGTCAGTGTATATCTTTAAGTAATCAAAATTGATCTCCACTTAATGTATAAATATATATCTAAAAGTACTTACAAAGTTATCTGACTTCTCGTGTCTATGATGTCTTCTGATTCTGCAAGATAGCTTTTGAATCAAAGCGTCAGTGCTTTACCACAGGCCATGGGAATTATTGTTTTCCTGTTTACTGCAAGGAGAACTATATTTCGCCCACGCCTCGTTACTTACCGTTCTTGCCCCCGGACTCGTATAGAGATAAAAAGGATCAACAAAATAAACCATAGCAGATAACAAACAGGAATAAATTTATCCTGTTCCGTAAGAGGTGTATTGTTTTCCGATCTTGCAAATGGCTACCTTTTTTAATCTTAGTGTGACTCAGATATAAGTTAGAAATAACATGTTTACAAATTCACAGGATAAGCCTATAAATGCTGAAAACAATCACATTAACCGCCTCCATTTGTTAATGCTTGCTTAATGCTTGCAGACTACGTGTACAGCACACGCATCCTCTCATATCCTGGTGTTCAGCAGGCCCGGCGACTACTTCACCTGCGGGCCCTGGGCGTGTAATTGTTCATACTACTGGATCATACCATCCAGGAACCGCCGAAAAGCGCACCACTCGATTGTGAGTGCATGAAACACGGCCGCTGTAGGGCACGGCTGACCAAGGATGCAGAGGGCTCACCATTGGGGGGGGGGGGGGGGGCGTGAACTATATCCCCGCCTCGGCTGAGATTCGAACTCACGATCTCCCATCTTTGATTCCTGAGCTCTACCCCTAGACAACAGAAGCCAGTTGAAAACAATCATCATGTAAAAATACAAAATTTAGATTTTAGTTTCTTCCTATTCCTTAATTTTTTTACGACTATTATTATATCATTAATAGAGTTTTTATCAGCTGATAAAATGTTTTGATATTTTAAACATTTTATCTATATTGTCTTAGGAATACAATGCCATCATACTTTTTTTTTGTTTCATATAATACTCCATTCCAAATTAACGTTGTTTATACTGTCACTTTAAACAGAGAGACGCTAATTATAGACCATAACGCTATTTAGTGAAAGATGTTTTCAACTTTTTTCAACACAGTTAGGTCAGCTATAAAAATAATAAGTGAAGGAAGAAAAGAATCTTAGAAAGAATGTATTTACCAATCCCCAATTACTTTATAGCTTTGACACAATTGAACTTGAGCAAGTATTGTATGTGAAATTGGCGTGTTACATCATTGCTAATGGTCATTATATAAATTTATTTAATATTCTGCTCAGCAGGTTGTCGTCATAAATATCCTTTCATAATCTTGCACAGGAAGAGCTAGCAATCTGTATTGATAGTTTTGTTTACATTCCAGCTCGGCTTGGGGAACGTCCACTTTACGACGGAGGGAGGCGAAGAAACCATGAGCTGCGGGGCTTGGAGAACGTTGCTTCATTAAATCAATGGACTTGCAAGACTGATGGCGAGGCTGCGTGCCGGCGCTGCTGCTAGCGCTCAGAGCTGCCTGTTTCCGCAGGGAGTACGGACAAGCACTGCAGTGCGCTCCTGCAGACCAATCGCTCAGCTTAAATGATCTTAAGTGTGGCATAAAGTACAGGATTTAATACTTGCCTTTAAGAAAAAAAAGATTTTGGATAAAATTCATTTTAAACTATGGTGCAAAGAACACAGACATAAACTATAGCATATTAGAAGACCGGGCTGCAAGGAAATCTAAACAGCACATGCAGCACTGAGACCATCAATCCACACTTAGTTCCAATTTAAACTGTGGAAGAAAAAACAGACACCGGATTATTTATCTGTCTTAACTTTTGAAGAAGGGAAAACTGAAAACAATTTGGGACTGCTGAGTACATTGACACAATGTTGATAAGTAAATAATTTAAAACATATTGTGCAAACAGTTCATTCTAAAAAAAATGGATAACCGCCAACCGGAGCTGTCGACCATGAAGGATCCGGGCATGCGGGCGTTTGGGATGGTGAGTACGTTTACGCAGCGTATTCCAACTATCGACCCGTTTGGTAATTTGAGCCAGCCTCCTGTAAACGTTACGGGAAACCGTGACGACTACAGCGTGATGTCAGTGCTTGTGGAATTGAATGTATACATCACACCAGTCATCGTGGTAGTCGGTATTACCGGAAACTTGCTCAACTTCTTGGTGTTTGCCACGACGCATCTGCGTCGACAGTCCTCGAGTGTCTACCTTGCCTTCTTATCGGTTGCGGACATCGGGTTTTTGATAGCGATTTTTGTAATATGGCTGCAACATTCGAATATACCGGTATTTCACAGGAAAGGGTTTTGCCAAATAGTGATATATTTCACTTATATCTGCCGGTTCTTGTCTGTTTGGTTAGTGACCAGTTTTACCGTTGAACGCTACATTATTGTGTGTTACCCTTTTAAGCGAAGCCGGTTATGTACTCCTCGCCGGGCAAAACTGGTGGTATTTTCACTTGTTCTTTTCGCATTCCTTGCCTATTCTTTTGCCACATGGACTTCAGGGGTGGTAGAGTTTGGACCAATGGAATCCTGCATGCCGCTCCCGAAATACTACAATTTGCTCACAGTTTGCGAAATCATCGACATGTTATTGACACTTGCTATTCCATCTCTCACCATTGCCATACTCAATGTTAGAATTGTCATAAAGATCCACCAGTTTAGAAAACAGATGAAAAATATGGATCTTAAGTCCTCTTGTTCAAACGTTGCCAACACAACGATCTACCCCAGTGAGCGCATGCGCCCAAGCGTCGTCCGAACCTCATTTTCGACCGAAGGGACCCTTCAGTTTACCTTCCGATCACGACACGAGGGACAGACCCGGGAAGGACTGGAAAATACAGTAGCACAAGCTAAGGTAATACGACTACGGAAGGACACACAGTACAGAACAGCTAAAATGCTGCTCGTTGTCTCGAGTGTCTTTCTAATTTTGAATCTGCCAAGTCACGTGACCCGCTTGCACACGTTCATCAAACAGACTTTTGGAGATCGGTATATGGACGGCGGAGGGGTCCAGTGGGCAGAACTCTTTCATATTCCGTACAACTTAAATTTTGCCATCAACTTTTTCCTGTATTCTGCCTGCGGGAGGCCATTCAGAAGAGGTCTTAAAACCGTCTACTACCGCTTCACATACCGGATACGGAAATGCTACAGCATCATGCGCCGGGCAAAGGGCTGGGATCTACCCAAGGCGGACGCAGACATTGAAGCACCGTTTCGGGAAAGGGTACTTCAAAGGGATGCTGGGAAGGATTAGATAACGTGCCTTGAATTTTACATGCTGGGATCTTTAAGCGTGTTTAAATAACAAAATATGATTTGAAATGGCTTATCGACGGACACTTGGCTTGGGGCTATGTGGATAAGACACGGAGGGATTTGCTATACTGAGAGGGGTGTATGATCGATGGGACAGAAAAATTGGATCTGCTGTCCCCGTTCCCTGAGTGAGTGGAAATTTGTTATTGATATAGTCTGGTGCCTCATATTTTATCCCCTCATATAGCTCTACAAAATGTAAATACACACCACAGTGTACCCAAGGTCTGTGATGTCAGTTTTTTGTTGGACCAATGGATACTAATTAAACTCAGTAGTCCTTGAAATGTCATTTATGTTTCTAAGTGGAATTGTAAAATGGTATGCCAACAAGTCAAGAGTAAATAATATGCTTTTTTTCTTTTAATGAACGTGAAGACGCACTGATAAACTGATGATTTCTTAAGATAGTCATATTTTAATCTAAAGAATACGTATACACGTGTGAAATTACGGCAAAAGAAAGGAAGGGTTTTATTGTTGTTGTTGGACCACTTGATACTAATTAAATTCAGTAGTCCTGGAAATGCCATTAATGTTTCTAAGTGGAATTGTAAAATTGCATGCCAACAAGTCAAGAGTTAATAATTTGCTTTTTATTATCTTTGCGAACGTGAAGGAAGCTCTGATAAACTGATGATTTCTTAAAATAGTCATATTTAATCTTAAGGATACTTATTATACACGTATGAAATTACGGCAAACGAAAGGCGGGTCTTATTGTTTTGGAGCACTTGATACTAATTTAACTCAGTAGTCCTGCAAATGCCATTTATGTTTCTCAGTGGAAATGTAAAATGGTATGCCAACAAGTCAAGATTTTATATATATATATATTTTTATTATGTGAAGGCAGCGAGGATTAACTGATCATTTAATAAAATAGTCATTTTTTATTCAAAGGAATATATATACACTATGAAATTTCGGCAAACGTAAGGCAGGTCCTGTTTTTGGGTCAACATCTGAAAACGTCTTTTAAGGAATTTAAAAAAAAAACTTTGTTAAAAGATGGGCATTAGATAATAGAAATTTTTTAATTGATAACATTTTTAGCGGGCCGAAAAAAAATCGGGGCACATTTCAGTGCGAACCCAAATTTTGGCAGAACAAAGCAATCAGTGAATAATGTCGGAACTAGGCGGTAAGAGAATTAAATACGCGTACATAGGTGCCTGTAGCTTACTAACGAACCGTGCCAATTTAAATGTAACTGAGTCAAACGTCGACTGATTTTAAGGACCAACTATTCATATTACTTCATAGATTGAAAATATATTTAATTGTTCAACTGTTTCATCCTCCTTTACACCTAAATAATTTGAATCCGTCTATGATATATGGTGCATTTGTTTCATCTTCATACTACCATGTCTGCGACATGACTACGTATTCACAGGCCTTGATTCCGCGACCCTCATGTCTATTTCATGAATAATGAACAAAGCAATTGAAACAATCAAATCGCCTGCGTACATCGTTCAACGCGGACATCTAGTGCGATGTTTTGATCAAATATTTAGCATTGCAGGAAGGCAGCGAGAAACTATACCCAGTCAATCAACCTGCCCCGTTTTTGGTACGTCATCTTCTTTATTCATGAAATAAATGCCAGAGGGGGTCGCGGATTCAAGTTCTGTGAATGCGTGGTTTTGTCAGAGACATGGTAGTATGAAGATGAATCAAGGTCTTTGAATGTATGGTGTTGTCAAAGACACTGTACTATGAAGATGATTTTTTAGGAGAAATGAATTTGTAGAATCATTTTCACACTCAAATGGCGGGTTTATTGTGGAAACCAATTTTTTTTCAGTATGATAATAGCATTTGATCTGATAATTTTTATATTTATTAAATATTAGTATCAAACAGGATATCCTTGGCATTCATATATATATATATATATATATATATATATATATATATATATATATATATATATATATACCGTGAAATCCCTCTATAACGAATAGTCACGGTACCTATATATACCTAGATTAAATATATTATAGTATTCTGAAAATGCACATTTTCTGGCTGTCTGGTACCTGCAGTGTGTATATATTTGATATCACATATACATGTATGTCATTCACAAAGAGATGAAGCTTATATTTTGTTGTTGACATGTTTGTATCTGTAAAATGTTTATTTATTAAATTTTGTTGATATTAGTGCCTTTATCCTTGTTAACAATTTATTTTGACCACATCAGACACTGTTTTAAATATCCGTTATACTGTCTTAACGTGCTAAAACATTTTGATAAAACACACACAGATATGCAGTTATGTCAAAATTGACTTTTTGACACTTCGTGATTCACCTATTTTGAATTTTATAATTTAATTTTTTTTAACTTAAATTATATTTTTTTAAAGGGTATTATGTCTCAATAAAATAATGACCAACTTATTATAACTTATTTTTCAGCAGTATAATTAATATATCTTATGTTACGATTGATTACTTGAATTACACACAAACTTATTTGTAATCATATTTAACTTAAATAAGTATTTTACAATGAACTAGAAATCTGATTTTACGGAATGCAAGCCTCCGCCATTTGCAGGGGGGGGGGGGGGGGAAGAAATGCTCACAAAACCGTGTTTACATTCACTTATTTTGAATATTCCTTGATGACGTTCCAGAATGCCCAGCATGTGCAGGATCGCATCCAAAATCCAATCGATTCTTCAGTGGTACATTTTCGAGATGCCCTTAAAAAATTTCATGAGATTCCGTTCATGAATGCGTACGTTCGGTATTAGTTAAAGTAAGAACAATCACACACATAGTCACACACAACCACACACCAACAAACACACACACAACACACACGAATGGAGATGTACGCATGCCGTCATGGCGTCATAACGAGTCAATGATTCCAATATAATTAAATTTGTCAGGCTTATGTCACCTCGGCTTAACATCAGACATAAGGAAACGTGTTGTTAAGCGGAACCTAACGATCGTTCAGCGCTTTTTCTTACAGGAAGAGAAAGGCAAACTCATATCGATTATGAGTCAATATTCGTCCGGGGCTGCTTAAGAAAACACTCGCCCTCTTTCATGCGTGCTTCCTGTCTCGAGCAAAAAAAAAAAAAAATAGAAATTAGAACACTATCAATCATGGCCGGAGTCGGGTAACACTTTATACAGGAACAATGTCTATGGTTTTTTATCTCGTGTATTCAGTCTACACGCACCTATAGAGTACATTTGAAAACATCTTTTTAAACCTCTTAACCCCAGTACCCTTCCGCCAGAGGTCGTTTTTACTCTAAACGAACCTATTCCATTAAGTGCTTGTGGGAAAGTTGTCTAAATGATCTACTTGTCTTAATTGTCAAACTTCGAAATAAAGATTTACACAATTCATTAAAAAAACATCCAAATTCACGCTTACCAAATATTACTTTATCCCTGACGTCTTAACGACAATGAACTTTTCATGTTTATCATGTTTAATGGGCCTTGAAACAATTCTTATCCATTATTTCAACGACTTCACCACTCTTTTCAGTGCCTTTATCACAACGTCACTAGTGTATATAGTGGTCCCAGTGCGTTGTGCGTCATTCGGTGTGCTGTAAAAAACAATAACACATTCTAAAGCACTCTCTAAACCTGATATCGCCAAATTTAGAAAACAAGGATGAATTCTAAGATAGGCTTGTAACTTCATGTCGCAAACTGTAGAAAACAAAGATGCATTCTAAAGGTTTGTCACCTCATGTCGCCAACTGTAGAAAACAAGGAAACATTCTAAAACAACTTCTTAACCCCAGGTCGTGAAGTACAAATAGAAATTAATGACACGTTGTGAAATACCTTCTTAAAATTTGGCCAAGTGTAGAATCCAAAGATATGTTATAAGACATATTTTAAACCTTAATTGGATATGTGCAGAAATCATTGGCACATTCTTGAACACATTCTTATTTACTCTGCTATAATACAGTGTTCAATTACAGGCGGAATTCTAAAGTTTTAAACCAAGAAAGCATCAAACATATTGAAATACGTCCGTTTTAAAAGACCCCATGCCGAAACCAACTTTTTTACCAACACCGCCTGATATCAAAACAAGGTGGATGCTCTGAAACTTTAATTTTTTCTTTCTCCCTATGGGTACTGGGGGACGCTAATTAATGAGCTGCGGTTCAAGACGCTCAGCCGGTGAATTGTGACCCAATGTCAATTCGGATTAACAGTTTATAGGAGCAAGAGATTAAACTGTTTGTGATATTTTAAATAACGGATTTATTCTAAGAATAAATAAACTTTATTTATTTTATATGGTTGCACAAAAAGTTATTATAACTAATCTAATCACTCCCCATGGCTCTGGCGGTGTCTAGGGATGATCGAAACTTGGGAAACCTGCCGGCTTGGACGGGCAACTACAACCCTCACTCATAGCCACGCCGGGATCGCCAGAGGAGAGAGACCGGCGGTGCGGGCGGGCCACCACAACCCACAGTCATAGCCACGCCGGGGATCGCCAGAGTAGGGAGCCGGGCGGTGCGGGGGGGCCACCACAACCCGCAGTCATAGCCACGCCGGGGATCGCCAGAGGAGGGAGCCCGGCGGTGCGGGGGGCCACCTCAACCCACAGTTCTAGCCACGCCGGGGAACGCCAGAGGAGAGAGCCCGGCGGTGCGGGGGGGGGGGGGGGGGGGGCACCACAACCCACAGTCATAGGCTCGCCGGGGATCGCCAGAAGAGGAGCCCGGCGGTGCGGGCGGGCCCCCACAACCCACTCTCATAGTCCGTTTCCGCTTTATAATTTAAGCATAAATCGGTTTATTCAATAAAACGTAGGTCTGCTGCCCGCATTTGGTTGTTAATCCGATTAACTGTGCGTCTAAAAGTTATATTACGCAGGAAGGAATCGGTAAACGGTTGCTGAGCTAAAACAGCGATATGAATGATATTTGTCAAACAAAAAGTTTCGACAATACTGGTATTTGTCAATCTCAAGATAGTCACAATAATAAGAAGTGAAAATTAAACTTTATATGACAGGTGGCGCCACTAGTCAACAATGTTGGTAGAGATGAACATTCAATGAAAATTTCAAAGCAAACCGAGCATTGATTTTGTATCAAAATTCACATACAGCATTAAAACAACAAAAAAAAGGCGTTTACATAAGCATTAATATGAAAAATATACGTGGAGTTGCTTAAAATTTGCATGCTCACAGTTAAGATTGTCAGTGAGGTACATTATTTAGGTCTCAGGATGATCCTGATTTACTCTATAAATGATTACACACACATATCACACCTTGAAATATATGCATTAAAATTTTTCGTCTAAAATGTACATGAATATTGATTATGCCGTTCGGAATATCAATGGTAAAAAGAATGAATATTTATTAATAAAAGACATGAGTTTACAAACGAACGAAACATTAAATTGTTGTCTTTAGAGTGCTTGCTTCTCTCTCTCATTTGTTGCAAGCATAAAAAAAATTAGTATGAAAGAAGTTCATTCTTCAGTGACACTGTAATGATTGCGCTGGTTTCTTAATACCTGGTTCATTTTATATTAAATTTACATCACATAGAGTTAATTGTCGAAGGAACATTATATAGTAAATAAAGCACATTTCCAAATAATCCTAGAAAAATAATCAGTTCGCCAAAACTCATAGAGTAAACATGTTTCTCCAATTATTTGACTAACAGGTTTGAAAGTAACTTGTGCTCGTCCGCATACGTCTGATATATTAGATAATTAAGGCGAATGAAATGAATACATGCGTACTTGCATGTGTTTATGAGTTGCTCCCACAGATGAATAAGGGTATAAGCGGAAGCGGTCAAGTAGAAGGACTGAAGAGTTGTTTTATGTTTTATTTAGAGGATCTTATACCATCATTTACGTATATAAGCATTCAAAAGTAAGGGGACCAAGTTTAATTGGTGGGAAGGTAGATGATAGAGGATGGGCCCAGTGAGGCTTGTTATATCGCTCAACCGGTGAATATATCGGGTCAAGCGCCTGTGGCCGCTCCATACATTATTAACCCATTAATTGATGTAAGGTCATTTTTACCAGCTAAAAATTAACATAAAATCTAGATAATATTTAGTTGGCACACTAGAGTGAGTATATAAATCAAAACTGATCTAGGTTATTGACCTCTGCAGTAACCCTCCCCCCCCCCAACACATCCATACACACACATACACACACAACACAAAGGACTGTTCGCTCACGGTAAAAAAAAAGGTTACCAACTTACACCAAGGCGTATATTACACACCACCGACCGGTAGATATTTTAACGTTTTGTTATCTGCTGTTTGACATTTGAGAATCAATAACCCAGCAACAATGCTTGAATCACTGAGCAGAAAATCTTCTACAGAGCTGCTGGTGTACAGCCGGGTCATGTATTGATCATCTGAAGAATACCAGTGAATACAGTACCATTTGAGGCTTGATCAAAGTCTAATTAAATGATGCTCGAATACTACATTAAGATTCCTTGATTGTAAATTTTCCATTTTGGAAGACACTTTGTTGTTTTTGTTTCAAGGCAAGATTTTACCCTAATTTTGAACGGGGGACCTGGAGAAACCGGGGCCCTGCAGAAAACCAGGTTTGCTGTTAGCATTTGTTTTTATTCCGATTTAATGTGCTGCTTAGCGGGAAGGGGTCAAACGGTTGCTGAGCTAAAACAGTGGTATGAATGACATTTGTTATTTTCCAATCTCAAAATTAAGCACATGACTTAGATGTGAAATTATACCTTCTTTTACAGGTTGGTCACTAGTCTAAAAAAGTTGGTAGTGAAGAACATTCACTGAAAATTTCAAAGCAAAACTGGCCTCTGCCACACTAGAAACATACTGTGCGATCTAGGAGTAATTTTACTGTAAAGCGGACAACATTAAACCGAACTATTAGCCATATTTACACCAGAAAAATGTTGCGCGCGCTAGACCGGTCCAGAAAAATGTGGAGCGGTCTACATTTTTACTTGCGTTCACACTGTGCCGGACCAAGTCACCTTGTAGAGCGCGCCACCCTGTCAAGTTAGACCGCATTGCACTTGGCGCGGCCTAGAATCTGCATTGTGTTTACACGCAGATAAATAGTGCAATCTAGCGAGGTCTAGATTGGATTCCCCCTTGCGCCCATGGGTAAATCCCAGTCACATTACAGCCGAGTCTTGCTGGACCGCGCTATATAGATAGCGCGCTCCACTTCTGTTTACACACGTTCGAAGCACGAATGTAGACCGCGCCAGACACTGTCTAGTGCGCGCTAGAATGTAGAACAGAATCAAACCAGTGGTCAAAATGTAGCGCGCTCCAGACCGAAAATCCTCGAAATCTGGCGCGTTTTAGGACTTGGCGCGCGCTAGACCTTGTAGAGCGCTCCAGAAAATGTGTGTAAATGGGGCTATTGTAGACTGCCTTTCGAGAGGACTACAGTGGACCGAACTGATGCGGGTTAGTGGTCTAGTGCAGACAGAGTAAACCAAATCCCGATTAGGATTTTTTATAGTGCGGATACGGCCATATCATCACGCCGGGAATCGAATCCGGGTCGCCAGCGGGGATCGACTTCCCTGGTTGTAACCAATCGACTGCCCAGGTTCTTTGCTAGTAGCTGAACTCAGGTTTTATTGACTGCGTGCCTCTCGGTGCATGAATCCCTGTAAAATTAATGAACAATTGTATATCATGCTGCTTTTAAGGAATGGGCCATGGGACATCATATCGAAAGTCAAAACCCCGTTCTTTTATCAATGTAACCTTCACAGTGCCATTCGTTCAGCTGATTATATCGACATAACGAGTTTTTTTCCTCACCAGGAGCCATTTCAGGTTTCCATTTGTCACGCAGAGGATTTCTTCTGTTACATTATTATGGCTCTGATAAACAATTATAATCCTTCAACGTTCAAGCCAACGTTAGCTCAAGGGCTCAAATCCGTTCGTTCCAGATGAAATCTGATATTTTGTTCTTCGTCTTAATCACTGTAAGTATCATAATCCATATTGTAAGGCTTGTGGCGCAAGTTCCTTTTGAGTAAATTTTCATTAAGTTTATAGTTCGTGTGCATGTATACGGGTCAGGGGACGTCTTATAAAACTGCGATAACGAGAGTTTTCTTGGCCATAAATTCGTCCATTTTGTTGAAAAAAATATTAATAAGATAATTAATGAAATGTTACTACAACATCAACTGACTCTCAGAAAAAGTAATATTCAAAACTGAACCGCGCTTCGTAACCGCATTTATCTGTTACAGGGGTTGCAAAGTTCATTATGTTCACTAAATGTAGGCCCGTTGTTAATATTTGACGACATGAAATATTATCGAAAAATTATTCCCTCAACTGTTATTTCCTTAAGACGCATGTCTGATGCACGTTTCTCCCAGCCTTATTTCTTCCACTGTCCCCGCTTTCCTGCAAAGAGCAAAAGTCCATTAAAACAAAACAATTACCATTTAACCAAGAGGGTGGTGTAGGCGGAAGCCAGAAGAACAGCTGAAGTTGTATTGAGTTTGAAGTTAGAATAAATGCAGGGATGTAGCAAGGATAAAGAGGTGTAGAACCAGATTGTTTCATATACCCGCTGGACAAATGGTCCACACGTGAGTGTGTGTGTGTGTTTGTGTATATATACGTGTATATACATTCACCTATTCTCATGTCATCATATATATACTCTTATGTATTCTTACATGTCATCGTATGTGTGTGTAAGAATCGAGATCAGAATGCGGGAACAATTTTACTTCTTTAATCAACCTAGAACGTCAATATTTTTTGAAAATTTTTAAAATTCAAAACCAGAGAAACAGTTACCACAGCATAAATTCAATTTCAGTGTCTGAAGAAGTGTCAATAATGGCAAATAACTTTACTGTTTTAACAATTCTTCCTGTGCCTTGGGAATTCATAATATATGTAAGTCTACTTTCATATCTTATCTTACCCTATTAATATGTATAGCATATACATTAACTAATATCAATATGTGAAAAAATTCCCAAATGAAAACATTTGTGAATGAAAAAAAAAAATAAAAACCTATTTTCCATCCGCGCGTTTTTACAGGCAAACCAGCCCTCGCAGATGCGATGGAAGACATATGTTGCGGCGCACAAAATCTCACATCAACACCTTATTACAATATATCAGTATATTTAGGCAAGGGCGACAGAAGTGTATACACAGAGTGTCTTAAATTAAATGATCACAGGGGCACACCCAGGATTTAGGAAAGGGGGTGTCCAACCCAGGAGGACTAATGAAAAACCTGAAACAAAGTCTCATGGTCCGAAAAAAAGAGGGGGTCCAGGTCGCAAAATTTTGTCTGAAACCCTTAAAAATGATTGCATCGGTTGAAAAAAAGGGGGGGGGGGGTACGTACCCTGAGGCGGTAATCCTTAATCGTTTAAGCACAAGCTTAATGCCAGGTATACATCTGTCTTATTTTTATGATTTATGAGTTTTCTTGCTTACTCTGTTTACACAATAATGAAATCTAAGTCATTCCTATAACACCCATGTGTTCTGGTGTACATGTGCCAATGTTGACAAAGAGAAAAAACCCATGTAACAGGAGGTCGGAGACTGTAAATGTGCGGAAGTTGAAAGGTCATTAGTTGTTGATGGTGAGAATTAACCAGGGGCGGATCCAGGATATAGGAAAAGGGGGGGGGGGTCCAACCAAGGAGAACTAATGAAAACCCTAAAAAAGGTCTCCAGGTCTGGGAAGGGGGGGGGTCCAGGCCGCACAATTTTGTCTGAAGCCCTTAAAAACGTAGTTTCTGATAAAAAAAAGGGGGGTCCGGACCCCCTGGACCCCCCCCCCCCGGGATCCGCTTCTGTTAACGAGGAATCGTTTGTCATTTGCAAAACTGCAGATGATCTGATTTGCTACCAGATGTCTTGTTGGATGTGTTCTGATTACGATTGGTGGCCATGTAAGCGGGTCACTCACTATATATACACCTGAATAAAACAAAATTGCAACCTGTGCAACATGGGATCGGCGCTTTTGGGTTATTTATTTTTTATCACAGGTCTGAGCAACTGTCTGTATTTACTGGACGTCAGATATCGGTACAGGTCCTGAAATGGCTGAGGCCATGGACTTCCGGCTCTCAACACCTCAAAAGAAAAAATAATGAAATTTCGGTAGATCCTCAATATCTTAATTATGTACATGCAATATTACCTATACAGTTTATGACTTCCGAATTATGTCTTATGCATATTAAATGATATCGTTATCCAAATCAAAACTGTTCACATTAATCACATTATATTTATACACAACAGTGACCGTCAACCACTACGGCATGCCGCTAAACACTGATCATTTGAAAGTCACTATTGTTGAAAGATTTATAATAACTGTAACGAGTGAGGTGTCAGTAATGATATCAGAAATACCTTAATCAACAACGCATAATGTATGACCTTGATATCCCGACAACGCAAGGCTTAACAACGTGGAAAACGGTGATATAAGATGTTAGATATTAGTGGACTTCTATTAATGACATCTCCAAGGAGCTTATCGTTTTGCCTCCGTTTGCCGGGTAAAAAGAAAGATCCATAGGGATCGTTTCACTAATTAAGATTCGATAAAAATAAAAGGGTAGTTTTAGACTACATCTCTTCACCTATAACCCATTCCTCGGCCACTGTTAATTGAAAAACATATATTTTATGACAAAATACATAAAATTTCTTTAATTACATTCAATTTCTTTTAATAAGGATAAATGGGGGCAATGTTCCCTTTTCCCAACCTAATACCGCAAAATTGTAATGTTGTTATATTCATTCATTGAAAATTGATTTATTGATTTGATTTACACTATCCTTTAGGCCACATTATATTTTTAGATATATTATGCATTCAGAAATCTAGGAATTATCAAAATGTATTGTTCCCTGATATACATTGTTACGGAACCTAATGTAAACAGATCACGTATGCGTGATGAACACAAATTTTGTAATGGAGATAAAAAAAAATCAGATACTGTAACACTAGGCAGCGTGAAATGTCTAGGGGAATGAATAAAGAAGTTAGTGTTTTTTTTTTGTTAACAAATAACTATAATTTATTTTTAAAACAACCCTAACAATATCATACACTAAATCAATACAATTATACAGTAACACAGCGTTATAGCAATAAGTCATTATAATCACACATAAAGATAATGGTACAATACCTGGATACCAACACCGTTACCACAATAAGTCCTTTGAATGTAAACTCTCGGAAAATGACAGTCCAGTGGAAAGTTCTTGCAACAACACAGAAAGTAAACTGAAGTCCTAATGTATAAAATTCAGGAGAAAGTCCTTTAAAATGTATAATTGCAGCATTCGTCGGATAAGGTCTTAGAATCTGGCACACGCTTCTGCGTCCGCTGATATCTGCTCTGCTGACTGCCCTCTGGTTCTAAAAAAAACAGCCCCTTTATATACCTTCACATCCCCAAGCCGGGAATTTTCCACTTCTCGAACAGTCTATAAGGACCCTACTCAACAGTAAACAAGCGTTTCAGGAATTCTCTAGAAAGAACAGCGCTGTGTATCTCCACACACCAGGCTCATTACGTGACCCACGACCAGGCGTGAAAACCCAAGGCTCACATGACAACGAGAGTTCAACCAGTACAGATTATACATAAAATGTAACAACAACACGAGTTACGCCCGTGTCGCACAATAAAAAGAGCACCTGTAACAACATTCAATATTTGCCAATAAATTTATGAAATATAACCCTCCATATTGAACCTTGACCGCACTTTCTTCTAGATAAACTATACAGAATCCATTCACTGACAGATTAAATACACTCTTCATTAGACGGATTACTTTGGAGATCTCTCTTCTATTAAAACAACGTCTATAAGTAAACCAATGGTTACACGTAATGACGTTACTTTGGAATGTAACAAGAAGCTGTGCAGCCCGCGCCGGGGAGAAGGAAAACCCCATCAGGCGTTACCTGGAAACCAACTGCCGCTTTTTCATTGTTACCTACATAAATAATTCAGACAGGAGAAGAAACCTGCAACCCAGGGAACTGGCGTTATTTTTGTTACAAGCGTTTTGGTGACTACTAGCTAACTCATCTCTATGGGTCTCTAGGTTGTTAAATAATGTCAATGGTCAACGTACTCTTAAAGTTGTCAAAACCAGCTGTTTCTCGGTATGTTTTCTGTGCTTAAACCCAATACAGTCACCGAGTGACAGATGATGTAAAAGAAGACCACATGTTGACCTTGTTGCGTAGGACGTTTAAGGACACTATAGCCGGAAGAAATGAGAATGATTCCAGTCAATGTCGCTAGTATCCGGTCACGGAGGCGGAATCCATCTTGAACAGTTCTAGAATGGCACTCACTGTGGAACAAGTGATATCACTTCGGCTCTGAAGAATTCTTATCGATTTGAGTGAGAGCTACCAAAATTTCCTGGCATTACGCGGCTCAAGATGGCCTGTTACTGGCTACGCGGGACTAGGATGAGCAGCTATCAGTCTCTCTGGTGTCTTTATGAATGCATGCATAAGGTCAAGGTCTTTGTGAGTAAAGCTACCCCAATCCACCTTTCATGATTTTTATAATTTCTTTCAGACCATCCTTGTTTGGGATTTCAAAGGTATAACAATGAATTTTCATCATTTGATTATCCGCCATATATACAATGTAATGTGATATTGTATATTATTTCAGAAATGGTTGACAGGATTTATGATGTCATGATATATAGATCGTTTGATGTGAACCGATAAACGTGTATGGATACCATACGATCGTAAGCCTACCGTCACTAGGGGGCGCTGGGGCCTTTAGTAAAGGAAAAAATGTAAAAAAATGAGTATCAAACGTTGTTTGCATTTTATCTTAAATCCCCCTATATTCAACCAAAGAAAGAGAACTAGCCATCAGTTCGCTGCCGTTTTTGTTTTCTAGATGTATCATACGATGTCATTGTTTTTCTTTATTATAAAGAAGACTGGTTTTTAGCTCAATGAAACTGTTGGCAACATGTTCCGTATGCTTTAAGATGTGTTTAAACTCATTTTTATACCGTTGCATGCATTAAATTTTCTAGTTGTAAAGTGAAATAAAAAAGAAAAATTCAACTTTGACATGGTCAGTTGAACCATACACAAGGAAAACTCTACGGAGATATATCGCCGTTGAGACTATATTTAATAAAAAAAAAATCCTAGAGTCAAACTAATATCAGACTCTTGCAAAGTTTGCACCAACATTGTACAGGATATAGAAAATAACAGTCACGGGCCTTGTTTTTTAAGAAGATGTGAGGGCCCCCATCCATGATGAACAGACCTAAGAGCGCACAAAATCCCGGAAATAAGGATCCCCCCGTTAAAAAACAGTACCCTTCGGGCAAAAATCTCACATGAAAGAGAGGAACAAAATACCCCCTTAAAATATGTAAATTTTATTTGCACAAACACATACACGCAGCTATATATATTATATTATTGGTATATATATTTTGGTTATATAAAAGTAATTTTGCTCAGTTTTAAAAACTGATTTTTTAATTTTTATTTTTCCATTGCAAATCTTTACCAACAATAATTGTGGTACTTTGTTTTAATATCTTCAGTCATATATTAATGCCAAGTTTCACGTACGTTCACATCGTTCACAGAATCAAAGAAATCTGCAGGAAGTATAAAGGAAAATATAAAGAAACATATTAAATTCGATTATAATATTCGATTCAATTCTCGATTCAATAAGTGTATACAGTCACAATATTCTTTCAGAGACGTATATCTACTTAACGTTTTCATCCCATATGATGCTATATGATTCGGATTATCATATACCTGGTCATTATATACTTTTATGCAGGCTAAGTAATATTTAAATCTTCTCATCCATTATTTTGCTAATAGTCCGGCAGCCAAAGGTCATTTTTTTGGCTAACCTTGTTTTATGGTCTTAAGTTTTTTCTTTGTGGATTTTGTTTGCCCACATATCGGGTAGGAAAAATATGTTGGTTGGCCCGCTGACAGCCTTGGGCAATTTTTGCTAATTAGCATAAAACAAAATGGCCGCCACAATAATACGAAAAAAAAGCAAAAATGCCATAATTTCCTTAACATTTGACATAGAGGGTAATCCAGTACATGAATTCTGGGGTTTTATGACCCATAAAATCAATTTTTGGTATCGCTGAAGTCATAATGACTACCATTTTTAATGTAGCTGTACTCCCATTTAAAAAAAAACCTGTAAATTTACTGGACTTGTTGTCCCTGTGACAGTGGTGGTATCCAGGTATGTACACTTTATTTATAATATTGTGTAATTGTATTGATTTACGGTTAAACTGTTGTTATACTGTGTAATTGTATTGATTTAGTGTATTGTAATGTTAGGATTGTTTTAAGAATCAAATATAATTATTTGTTAACAAAAAAAACACTGACTTCTTCATTCATTCCCCTAGACTTTCACGCTGCCTTGTGTTGCAGAATCTGATTTTTTTTATCTCCATAACAAAAATGTATGCTCGTCACGACTACGTGATATGTTGATATAAGATTCCGTAACTCTGTTCATAGTCAGAGCTAAAGAGATAAAAGGTATTAAAATGAATGAAACTGCACGAATTGAAATTAATCTATTATTTCATGCTTGATTCGATTATCGATTAATGACTGGCTTCGATACAATATATTGATTGTTTGATGCATTGTTACATACAGGGTTATAAGGGCATATCTTAGATTCTAAACGCTTTGAGGTAAACACACGTGTTCAATGTGAACTATGAATGACTAAAGCAGGATAAATTTAGCAGCCGATGATATACTTTTTTCCACACAAGCACCGGCTTGTTTATCCCGTTCTTAGCCCGAGGTGAATAGTGTCTGATACTTTTTAAAATATTCAGGGTTACCCTGCTTATTTGGAACTTTATGTTGGGAATAATCTGAAAACTGAACGTTATAATTGGGCTATTCTAATCCTCTCTTTCCAGCGAGGACATTGATTTCCTGTCTATTAAACAATGTAGTAAAAATCTGGAAAACCAAAAATACCACTCCACGCACTTGGTAATCACGCACTTAATTTCTCGTGCTACATATCCAGCCGACAACTCTCCCCTAGTCAATAATTGATCATATTACGTTTTCTAAAACAAAACGTTGGATCAATTCCGAACTTTTTAGCGGACAGTCCCTGTATTGCGTTTCATTAGAACGGAGCCGATGAAAGATCTCAAAACCTTTGCAATAAGTGTACTTGGAGTGCCTGCATATAAAGTTTATACACAAACCTCGCATACAGGAGAATAGGGAGAAAAACGTTCCAAGACGCAATATCCGAAGCTGATTTTGGCAACAAGCGTGTATTATTCAAGTTTATTGTTTTTTCTTCAGATCGCTAACGAAGGGGTGCCCCCTTTTAAGCCTGCGGTTGATAATGATCATTTACTGTGCAATGACAAGTTCTATCGTTAATTGGTTGACAGTAGTGTGGGTTATATTTCACTGTCTAGTCTGAAAAAAAAATCATATCAATTGTCCATTCAAAGCCAAATTTATCAACCTACAAGTGTGAGACAGGACATTGCCACGTGCTGAGGGAGTTGACGGCCCCTGGCTGCAACATTCCGAATTATACAATCCGAATCACAAGAGTATGGCTCTGCTGTGAGGAATAGTGGGCGTCACAATTTGCCACCCACAATGCCCCGGGGCTTCTAAATACACCAGCGGCGGAGGTAGTGAAGAGGGTAATGAAGTTCAAAATGTTTTACAAGAATTGTTTCAAGGCAAATTCAATACAAGGTTTTTTTTGTGGTAAGGGCTTCACCGAATAAATAACATTTTGTCCGCATATATACTCATGTAAAATGTTACCAGAAAGTGTTTCCTTGATACGTAACAAATTTTGATTTTAAAGTTCGACAGATGAGACAAGTAATCACGGCCGTCCCACAATGCCTAACTGGAAGAAGTTCGTTTTGAGTATAGAAACGACCTTTGGCGGAAGGATGAAACGGCTTGGGATTTCATCCGAACCATCATCCTACACACTTAATTGTTTGATGGTAGTTACTTAGTACAAGCTTTTTTCTAACTTAAAAATCTAATAACCCTTTAAGTGCATTTACTTGAAATTTCCTCCATTTGCTTTCAATCTCATTGCATAAAACTTGGACAGTAACCCCCCGCACATAAGGTTAAACATAGGGCTACATTCTAAACAATAGACGTCAGCTTTACGCATGTCGATTTGGTGTTAATTTCGACCAGCCCCTGTGGTGTAAAACAGACATTGCTTGTCCCACGATCCATCCACATACAGTGCAACTATCACCCCAACAATGTTAACATCGATTTTCTGTCCTTTATCCTTTGTCTTGAAGCATAGGCAAAAAAAAATACCTCGCTCCGGTCATGGTACACCACGATCTACTGATTCATTCTGACAGCACAAATGGAGGTCTGTGACACAAATTGTTCCTACAAGACTAGAGTCAAAGAGAATGATTAAAGTACGGTTTCTCAACCAAAATATGAGATCAATACTTTACGTTTTATGAACGGCATATCTTATTAGTGAAAGCTTTGATTAAATATCTTGAATCGCGGGTTATTTATAGAATGATTTGCTCAGGAGTGTCCTATAATGGCCTGATAATGACATATTGTATAGTTGCTTTGCATAATCATATCGCTCTATCGAAATATTGTGGTCTGTGGCAATACGCCTGTATAGAGGTGTCTTATATAACTTTTTGCATGTGCCTAATAAAACCAGTCCATTTTTAATGGTGTGTTTGATTTTTAAAACAATATTAACTTCATTTCAGTATCTCATAGAAGCAACCATAATTCAAAACTTACGAAGTTGCCTATCGGCGGTACCTGGTAATTGATGTGCATCTCAAGATATGTAATAGGACAGGCGCTGTACGCGTTGTATATTACGACAACACGAACTAGATGTTTGATTCATGCTTGCCTTGAGATGCAAGCGGTATATGGAATAAGATTCGGCGAAGGTCGGACGTTTGTACTTTAGAATTGTATAAATTAAAAATTTACTAGCGCGATGTTATATATCTGGATTAACTGGATTACACTGTGTTACAGATGTCTGTTTTATTTTGAGCTGTTGACATGTTTCTTTTATTGTGCGCTGTTGAAATTCTGATTCGTGTTTGGCTCAAGCCCTGGTCATTGCTATGATACAGCGTTCCTTGTTCTAGCTGGACGGGTGGGGCTTTCTCGACTGGCCGAGCCGGGTCGGCTGACGTGTGAACCCTGATATGTAGAAACACAGCATTCGTTGTTTTAGATGTTTCCTGTAACCTGTGTACTATTGGGTTCTTTGGATTGTTCGAGAAATGGAAAATGAAAAGATTTAGTGTATTGTAATTTTAGGATCATTTTAAGAATAAATTATAATTATTTGTTAACAAAAAAACACCGACTTCTTTATTCATTCCCCCAGACATTTCACGCTGCCTAGTGTTACAGAATCTGTTTTTTTTCTCCATTACAAAATTTATGTTCAGTTGATATTAGGTTCCGTAACACCTGATGTAGGTAAAATTCAATTAATGTCCAACTGACTAGGACAGCTATGGAAAGATGCAACACGGATGAGTGGGGAAACAGGTTGAGATTTTTTTTATTTTCAGCGCTTAATTCTGTGAAATCTTGCCTGACGACTATCCCGCTATGACGACTAGCCCTGCCATGACGAACAACCCGGCTATGACGACCACCTTTTTGGTCCTGGATTAAAGAAAAATCATCATTAAAAAACTTCAAATAACACGACCACCTCTGTGTTCCAGCAGATGGTCGTATTAGCGACAATTCACTGTACTCTTACCGAATCGAGACCGAGTATTCCATACAAAAAAAAGAAACAATGGATAAGTGCGACATAATGGAAATCAGTAGTGGATCCAGAGGGCTGGTTCAGGGGGTCCGGACCCCCCCCCCCCCCCCGCCTTTTTTTTACAGCGGCGGCAACCTTTAATTAAGCATTCAGACCAATTTTTGCGGTATGGACCCCCCCCCCCCTTTTTCCAGACCAGGGGACCATTTTTAGTCCTCCTGGATTATACCCCTCCTTTTCCTAAATCCTGAATACGCCGCCTGGAAATTATTAACCAGTTCAAGTATGATATATATTGGTTCGCAGACAAGACGACTGGTCTTCAATAATAATAATAATAATAATAATAATAAAATAAAGATAATAATAATAATAATAATAATAATAATAATAATAATAATAATAATAATAATAATAATAATAACTAATCAATTATATATAAATTCCTTGACAGTGAAAACATAATTATTACTGCTTCGAAATTACAGAGAACTTAATAAAGCTGAAATAGTTCCGGAAACCTTATTCTACATTTAATATCGATAGCTATGTCATTCATGACACAACAGGAACCAAATCACGTGATCTGCCGGTAAACGGGCGCCAGGGCTGTTCTGTTGTGTGGGTGGTGTAAAGGTCATTGATCCTGAAGAGTCACACAGACATGTTGTTGTTACAAGGATGTGATCGAGACAGAAATAATGTTATTAAAACATACAGATTTAGTCTGGCTCAGTGTTATCAGTTCGTGATCAGTTTAATTATTTAGGACAGTAAATCAGACTTGTCCAATCCATATCTCGTATAATACAAGGGAAAAGTTAATCTGTTGAACAGGTCTAGTATGTTCCCCGCCATGTGTGGGAATAGCTAGAAAAAAAGTTGTGAATACATGTATGAAATGTGAGACGGGTCAATTTCACACACATAGGATTTCCTCTTGCGTTAACATCATTTTAGCATTATCACTGCTGTAACCTTGAAATGCATAATAGGCATCATTGTTCTAACTTGACCTAGCACTTGTATAGGTGCATCGATGCTGCAAGTTTGGTGACTGTACTTCAAATTTTATTTCAGTTATTGCGTTAACAAATGTGACGGACGGATGGACAGCCCGACGGAAAGACGGACGGACGCTCACAATTGGCGCCGTCGGGAGGGGGGTGGGGGGGGGGGGACAAAGTAGTGTAGGTAGGTTTTAAAAGGAACAGCATAAGGATAGTTCATGAATTGTCGAAACAAATAATATTTTTGTCTGTTTTCTGCTTTATCTCGTAGTTTCCCCTCCAGGATGAAATGTTTATCAATCTAAATTTGATGGAACGTTGTAGCGTATCGGCAGACAACTGTATAAGATAAAGGGTGCGCTCTCTGGACGCAGGATTAAATTGTTACTGGTCATGGATGAAAAACTAATGTAGAATGAATAACTTTCTACGCCTGGTACGGCTGCTAGAGTTGTGTCGGAGCCGAGAAAAGCTATACGTATAAACATGACCGAACGGCCAGGAAGTCAAAGTGTATAATGGGATGATAATGGCATCGTTAGTGATATCTGACTATAGATCCACCCCTTTACCTTTTATATATTTTTTTCAAATAATCAATCAAATACTTTAGGTTGTTTTGACTTCATCAGTTTTTTCTGTAGATATTTCATTGAAAATAACACCAGAAATGCGTCCTTGAATCTATCCGATGCTCTCTGTCTATAGATAACAATAAGACGTTTTCCAAAAAAAAAGAAAATCAGATATGTAATTGAAGCCTACATACCTTCGTCAGATTCCTGCCCAGGGCTCTTCTTCATACTGTAAAAGTTAACCAACACCCAATGCTTCCGGGACCAAAAAAAACCAGCCTTTGTCACTTTTAAAAATTACATTATGCAAATCCAAATCATTTCCATAATTGAATTTACATAAATATATACATTCAAATATTCGTATGAATTAATTTAATTTGTAACAATAACACCAGGGACAAATATGTACCAAAATCTTTAATATTTAAGCTAGTGAATTCCTGAAAAATACATATAATAATTTGTACTTATATTTTGTATTTAGTTAATGTAATGTTGAACCATAGCCTTCATTGGCCTACAATAGAAGCATAAAAATCACTTAAAATCACAGTTACTAATCTGATGATTTTTGTTAAAATTTGATTATGGTCTTTGACTCCTAAAGGGGCCCATTCTGATATCTGATGTGTATTGAATAAAGATAACCATTTAAACTTGTCACAAAAATACGAAAAAATAACGCCGATCCAACTGTCCATACATATGTCCTCTGAGTAGGCCAGATATCACACAACTTCTACAAATAAGGCAGGTGAACAGCTGGTTTGAAGATGGGAATCCAATGAACGCAATATCCACGAGTTTGTTTCTGTAAACAGCAGAAAGTGTCAGAGTAGATGGATATTCATTTGCACATCTAACTGTTTTATATATTTTACTAATCATGTGTCCCCCCGTCATATTCTTACGGTTAGAAACTCGTAACGTATTAACACCTGCCACTGTAGAAATGTATTCCATTTTCATGATTTTTTTGTACAGATTTGTTTCATTCGTACAATCTGGGATGCAAAAAAATCACACTTTAGCCTTTGACTGGGAGTAGTAGACGTACATTTAATGTTTTACGCAGACAAATTGCTCAGTCCGGGATTCGAACCAATGTCGGTGGCGCACATGCCCGGCGTTCCAACCGCTTCACCAGAAAAGCAAGGTTCACTAGCGAGACAGATCGGTCCACTTTTATGACACACACCCTCTTAAGAGCGTTCTGCTATCAGAACAAATCTATCCAAGGAGTCACATCTTCATTGAACTAGATGGAGGTAATTGCCCAATTACTTCAAACCACCATTCCCCGGGCAACAAAGTTTGCCGTCATCCCGGATGAGCCCCCATTTGTTACGCAGACAAATTGCTCAGGGGTAAATATTGGGCCCATCCGGGATTCGAACGCAGCGCACATGCCCGGCGTTTCTAACCGCTTCACCAGAAAAGCAAGCTTCACTAGCGAGATAGTTTGGTCCGCTTTTATGTCACATTCGTAACATATTTCTGAAAGGAAAATTAATTATATTTCCTTTCCTTTTCTTTGGTAGTAGAGGCGTGTCACATGGAGATGAAACCGAACAGCGGCTAGGAAGGTCCTCCAGGATATGTCATTAGTAATTCTATAACACTACCCTTGTTTTATTCCAGTTAATCTATATCCTTTTTACGTTGTCTGCGTTGCTGCTCCCAAGTGAAAGAAATAACTGGTTATATCAGAGATGAAGGAGTTATAAGGTGGTATAATTCCTTCAGTTTTATCTAGTTATCAATACCTGACATTTAATATAAACATTAATTTACCAAATAATATGACCCTTGGCCCTACAAAATTATATATCTGTATACAATAATAAGGATTTACTGCTAAGCTAACAACAGTATCGAGGAATGAATATGATACATTTGTTTACTACAATGCGGAAACATTGTATCATTATAAGCACAATTAAAGTACATATATATATATATATGAAAATAAAAACATGATGGTCATTAGAGGGATGCGAAAAGATGAATCTACCCGGTTAGAATCCCGCAAGAACATCCAAGGGAAAAATATTGACAGTACCACCAACAGAACATGTATAATGAGTCTCTCCTCTGCATAAAAAATACAGAAAATAGACGGTAAATCGCTGATGCTGTAATGGACTATTATTCTGCTTTAAAACAACAAAAATCATGCAGTTGCTTTGTTGTGGATTGACTTAGTTTCGGCTAGCAACCGCAGTGTGAATCAATCGTACATTCAGAAACATCAATCACATATTAAACAGCTGTCATTTAAAAATCAGTAAATCTATGGAGATGAACAGTAACCTGCGTTCACAAGTTAACACTGCCAACAATTGTATTTTCCTGGACTACCTTCATCTTGGGTTAAACATATTTTTTTAACGGTTTTAATGGGATGAGTTGGAATAAGCGATTTTGCACATGCGCAAAACTTTAACGTTTCTCTTTTGCACTTGGACAAATTACCCAAAGCAGATAAATTGAGCACGGCCCTTGATATTTACGTTTTCAAACTAGCCTCGTTTTGGTAAAAATCGGTTTCCACATGTGAATGCATCTCATATTTCACTGCGATTAACCCCAGGGTTTTAAGTAGGAATAAACTCCTCCGAGGACATGGTGCTTTTCCTCTCTCCCTCCGGGTACATCATTTTTTCTGGTTTTTTAACCTCTGTTGTGAAACATCAGGGAAAATAAAATACCACGCTCCGGAGGTGCTCCACGAACCATTGGGCCATTTTGTGAATCTTACACCACTCAAAATATCGGGATTTAAATTCTTCCAACAAAACTCCTTTAGTCAATAGAATTGATAAAATTTCGCTCTCTCAAAAGAAACATTATAAGGGGCGAATATAGGGGGGTGAAGGGGGCGGATGCCCGCTCCTTTTATATTATATACTATTAAAATATTATTATAATAAATATATATATATATATATATATATATATATATATATATTATTTTATTATTTCATTTTACATTTCGTACCGTTTACTTCCTATGCTTCTGCAGAAGAGAGTTGTTTATAAGTAAATACCTGTTTACCTGTGCCGGGATTTCGAGCTCCCTTTCCTGAGGTCCTGTATCCACCTCTGATTATGGTTTTTAATCAGATTAATTTCTTCTGTGTCTTTCCTGAGATTTGGAGGTATCTTAGTTTAAATTGCTCTCTGATACAACACTTGGCAGTTATTGAGCGATTGGCTTATTTTGGATCAATAAGCGTATGGCACTTGTATTCTATGAAATCGGAGAGTATCGTTGAAACATCGAAGCAGTCTTGACTATTAATTATAACCTCTGTATTGCTAAGAACTTTCTAATATTTGCTTATACAATAGAGTGAGTTATATTTGACGACCTAGCCTCATATAAACTAATGACGTTCAGACACTCATGAATCCATTCATTAACTCATAAATCCATTCACACACTCATGAATCCATTCACACACTCAAAAATCCATTCAAACATTTGTGAATCCATATACACACTCAGAAATCCATTTACACATTTGTGAATCCATTTACACACTGATTTCTCTATTTGCACACTCATGAATTTATTCACACACTCATGAATCCATTCACACATTCGTGAATACATAGACACACCAATTTCTCTATTCATACACTCATTAATCAATTCACACACTCACAATACCATTCACACATTTGTGAATCCATATACGCACTCATAAATCCATTCACACATTTGTGAATCCATTCACACATTCGTGAATCCATTAACACACTCATTTCTTCATTTGCACACTCATGAATTCATTCAAACACTCATGAATTCATTCACACACTCTAAAATCCCTTCACACACATATAAATCCATTCACTCACTGAAGAATCTATTCACACACTCATGAATCCATTCATTCACTCATAAATCCATTCATTCCATAATGAATTAATTCATACACTCGTAAACCCATTTACATACTCATGAATACATTCACACACTTATGAATCCATTCACACATTCTTGATTCCATTTCTCTAATCGCACACTCATGAATCGATTCACACATTCGTAATTCATTTACACACTCATTTCTCTATTTGCATACTTATGAATCCATTCACACACTCATAAATCTATTCACACACACATGAATCTATTCACACGCTTATGAATCTGTTCACACACTCATGAGTCCATTCACACACTCAGGAATCCATTCACACACTCATAGGTCCATTCACACACTCAGGAATATATTCACACACTCATGAATCCATTACACGTATGATTCCGTTCACACACTCATTGACCTTTTAATACACCCATTAATACATTCCCACACTAATAAATCCATTCATACACTCATGAATCCATTCACACAGTCATGAATCCATTCACACACTCATGAATCTATTCATATACTCATAAATCTATTCACACACTTAAAATCCATTAACACACTCATGAATCTATTCATACACTCATGAATTTATTCACACACTCATGAATCCATTCACACACTCATGAATCTATACACACTCATGGATCTATTCACAGATTCATGAATCCATTAATACACTCATGAATCTATTCACAAACTCATGAATCCATTCACAAACTCATAGATCTAGTCACACACTCATGAATCCATTCACGCACTCATGAATCTAATCACACACTCGTGAATCTATTCCCACACTCATGAATTCATTCATACACTCGTGAATCAATGTACACAGTCATGAATACATTCACACACTTATGAATCCATTCACACATTCGTGAACCCATTTACATACTCATTTCCCCATTCATACACTCATGAATTCATTCACACACTCATGAATCTATTCACACACTCATGAATCTATTTCAACACATGAATCCATTCACACACTCATATATCAAATGACACACTCGTGAATCCATTCACACACGCATGTGTGCATTCACACACTCAAAGATCTATTGATACACTTCTGATTCCTTTCACACAGTTTTGAGTCCTTTTTTTACTGAAGAAAAAACGTTAGTTTGTTACCAACAGGTACCCATTGTGATCTTTCTGTAACTCATTCAACTTAACACTGCATGCCATAGCATGGTAGTTGGGTTTCCCCAGGCGGCTGCCAGAGAGCAAAATTGTTGACACTGATGGCGGCTTAATTAGTGCCCCGGGTTTCAGACTGTAATACACAATGCGAAACCCCACTCACATTTGTCTGACCATAGGCCCTGAGCCAGCCGTCTGTCAGAGAAGCTGGTAAACGCAAAAGCAAGCAGTGATTAAGTGAAATGAGTCATAGAACGAATGCAGCGTATAGCCACTTCTTTAAATGTAAAATGAAACTTTACTTCACTGAACATATAATCAGCCTCATTCCATAGACATTGGGAAATATGAGCAACACGTATTGTCATCTGCATGTAACCGTAATCTATCGGGATATTCGTCATCCAGAAATCGAGTCATATTTCTAAACAAACGACGTCAAGTGTATTCGCATCGATTTGGTGTTAATTTCGACCAGCCCTTGTGGCGTGAAACAAACATTAGTAGCCACGCGGTCCATTCACATACAGTCCAATTCTCACCCCCTCACAACGCTGACATCGATTTTCTGTCTTTTAACCTTTGTCTTGAAGCATTAGCAAATAAAAATACCTCGCTCCGGACATGGTAAACCACCAACTACGGAATCATACTGGCAGCTACAGACGAGGTCTGTGACACAAATTGTTCCTACAAGAATGGAGGTAGAGAGACTGATTAAAATACGGTTTCTCAACCTAAATTAAGGAATAGAGATATGTTAACCTTGCTAGGCTGGCTCTGACTTTGCATTTATTAACTGAGATTTTTACGAAAGATATATACGTGCCTCTAATTCTTTTCTGTTTTAAGGTCCTCCTTGCCTATTGCTTTTTCCAGGAGGTCCCTTTGGGATTTTCCTGCATTTCGAGCTCACTGGCTACAGAGCGTATTGTACAGTTCGTGGTTACAGGTCAAATCTAATCCCCGTTGGTACCGTAACTTCCCTCAGGAAGTAAAGATTTTTAATTCATAACAAAGACTATATGATTCCGCATTCAAACCCAGGGGTTTTTCAGTTGGACCAGTTACAAGCCACCCGTTTTTATGAGTTTACAGTTATGTTGAATTCTATACATTCATAAATATCTTACTTCTTGTGAATGTGACAAATTAAACCTGCAGAAATCACAGGGAAAATGATGTTGTGATACAAACTTTTCTAATTATGTATATTTCTATATGCAGCATGTGTATACACAGTATATAAGTGCATCTATGTTTGGCTAAAGATGTGTGAATGTGCACGCGCTCACTTGTATGTACATATGTCAAATATAATACTGTGTGTGTGTCAACATACATATATACTTTCCCGTATCTATAATGCATGTATGAACATTAATGTACACCAGTGTATGAAATCTTACTATGAAGATACTCTTATAATTATAATAATAAAAATAATAGAAATAACAATCATATATGTGATATTTATCAGTGTATGCTGGTGCTCCATACAGTCATTGTATTGTTAAAGCTAATAAAATTGTAATAAATGGTATTGTATTGTACAATTAACGGGCCACATGCAGAATGAAATGTAACAGCCATGATACAAAAATGTTACCACGATCGACAACCTGATTAATTAGCAATCAATTATATCGCATGCTCACATAAATACGGAGCCCCGTTGGGGACATATGTAAAAATAAATATTTACCTCGACTTATTATTTTGTGCGCACGACTTATTATTTTGTGCGCACATCTCATTATTTTGTGCGCATAACTTATTTTTCGTGCGCACAACTTATTATTTTGTGTGCACGAGTTAATAAGTGGTGGGCACGAGGCATTATGTCAATTTTGTCCGTCAAGGCACAGGTGCATATTGCTCCATCTCACCTTTAAGTTGTAAACATAGGTCTTGAACAATACTATATACATCCGGTCGGGGAATTCCTGTCGCTATTTAATAGATATGTATATATGTATATATATATATATATATATATATATATATATATATATATATATAAAAGAAACAATGTCAAAATACACAGCAAAACTTATCTTAATGTACCTCGCAGATTTGTTTAAATATATATTGCTAAGTTAGTAATATTGTCCAGGAGTTCTGTGGTAGATAGCTGACACGTCAAAAATGTTTCATGTTCCAAGGCCTGCCACATAACGGTATATGCTGTAAAAGAATTGGTCATACAGACAGACAGACACATTTTATATATGACCATGCATGTGAGGTCATGGAGACATAAATACCTTATTTGGGGTAGCTCAGGAGAAGGTGTATATAATTTTAATCAGATCATGAGATGTGGTTATGATATTTATATCAAACATTGTAGAATGTTACATTTTGTGTCGATGGTGTAAATCATGATTTCGGACCACAATGAACATGGATTTGGTCACCCGGAACTGGTGTCAGGATTAAGAGCCGAACTTGTGCAAATTAGACGTTATAATAAGCGATTGTAGTGTAATGCATGCAGTCTAATGGATATTTTATCTGATAACCCGCAGAAATTATATCAATGTGACCTAATTAAACATGTAAAAATAGATCTCACCAAAAGTGAAGAATAAATAAAAGCCTTGAGAAACGGTGTCATGTTGAAGATCTCATAAAAATTCAGGGCAAGATGTTTAACATTTTCATTCTTTATCACACAGACTAAATGTAACTTTGTTTTACTTGTGAAACTAGGTCATGGGAGTTTTAATTGTTAAATATTTGTCGACGACTGTAATAGTTACGATACTAGATCCAAGCAGGAGTCAGGTCCTATTTTAACTGTATGCACTCTACTTCAGCCTATATATTCAACATATGATTTCATCTTATTACCACTACATGTAAGGTGGCTCACCGGCGGGAGTATACATATTAATTGGGTAAATTCAGTAGTATTGGTTATGACAGTTTAATTAAAACTTTTAATAGGTAAGGAGGAATGAGATTCCTGTACAGTGGCTAGCAAGAATTAGTTCGTGGTGACCTAGTTCCTTGTTGTTATTTTGCAAAGGCACTTGACAAATACCAAGTTCGTAACCATGACGGTTACGCTATGTGCCCTGCTTACAGAAAACCGGACGGAAGGACAACGGACAAAAACCGAACACTGGATCTCATCTTAAATGAGAGTTAGCTAACAAAATAAATTCAGATGACTTTTCGTTAAAACACATTTATTACCACATGTAAAGTATGTTTCTGAACCAAAATTTTATATATGACTATATTGACATACGGCTACAAGGTATTCCCTTATAAAATACACAAATCAACATTAATATACACGTCGGGATTTATTTCTTAATGTGTCATGGTCTAAGGTTTCAAGGACACCTTACTAAAGTTTGAATATAAAATGTATGATTCTAACTCAATGGGCAACAAAGCATTGCCTCAGCATAACCGTAAGTCAACTGATCAGAAGAGAATCCTTATAATAATATTAATAACAATCTTTCTTCAAGTCACATATATTCATTGTCATATTATCCAAGATTTAAGGAGGAATTGCAAAGCAAAGCACTAAAACACTCAACATCGTATTTATTCTGAAACAAACATAACAGCTGTAAGCCAGTAAAAGATACAAAGCTGTAATGAAAGCATGAATATTTACTTTGATACTTTAAAACTTATAGTCCTACAAATCAGCGCCATTGTCTCCTGCCCCGCGGGATTAGTTATGCATGCACTTAATGATCTATCGATTTTTAATATTTTTATATCTACGTTTAACATCTCATATTCGAAGCGAGATCTCAAAAATTTTTACTCATATCTACCTGTATTTAGCATTGTATCTGTACCTTACGCGTCTCCCAGCCTGATTAGTTTTGGCCATACAGGGATGATTTTTGGATTTTTTTATCAGTTTTTAAAAATATGCGTTGCAATGTCTTAATCAAGTATTGCTCGTCCCCAATTCGTATTAAATGGGAAGGGTATCGTAAGCGTCTCCCATTACCTGATTAGTTATTTGAGATCCACCCAACTCTATTTACCAATACATGTGTGTCTTAAACACTTGAGCGGGTTTATATGCATTTTTTGTTAACTTCATTTTTATTTATTAATTATACGTTTGGCAGTTGTGTCAATTTTCTCATACTATTATACCAGCTAAAACACATATATCTCATATAACCATTTAGCGGGGGATTATGCTCATTGTAGAATAACTTTAGCAGAGAAACACTGTTTGGTAAACAATTTAGAAATAAGTGTCTCATGGGTCAGGACACTGAAGTGCTGTTAGTTGAGCCAATGAAATCAAAATGAAATGCAATATTTGTTGATTGCAAAATAAACAGTTATGTGGGAATTAGGCAGCATATAAGTAAACAAGGCATTAAAAACAATATAATAAATGATAATTTGTAAAGAACATACAAAATAGTCTTAATAAAATAGCCTACAATAACTCGGTGGGTCACTGTTTGTCCAGGTACAAATCAATATGTATGTTTATATGGCAATGTTGTAGGGCTTTAGACTGTCGAATGAGTCATTGGCTAAAAAATAGTCAAGTTTTTGAAACGAAATATTGACGCCGTTGTGAAATACTCTTAAGGTGTGGTCGGTTTTCTACACACTGAGGATCCAATATCCTCAGAAGTTCCCGAACTGTCTCCTTTTGGACAAGCATTTTTTTATATCCAATGGTAATCAAGCATAATTGCTCTGCCTCTCAGCGAGAACTACAATCTCCTTCAATTTGAAACCTAAATTTAAAGTAAAATTACACACGAAATAAATATTTTTTTACTCATGTCCCCAACAGGGCTCCGTACATAAATTTTAATTGAGCCTTCTTTTAAATTTGCGAGGGATTTGGTATCTGGAAGAAGACAGGACCTAGTTCTGTGATATACCGGACCTCTTTTGACATACATGTCATATTCAGTATAGAAAGCGCCTGAACATAAATATTATAACAGGAACCACATTGTGCGATATATGCGATATGATTAACAAAATTGTTCGTGTGGATGGTCATCAGGAAGTCTCCTAACCTGTTATTCCAATACCATGAACAAGACGGAAATAATATAAACTAAATATGGCAAGCCGTATTATAACTTTGCTTTCAGTTCTTTAAAAAAAATCACACATATACTTAATCAATTGTTATTATAAGGAACCAATGTAGGCGGCAGTACGGCAGAGTGAATGAAAGGCGATATGAATAAAAGGCCATCTCATATTAGAAAACCATTATCTTCTGGGTTTATATATGTATATATATATATATATCTATATAGCTATCTATTTATTTATTGAATGTATGTATGTATGTATTTATTTAATATTAGTTCTATAAAAATGGTTCTTCACGGCTCTAATGGTTTAATGAACCTAAATGCTTTCCATTTTTTATACTGGTTCTTACAGAACCAATATGGCAGGAGGAGGTGCAAGTGACGCTTGCTAAAAACAGTGTCCACGGTGGCAGCCAGTATTTAACCTACTCTGCAGTTTCTAATATTAGCTTCGTATAATTACATTTCTCTCCAAAGGCTCATCATGTAAATTTAGTTTCTTTATAAAAATTCATATTTCCCTATCAGTATAAAGTGAAGCACACCTTAAGGGATATTCTTCACTGTGAAAAGACCAACAATTAAATCAATTTGCTGATCCCATTTACTGCGAATGTCTTAGCATTAGCCCATAAATATTATTGAAACATTACATATTTTTATTTGAATCTGAGCGGCCTCATATAGTAGGGCGAATTTTAAAATAAGACCTTCGGCAAGAGTAAACGTCACAGATTTTCATCCGACATTTATTCTTGATTCTAACCTATTTTTTAGGTCGTCAGCTTATTTGCATATTATCGCTCAGTTACTGGCAAGGAGGGAGGCGCGGTTCGTGCAAAACTCTTGTGAAGCCTCTCTAAGTAGAAAAATAACGCTTATAGGGATCGATGAGTTTATTTCTTTGTTTTTTACGGTTACAATTTTGAATAACTTTGGTTCTGTAAGGTCTATTGAGAAAATTTAAAAAGCACCATACAAATACACATTCAGCCATGTTATTTTTTTATTATTTTGAAAATTAACAGATATATCTGTCTATATCAATATTTGGGTCATTCTTTTCGTGGACTTGCTTAGCCCCCCTCCCCCCCGCCCTTCCAATTTTCAATATTTTCTTCTTTTTTTTCTCTTGTCTCCGTGTTTAGGCAAGAACTTTAACGTGGCTGAGAATAAAATATGATACAAAATTGATTTTTGGCTCAGTATTAATCCTAGGTGACAGATTTGCACCTGATATTTATTTATGACCTCGACCTAATTTTCTAGATCGTAGGTGATTCCGAATTATCGCTCAGTTACGTACGTCAGGGAGAGGGTTGGCTTACAGTTATCGGTTAGCGATTGGAAACATCTAGTTTAATTAAGTCTTGATCTTATTTCAATAGCGTGAAGTGTTCACGAGTATACCAGAGGTACTCTCGGTAATCAATACATGACTTGGCCGTATACTTACAAGTCATAAGCAGATTTTCTGCTCGGTGGATCAAGCACTGCTGTTGGGGTATTGATTCAATAATGCAGAAAATATCCCTGTTAGAGAAAAAGTTCTATCGGGTGCCTGCGTGTTATTTTAGTCTTGATGAAACATTGTCACTTTTTTTTCACCGGCAAAAGAATAATCCAATTATATGTGTAGCAGTAATCAGATCGCCTCGCTAACCACCTCCAGTTACTCTAGTGTGTCACAGGGTCAGGTTTTACTGAAAGGGTAATTCTTTAAAATAGTTTTATCCGTAATTCTCGCCAATGTGTCACTGTTTTATCTTCATGGTAGTATTTGCAGGTTCAAGTAGTTTCAAAAATCAGTTTTTATCAAATTTAGTATTATTATTTTTTTTATATTACTGATCCTAATAACAACCTCAGTTTTCTTGGCTGCACAACTTACTTTCACTGATAAATTAATTTTCGCTTATTATTTTTTTTTAACGTCACGGATTGTTTGTTGCCTCTGAGGTATTTTCTGATCATTTGCTACAACTGATAAGTTTAATAACAAGGCCGGACAGCGTACAGAGGGGCCTGTTGGCGCTAGCTGGATCTCAAACAGTTCTTCCGTCTGATAGTTGTAATTGTGGTGTAAATTATCCTATAATGCTGAAGTGCAGCTGATAATACATTGATGATGAACTTTTTTCATCCCTCGTTTGCCTTTTATCACCAAATTATCGGTTTTCAAAATTATATTTATAGTGATATTATATTGTTATAATCTGCAGCTGATATTTACTTTTGACCTTGAATTAATCTACATCTTCATAATCTACTTAGGTCTGCTTCGGCTATTTCTACTAATCTCGAGTTATATAGTTTTCAACGTATACCAATTCCTTGAACCCCTTAGAAATTTTAAAGATACTATGGGTAGCTTGTCTCCAAAACTTTTTTTATATTACATAATACCACTAAGGTCAAGGGCAAACATCTCGGCGAAGGGAGGCTTTCTTTTTGGATATATATATATATATATATATATATGTATGTATATATACATATATATATATGTATATATATATATATATATATATATATATATAATGACGTAACAAGCCCCCCCCCACCACCGGATTTGGGAGATCCCTTTGATGAGCCATCCTAACCTCACTTTCTCCCTAGCCAATATAACATGGGGCAATGTAATTGCTTTTATTTCTCCCCGCCAAGCTTAAAAGTAAGTTACCGCCAGTTTTTATTGTCTCCGTTAGGCTTTATCATCTCATATAATAATAATATTAGATACATAGAAATGAATCAGTGGTCAAGTGTGTCATAGATAACATTGACTTACTGTACCCGGGAAGGCCGACCCTGCAGGTGGCCATGCTGATCGGGTGACCTGAATTCGGGTACGTATGTGGATGTATTCTGCAATGAAATATATATACTTACCATATTTGCTCGTCTATAGAACGATAAATTTTATCCTAAAAATATTGGCAAAGAAGGGCGGCCGTCTTATACGGGTACAAGTTTTTCAGCGTCCTCAGTGCCGCACAGGATAATTTACGGCAATCAACATTATTACGTCGGTCGAACTGGATGCCGTGAATATCGGTGATCATGTCCGTGTGGTGGTAATACACACTCAATAAAAAACATTACAATGCTTTAATTTTGTTAGAATTCATCGTTTATTCATCAGATTTACATGTGCACAAAGTTAAATAATTGGTAAGAAAAGTTTTCCCCTTGCCGCATTGACACAGGAATTTTAACTGAATTAATATATGAAAGCCCTTCTGACAGTTGAGCCAGTGATTTTCCGCGATCGCGGACGGAAACGCGGAACTGACAGACCGAAACGGAATTCCCAATCCTGAAAATATTTAAGTTTAAAAGTTTTAATGCACATAAAACATGTATGCAGTGATATAATTGTTAATGCCTCTGACAGCATGCGGGTCTTATCCATGTTCTCAAGATACCAGGCCCCTTGGTTTATTTGTGTGTATACAACTTGCACAAAGGATGCTGGGAACTTGCCTACTTAAAAGAAGGATGACTTTTTTTTTCATATGGTGCCGTATTTACCGCGTAAAATGTTCATGATTCCAGTGAATGCAGACGCTGTAAGATGGCTTGCACAATGACATACACGGAGACTCGCACATGGCACTTCGATTACAAGACAACCAGTAGCGCGTTATAATTATAAATATGAAGCGGCCTTTCCTGATGTGACGCGAAATTAAATGTTTGTCAAGCTTGTATTATTGGACTACGTCAAGAAATGAATGTATTGTAACGGATCAACAAAGTTCAAGAAAGTGACCGTATTTCCGCGGGATATAAATATTACGAAATTCCTCTCAATTTTAAAATAAAACCCAATTTGGCGCGTATACGCACTGAAGTTAATATAATACTCTGGAGTCTGAGGGCCAGTGTTTTCGCTTTTTTAACTTCTGCATTTAATATCATGCACAATGAAGGACAAAAAGGACAATTATTATCGATGCAATTTCATGTCATACATCGGCTCAGCTGTCAAAGGTATTTGCGCAGGGTGATTCACAAAATCGGGGTTCCGACGTCCCGTATTATATCTTTTTCATCTTCAAATAAATACTGTTTTACATATCTTTATGTGAACATTTTATATATTCTTCTACCTTATTAGGCGGTGACTTTTATCAAAGAGTTCATTTATTACCATCCTTTTTTTTCAAAAGGAAATCTCGAACTGCAATCATTCATTCATATATATTCTTCTACCTTATTAGGCGGGAACTTTTATTAAGAGTTCATTTATTACCATCCTTATTTTTCCAAAGGAAATCTCGAACTGCAATCATTCATTCAATACTCTCATACAACACAAAATAAAATCCGTATAAATTGGATTAGTTATTATTTTTCAAAACTTCACACAACCATCGCTAAAAGCACATTGTTTTTTTTTCTAAATTGTCCTGGATGTGCTGTGAATTTAAACACGTGTACACAAGCTGCAGTGTTAAATTAAAGGATGGTAACGCACTTTGGAAGTTGGCAGATGTGGGCTTGGGTGGGGGGATTTATTTTTTGAGAGCGCCCGGGTCGCTTATTACGTCAAATACAGTATATATATATATATATATATATATATATATATATATATATATATATATATATATATATATCAGCATTCCAGGGGAGTATAGGCCAAATGGTGAGACGCTGGTATAAACTTAGTTTTCTGCGTCTTTTGTGTATGGATTATTTCCTCATAGGCTAAATCCCAATGTTTCAGATGACGCGGATGGCGGCGCAACCAAAATGACCACATTTTTCGGTAATTATCTTAAATTCGATTGATCATTAATATGATGATATGTAATTATATGTTACGTAAAGCGAGATTTGAAATATGCCATATATGTACGTAACACTGATATTTCCAAGGCCGTTTGTGCTACCCTGCGGCAATCAATGGAAATTAACCGGAAATCTACCGGCGACACATGTTATCTGACCATACAAGCTTTGAAAGCCTTTAAACGTGCATATTATATACGGCTGCCCGCCCACTCCCGGCCACGCTCCTGATACATAAAGATAATGGGAACATGCTCGGCTTGGTGGACATCAACAAGTCATTACATTCGTATAACACACCGCAACCACAGATAGACCATAGGACACTAATAACTAGATTCAAACATTTGATATGATTCTCTCACGAGAAATTTCCTGCCTCCAGTTCGAAATTGTAACAGAGGCGGGAGATATATGACTTAATTTAATTTCCCTCATTTAACACCACATTTTAAGCCGCTTACTTTTGATTATTTAACCGTCTAATACATTTTATCTTTTTTTTTATTCTTCCATTTAATCATTCAGAGAAAACCCCTGTCTCTGGGAAGAATGTTCCCCATGCCGTGGCGATTTTTTCATACTGCACTGCACTGACCTTGCAACTGGTATCTCTTCTGTTCTTGAACATTAATAAGAAACTTATTTATTTTACATGGATTGTTTCAATAGTTTTTATAACTAATCAAGGCATTCCAAATTACTTAGATTAGGCGTTCGACAGTCTGATGGGGGGGGGGGGGGGGTGGACACCGGTCATGGAAGGGTGACTAAAACCCACTCTCACTCGACTGTCCAAGCCCCTTATTGAACATTGTTTTGCAACATTCATCGAACAAAGAGCATTCTTACATTTTATTATGTCACGCCTGTCGTTCTTCTGTTCGGCCGGTTATGCAACTCCTTATAGTGTAGATTAAACCAGCAGCTGTGCAGTCTGGGCAAACAATCAATTACATATCAGCAAATTATTCCAGAACGGTTTAGCTGCAAACCATATTACAGCAAATGACCCCGCGCTTCGGAAAGTAGGTCATCAAAGTGCAACAAACAATATCAGTAGAGAATGTTCATGTGTGTAACTGTGGTGACCAAGCTGAGAAGCTGCCAAGGGTAACACCTCAGGAACCTTAACCAGACCGTCTTTATTCGAAAAAGCATCATCGAAAACGTAAGAAAAAAATTGGGTAAACTGGTCAAAGCGGTGGCGTTAGCACAGTAAGGGCATATTTATTAATTATGAATTCTTAATATGGACAAAATAAGGTTAGATGAGATGGAATATCAGTTTATGTATGTTTCTGTCTGATTTTTCTATTTACTTTCTAAGTTCCAGATTTATGGGTGATTTGTCATGATATGGGTTTCCTGATACACTTTAGACTAGGTATATTCCCATTAAGGCTTCGTACAATATTTGTATTATTCAAATTAGGGCCGCCGTAAACAAAACTTCGACTGTTTCCAATATATCAAGAATTAATCATGATAAAATGCCTAACACTATTTCTAGGCCAAGGTTTTATGTTAAAGATTAATATAATAGCATGCTCAAAAGAATTTGGATAACATTTTCATTTTTAAATTTTGAAATATGTAAAAAGGGCCACCATTGACAAAATCGTACTTTTTCCATTATCTCATGGACTAACAATGATAATTGTTAAACATTATGTTAAGACCTAGATTCTACGGTCAAAGATCAATACTAAAGCATATCAACAATGGTTTGGAATCAATTTTAATTATCATTTTTTTTTAATAGACAGATAAGGGCCGCTCTTTTAAAATTGTGTACATTCCCATAATCTAAATAACTTACCTAAATAATTGGTAAAATATTATATCTAGACCCAGGTGTTCATAGTTCAAGGTTATTTTAAAAGTTTATTAATACGGATTCGAGAACATTTGAATTTCTAATATGTAATTTATGTTTTTTTTCTTTCTTACACTCTTAAGGTTGCCATGGATAAAAAATTATTTCCTTCAATATTTCAAGGTCACTCGTACTTGAGCTAGTTGAATGGGGTAGAGCAAACATGTAATCCTACAGACCTGATATATTTCTCCATAGAAAAGCTGCATCTAAAGAATAAGTCGATACTTATGCATATCATACGCAAGTTTAGATTCCTTGTGTGCTAAACCTGTTCCGTTTACAAGCAACGTTGGTGTGGGACATGCCCATTTTCATTGATAAACCCTTTCGTGATTGGGTCCCCATGGCGAAAAACGTATTACATAATATGTCAATTAAATAGAAACGATGATATTTGTTGAAAATTATATTTGGTCATAAGTCCCCTTTAAAAAAAGATTGTCGTAAGAAAATAGTAAAATCATCAAATTAATGTATGCTGTAGGAGGAGTCAGGGCATTTAAACCTCTACCTAACATAATCAAGGATATCCAACATGCAAATTCATTCGTCAAAACTTATTTTGACGCCATTCCTTTAAGTTTATCAATCAGTGATTGGCATCAATATTTAATAGCGGTTACGGAACACGGATGCTTCCCGTTGGAGATCTGATGGAACATAAAATCCGTGAATACTTTTTATAGTAAACACGTATCCCCCCTCCCCCCGTTTTAGCCGCTGTTACCATTTATATAAGTTTCAGACCAATTTTGCGGCCTGGACCACCTTTTCCGGACTTGAGAACCTTTTGAAGTTTTTTTTTCATTAGTCCTCGTAGGTCGGGTCCCTCCTTTTTATTATTCCTTGATCCGCCTTTATGTTTTTTATCAGACAAGGTTGAGAGCCTGTTTCAAGAGAAACAGCTGAATGACCTTAATCATGTCTTTTGTGAAGAACGATACCAAAAACGTCAGAAAACATTTAATTATCAAGGGACAACCGCTGTGTTTGCCTTTTTTTGGCTCATTTGCCTTTTGCTCTGTTTCTTTAACAATTTTTGTTCACAATACTCAATATCAACAAATAAGTAAACTGCTACAAAACATTGCTGAACGTTTTCGTTGTTCAATCAAACCGTCGCACCTGGGGCATTGTTCCGCCATTTTTAGCTATTTCATCAATGCCACGCATTTTTTGTATCGCTTATCCAGTTGCCTGTCGGGGATTAGTACGACAAGTTTGTAGGATGCAAATAAGGCTCGCCATGAACAAATGGTGTCGCTTCTACAATAACCTTGATAATGGTCACAGTACATGTTAAGGCTAAACCTAGGTTTTCATGTTAACAGATTTATAAAATACATTTTTTAGCAAAGGCAGTATGCTCATTCTAATTTTTCTTTATGAAAATGGTTTGGATAAAAACCCTTTCTTTTGTATCACCATTGTAAACCATGAAAATCAGTTAACTCTTATAAATGGTGTCGATGATGATAACAGGTAGAGAAAATATTAAAATTTATAATTTATAGGAGAAAAAGAAGAGAGAAAAAACATGACCTCTTTGTGGTTGTTAGTCAAAGTAAATTTTTACATAACGATAGAAAAAGTGTTTAGTTTTCGATTTTTATTATTCTGCAAATCAGAAAAGTGATTGGGGAAAACTGGCTTGAACCTAACATCTAAAAAAGAGGATAAATTACAAAAGATAATATTTGTGTCTGGGGTTCCTTTTTCATTGTATCCAGACCATATTCTTTATTTCAAAAATAAAATATCCGATTAGATAATACTACCAGAGTAACGTAAACCGTTAAGGTTCTTATGGTCATCACCTGTATTGAAGGAATACATCCCTCTCATTCCGACTTGAAATTTGACCCTTTGCTGTACATGGAGTTAACAATCAGTTGTATGGAAGAATGGATGTATGATATTAGATCGCTTCATGAGATCCCACCATCAAGCTGAGGCTAACCGTTTTCAGAGACCAGAGATAAGTCTTTATCTTGAATATGCAGACATGTTAGATAGAGAAAAGTATTTAACACCATGTAGCCAGACAAGAACTGAAAGCAACTGAAATCAATAGAAATTATCATTTGGAAATATTGGCATATGGTAAAGTTAATTGCTTGTAACTGTTTGAGAACGCAAGAACCATAAACTGATCCATGTATATCAAATGTGCAAAGTATCGACATGCTTTATATAGATGTTATATATCCCGAAAAGATATACCGTATGCCAAATTAATCTATGTAAAAAAAACCTGTAAAGTACCTGTAATGATAATTAAATAATGAGACTTTTGAGACAACCCTTCATGACTTTAAGAGACCCAACCGGAAGTGGGGGAACCGGAAGCTGCGAGATACATGAAACCCATAGCAGGTCGTGTTACAGGACTTGAACATTTTATGCGTGTAATGACTAATTAAAAGCGTTGGAGATCAAAACATGGTGTCAGAAGTGTGTGAACAGGTCATAAAGTTACATCATATGTGTGTAACTGTCAGGGCGCCATCATAAATGTAAACTGAGCTCTCGCTAATCGTGAGTACACCTGGACTGTTTTATTTGTGTTGTGTCACTGCTTACGGACTTTATCAATCTCTGATATCCTGTGTCGCCTTGTCATTGCTAATTATGGAAAATTTGAGCCCTCCAGCTCCCCTTCAAGTGACAGAAAACCTCGCTGACAACTGGAAGCGCTTTGTGCAGCGTTATAAACTGTATGCTTCTGCCTCCGGGCTTGCCAGTTAGCACAAAAATTCACAGGGCTCTGTGTTTCTGCATGTTATCGGGGAAGACGGGCTGGAAATTTATAATACTTTTCAGTTTGAGGAAGGTGCAGAACTGGATATTTCAGCTATTGTACCAAAGTTTGAGGAATGTTGTGTGCCAAAGAAAAATGTGACCTATGAAAGATACAAATTTTTCACCTGTGTTCAGACCAGTGATGGGGGGATTGATGAATATGTGAAGAGACTTAGAATTCAGGCAAAATATTGTGAATTTGGAGGCTAGAGAGATGAACTGATACGAGATTATTTGTGGGATCACAGATGACAGTTTGCGTGAAAGGTTGCAGCAGAAGAAAAATATGACATGGATGATACTGTTGACATGTTAAGAGCTGCAGAAACAATTAGAAATAGGGCCAGAGAGATTAATCCAGATGAGAGTTCTGTCCATGCAGTCAGTAGAAATCTGTCAAAATACAGAGCAAATATCAATGAGAGAAATTTTAGCCAGAGTCAAGCAACTCAGAAAATCAGTAAACAAGGCCACAATGTAGCTTAAGAAAAGGGGCCGTCTCAAAAACTTTCAATAGATCTCGGTCATGTGGATACTGTGGATTCACCCATGTTGCCAGATCATGCCCAGCATATGGCAAACAGTGTCGTAACTGTGGCAAGATGAACCATTTTGCCAAGTGCTGTCGTATGGCACGGTCCCAAGTGCACATTCTGGATTATGAGGTCACCCAACAAACTGAAGTATATCAGGAACCTGAACTCTTTATTGATTCTATTGAAAATCAAGATAATTTGAATAAAGACTGGGTCGTACCTCTGCTTCTAAATGAAACTGTTGTTCCAATGAAACTGGATACTGGGGCACAGGCCAATTTAATTTCCAAAACAGTGTATAGTACATTACAAACCAAACCAAAGTTACATAGATTTACTGCCAGAGTTACATCCTATACTGGTGAGCGAGTCCAAGTTTGTGGAAAATGCCTCAACACAGTGAAATACAGAGACCAGCAGGTAATAAATGTTCTTTTATGATTGTTGATGGCGACCGAAAGCCAATACTAGGACTTCATGGCTGTGAAATACTTGGGTATCTTTTTTGAGATTGCCATTTGGGATCAAATCGGCACCGGAAGTCTATCACAAGCGAATTCAAATGATCTTTGAGGGCATAGAGGGTGTGAACACAACCATGAATGACATTATAGTGTGGGGTACCAATCAATTGGAAAATGACAGGCGCCTGAGAATGATCCTTGAGGCAGCAAGAAATGCAAATATGGAGCTAAAAAGGCAAAAATGTGAATTCAGGGTGTCACAGTTGGTTTTCATTGGTGATGTGATCAGCAAAGATGGGATTAAACCTGACCCAACAAAGATTTCAGCAATTGAGAACATGGAAAGGCCTACCTGTGTGAAGGAGGTTTAACGTTTCCTTGAGATGATTAATTACCTTGGAAAATTTATTCCGGACCTATCGGCTACTGCGGCTTCATTGAGACATCTGGTTGAAAAGAAAAATGAATGGTGCTAGTTCAAGGAACAAGAGGAAGCCTGGCTCACATTGAAGAAAAGTTTGACATCAGAACCAACACTGCAGTACTATGACCCGCACAAACGCACCAAGATTTCAGCAGATGCCTCGCAGAACGGAATTGGTGTCGTACTTCTACAACAACATGAAGCCCAATGGCAACCTATAGCCTATGCCTCCCGTTCTATGACCAGTGTCGAAACACGGTATGCGATGATTGAAAAAGAGCTCCTTGCCATTACATTCACATGTGAACGTTTTTACCAGTATATATATGGCCTCAGTGTGGAAGTAGAAACGGATAACAAACCATTGATACCAAATTTTGTTAAACCTCTAAATGAATGTCCCCTTCCCATACAGCGACTTCTGCTTAAACTAAAAATATATGATTTAGACGTGTCTTATACACCTGGCAAATTTATGGTGGCCGCAAACACTCTCTCGGGCAGTAGACAAGACAGCAGTTCCCAACCAGTCTACAGTAGAATGTGATACTTCTTTATATGTGGATTTGATAATTACATCACTGCCAGTGTCCGTGCAAAGGCGCAATGAAATTCAGCTGGTAACGGCTAAAGACCCTTTTCTTCAAAAAGTGATCGATTTTATTCGAAATGGATGGCCATAATTCCAGATAGACTGTCCAACAAATGTCAAGGACTTCTGGTACTGTAGGGCTGAGTTATCGGTTGTTCAAGACACTATTTTTAAAGGGTGTAAGTTGGTTATACCCACCAGCATGCGGACTGCGAAGCTGTTAAAATTACATGAGGGACATTTGGGGGAAGAGAAATGCAAAAGAAGAGCACGAGAAATCATGTATCGGCCTCGCATAAACCAGGATATATCAGACAAAGTAAGAATTTGTCAAATCTGTCAGAGATTCAGACCAAAACAAGCTGTAGAAGCGCTAATGCCTCACCCGGTTACAAGCAGGCCATATGAGAAAGTAGCGGCAGATCTTTTTGAATACAATGCTCAGAACTTTTTGATTGTGACAGATTATTACTCCTGCTATCCTAAAGCAATTCCTCTAAGAAGCACAGATAGTTACTCTGTGGTTACTGGACTGAAAAATGTCCGTGCTAGGCACGGGATACCTGTTGAGCTCTTCAGTGATAATGGTCCTCAGTTCGCCAGTAGGAAAATGGCTAAATTTGCGGAGGTAATGGGATTTTACCCTGAACACACCCAGTCCCCATTTCCATCAGTCAAATGGAATTGCAGAAACCGGTGTTAAAATAGTCAAGAGCCTTCTGAATAAGGCCATAGAAGGAGCTGGAGATTTTCAGAAAGGACATTTAATTTACCGCAGCACACCACTTGCGAGTGGATTATCCCAAGCACAACTGCTAATGGGCAGACGAATACGTTCAAATCTCCCCATACCTGAATCGCTTTTGAATGTGAACAAAATGGATGAGCTGTACCAAGTAAAAGTAAAACAAAAACAGAAGCAAAAACTGTATCATGACCAGAATGCCCAAGAATTGACCCCGCTGCATCCCGGGAACACAGTTCGTCCGAGGAATGTTGTCAATTCTCGCACGGGCACTTGGCCAGAGGAAGACACTGTACAAAAGCAGGAGGCGCCCAGATTTAGTGCGCACTAGGTCTGGGGCCATGCTGCTTCGCAACCGTAGAGATTTACTATTAATGCGGCAAAGGAGAGTGGTCCATGACGATGATGAAGACATTCAGGTAGATGACACTCCAGTCAGCAGACCGGATGCAGTTGTCCCACAGCTTCGACGCTCCAGCAGGCAGCGTGGTGCACCAAAAAGACTCATTGAGGAATGTTAGAGATTTGCCACTCATAATCACATATATAAACATTTGTAACAACCAGGACAACCAGCAATGCAGTCTCTTAAAGTGAATATCTGATAAATTCTTATAAGATCTTTCAAACCTTCAATAACATTCGCAAGTCCATATTTGAGGTAATTCTGAGATGTAATACTTTTTAAGGTTTTTTTTCAATAAGGACATTAAGTAATTGTTAAGAAGGGGGGAAGTGTAATGATAATTGAATATTAAGACTTTTGAGACAACCCCTCATGACTGTCGGCGACCCCACCGGAAGTGGGGGAACCGGAAGCTGCAAGATGCATGAAACCCATGGCAGGTCCTGTTACAGGACTTGTTAATGACTGGAATGACTAATTAAAAGCGTTGGAGATCAAAACAGTACCGACATGCTTTATATAGATGTTATATATCCCGAAAAGATATACCGTATGCCAAATTAATCTATGTAATAAAAAACCTTATCAGCCCAAAAATAAAAAATAAAGGTTTTATTCTCAGGCACTATTTTTCAGTAAACAATGCTAGAGGGCGTTTTTTTATTTTTAATCTTTTGTATGTTTCGATAAATATGTCAAATGAAAAAGCAAGATAAAAACAGATTTATTTTGCTAAACAAGTAAATGCACTTCATAACAGAGAAAATGTTATCAAAATTGTATGATTTTATCTTCTTGAAAGAAATATCCGATCGGCTGGAGCTTAAAATTGGTAGGTTTCTATCGAAAATCAAAATAAAAATTTTTGATGCGGGGGTTTAAAATTTACCCTTTTATTTTATTTATTTTTTTTTTTTGCCTTAAAATGTTTTTTATAATAACCTTTGACCAAAATAAGAGTGCTCTGGCTGGAGACGTCTGGTCAGGCCATCCAATAGGCGTTGTTACAGGAGTGTCACAGTGGACAGTGAATGGAGAGTATCAGGTTAGTGAAAACTAAGGAAGCAAAACAGAAGCCCCTGCTAGCAACACCCGGCAGCAGACCCAGCCAGCTGCGACCAACAGCAGTTCCAGCCGGCAACACCAACCAGAAGCCCGAGCCACATATGACCGGTAGACCCAGGCGGTCACACCTATCAGCAGCCCATGCTTGCCACAGCCACCAGCAGACCCAGCCAGCAATGCCCGGGCAGCAGTGTCAGCCAGCAAACGGAAAGCAGTCCAGCCAGTCACACCCACCAGCAGTCCATCCAGCCATACAAAGGCAACAGCGCCAGCAAGCCACACCAGGGCAACAGCTTCAGCCAGCCACACAAGGTAGCAGTCCCAGTAAGGCATACTCACCAGCAGCCCAGCAGACAAAACCCGGGCAGCAGCCCAAGCAAGCCACACCCGGTATATATTAGCCCGAACCAGCCACATGCGGCAGTAGCCCTAGCCAGCCACACCCGGCAGCAGCCTGTGCCAGCAAAACCTTGGCAGCTGCTCCAGCCGGCACACCCGGCAGCAGTGCCAGCCAGCAACGGTACCAGTAGCCCTAGCCAACAACATCCGGGCAGCAGCAGCACCAAACAGCAGCCTCAGCCAACCACAAGCGGCGACTTTCTAAGTCAGCCACATCCGGCAGCAGCCACAGCAAGAAACATCCGGGCAGCAGCTCCAGTCAGGCACATCCGACAGTAACCCAAATCAGCCACAGTCAAAATCTAGCAGCTTGCCAAACAAAAGCTGCCCAGCAGTATCTCCAGACAGAAGGCAAACCATAGCATCCAAACCACAAAGCCCAGAACAGATCACCAACAACAGCAGGTCACAGTTTCATTAATATTCACGTCTCAGGTCGAATTAACAAAATAGCTTGTAAAAGGTTTGGTCGGTTCACGTTTGCTTTAACCATCATTCCAGGCGGTTTTGAAACTCATTTTCGAGTCCAATCAAGGAATTGCTTGGTTGGGATGATTAAGTAATTTCAGCTTCACTCAATAGGGAACAGTATTGTGTGAAAGGAATATACACAAAACATCATTTTCTAGCTCTTATCCCCTTTAGAAATTAAGAATTCCTAGAAAAGACCTTCATCTCAGGTAAGGTAATGGTGGTCTTGTGGCCAGCAAAGCAATGTCAACCTAGAACGTACAATACCATCAATTTGTGCTTCACTAAGAAACACCTTTCTACAAGCAACAGGCCTGCCATCGTCCATTATTAATCTGTTTCCTCTTAACGTGCAGAATCTTCGTCTTAGCAATTTCCGATTTTACGAAAATACTGCGAGTCATAACTTACACATTAGATACCAGGAAGTGTGTTCTTTCTGCTGGAAAATGTGCAGAATAAATATAACCCTAATCTAATCTTGTATTAGGACGAAATATACATAAATTACGTTTTATTATGCCTGTGATCAACAATCCCTTGAAGAAGAAAAGTCTTAAAGGTGCCTATCCCAGTATCTGATCTGTTTCAACTGAAGATTATCCTCCGAACCTTTTATAAAAAATAAGACAGAAAGCCCCGATTCCACCGCATATTGGCTTTTCGTTTCATTTATATCTACCTGTTTATAACAAGGGCCCACGCAAAAATAACACATTCAACGAGAGCAGCTATTTGTTAATCAGATGAACCTGAGTTTTTTAAATGACGTTTTGCAACAAGTGACCCTTCACTGCCTTGAGCTTTCGCACAAATGCAACCAACCTCCTTAGGTTACATAGTTTTACTGTTTGTCAACATTGACGCATGTACGGCGTTAACCAACAGCTTGTATATAAATTAGCTTTTAAATACGACACAGAGGTGTTATTAGAACTGTTCTTTATTACCTACAGTTCATTAATATGTATGCAACGTGAGCTAGAAATAAAAATTAATGATACAAAAACATGTAAAGGAACATGAAGCTGGCTTTAATTCGGTCTATCTTTAGCCCAAGCCAACGCAGGCAACATATGGTTAATATACCCATCTTGTGTTTGGGATGGTATTTCACGATCAAAATCAAAAGGGAAGTTCTATCATCAGGATTATTAGCATTTCACTGGGGGGGGGGGGTTAAACTGCCTCATAGTTGTCTCCGTTAAAGGGAAAATATAAAAATTGAATCAAATAGGTTTGCAACGATTATATGTTAACAAATTTTGAGGACTGATGTTTCCGCCAAGCTTCTGGGACTGCATCAGAATTCTACAGGTTAGACATATTATAATTATTTTTTTTACGCAAAATATTTCTTCAGTATCTCATCATAGGAATTGTATGCTTCTCGAATCGTCGGTAAATCATTTATATTACGCTTAGATAAGTATCGCAATATTTTCAGTATTATTCACATTATTCTGTGTTTATGCTTCTCTCCTAATTTGTCCACTTAGTGCAACCATTAAGGAGACACAAATCTGTACTGTTTAACAAAATAAATCATCGCAATTTTCTATGGTTAATAAAAAAATCAACTGAAGAATCACTTATTTATATTCCGAACATTTTCCCGCACTTCATTCTGCATGGAAGATGATACAAGGGTTACAAATGGATTCCTCTTCTGTGCATTTCCTCTAATTCAAACGTGAGACCCCCTGCCGACCAAGGTAATGGATATCACACGGTTGCTATGGATGTTAATCATGCTGATGGTTATTGTGAGTGGAACAGCGGAAAACACAAAGACAGTATTGACAGAGGCCTAGTGTTTCCTTGCCCAGTTGTTACGCTTAATTTATCAGACATCACATATAACTGTGGCTCTAACATCAGACGGACCATCTGCTTGTGCCACATGTAGCGATGTATGTAAGTAACAACGTTAGACGTGCAATTACTATCATGCAGTCGGTCATATGTAATCATGTGCCCGTCGTTCCGAACAGTCGCCAGTCGAAGAAGCGTATATTCGGTTGTGACTATGTAAAACTGTGGTAAAGTTGTCGTACGATAGTATGCGACCACTTGTATCTAATAGTAATTTACGAAAAATTACGGCACCATATGAATAAACAATACATAACTAGAATTTAATGTAGATTGGGAAACCTCGAAGCGACCGCTTTTCCTCTTGTTGTAGTCCATGGAGAACAACGATCACCTATAACTTTCGTAGAACTGTGTCTACTATTTTTCGTCACTTCTCGTGTTTGCAGGTCATATCTTGCCATATTCTTTAATGAGAGTGTGTTTAATAGGCCCGGGCATAAACAACCTACGAATTGGTTTGTTGTGCGGGTTACGACAGAACTGACAGTCGTTTATTTGGAATAGGTGAATTTGATATTGGCGCAGTAGCGGTCAGTTACAAAATAACTATTTTACGATTGTCGTGGGATAATAGGTCAAAGCTATCGAAGTCAAATAATAAGTTATAAACAAAAGCATAAACATAGGGGCTATTAAAGGGAGTTCTCAGGATTCCAAGGACATTAGATTTAAAAAAACAGTACAGTACAAATGTCAATGTTATTGTGAATGGATTTTCAACAAAATTGCCTGGCAGCCATATTGGATTTAACAGGAGTCTGAGTTTAAAGGCACATATTCCCTCATGGGTGCCAAGGTTCTATCAAATATTCGCAAAAGAAAATCATTGATGTGTTCTTGCGGCGATACTGGACATTAAAGAGGTATGTAATTCGATACACCTTGAGCCTTCATAGGCATCAGTCGTCCCTCTTAATTTGAGAACGGTTAAACTTAGCCTCTCTGAAATACTGCGCTCATAAGTAAATAAAAGATTGTTCTGTGGCAGCTGTATAGGTCTTTTGGCGGGTCTTTAATTTGATAGGGGTGGCACTGTAATGGACACCAATCATCCATGTGAATCTGAGAAAGATCAAGTGTATTATCTTTCAGATACTGCGCGTGCAAGAAAATTACCGATTGCTCTCTGGTGGCTATATTGAGTTTTTTTTAACGGGTATGTGATTTGATAGAGCTAGGGGCCTCATAAACACCAATGGTCTCTGTGAATTTGAGAAAAAAAACTTATTCTCTTGAGATAATGGGCTTGAAAGAAAATCACCGATTTTGCACTTGCGGCAATTTTGGTTTCTGGATGGGTCTGTAATTTGATAGGGCTTTAGCCGTGATCGGCACCAATCAATCCTGTGAATTTGAGAAAGATGAAAGAATTCAGTTTTAGATAATGCGGGCGAAGAAAGCGTCACTAACGGACGGAGGGGCGGACGGACGAAAGAAATGACGGGAGGATGGCCAACGCGATCATACGGGGCGCTAATTGAAGTGCATTATTCTGCCTTTTTTGTATGGATCAGTGTAATTTTCATTGAGTTTGTAATTTTATTTATACTGCAAATTTCATGCTTGGAATATATTTTTTTTATTAAAAAAATATAATTTGGAAAAAAGAGTAATGTAATGTTGACATGTGGTGTAATATGAGCTTACTACCAGCTAGATTGCCCTTACTGCGCCTGGACACATTTTTATTTTTAGATTCCTGATAATCATCAAGCGAATGTTTTATAAAGCGAATGTCTGGAAACAACGGATTTATCCCCTGATATCTAGGAAGAAAATGCCACTCATTGTAATGCATAAATTATATATATATAAATATATATAGATATATATATATATATATATATATATATATAAATTTTTGATGTTGTTTTTTCTATATTTTTTTCTATTTTTAACATTGTTAAAATATATATTTCTGTGTGTTTTCTCATTTTTTTTCGTTTATTCCAAGATTTTTTAATCAGTAGGTTATCCATCTAGTTCATTAAATTCAGTAAGAAATATATTACCGGATCCTGCAGTTTATCTGTTGTACCACTTATGGGAATGTTATGTTATGTATGTATGTATTAATGTATGTATGTATGTATGTATGTATAATGTATGTATGTATTTATGTATGTATGTAGGTATGTCTATCGGTCTGTACAAACCTTCAACAAAAACAAAAATCACAGCACCTTTCGATTTAAATTTGACACAAGGAAACCGGCTTATGTGGTCTACAGGTTTGAGCACAGGATTCATAGCCGGGAGATCGTGATTGCTCAACAGACTTTATGGGAAGGCCGTGCCCCATGGAAGGTCTTCAGTGTTCTGTGGTGAAACCACATGTGCCTACAATAAGAGCTTAAATTTTTTCTGCTCTCTGTAGGTAACAAGTGGACACCTCTGATGAGAGGAAGTATATGATCATATTTGCTGGTTCTTGTAACAACTTGACTCGCTGTGACTGTGTAACAGTGTGCGAGGTAAAGGCTAAAGAGGAGACTGTTACAATAATGGTTCCAAAGAATGAAACCAAAGAAACTCTTCGTCCTCTGGAGCAAGATGGAGAGGTCAAGAGTTTCGAACGCCGTTGACAGGTGTATATACCCAGGCCCCGCCGCCATTTTGCGAGCCGAGTCATGATCAAGCCGAGCCGAGATTATCAGGAGGCGCCGCCGATATTTCATTAAGCCGAAGTGAACCGATTTGAATTAGTTTGGCTTGAGATAAAATTTTATAAAAAAGATGTTCAAATGTTCAGGTTTTATTATATTGTTTTCTTGTAGCTGAAAAGTGACGATGTGAACGTTTATTTACGAAAGTGTTGGCTTTTGAAGCAACAAGATAAACTATACTCAATATTTAATCATAAACTACTTAAATGTGAAATGGATGCATTATCTCACGTATTATATATAACTTGTTTAAATAACTGGTACTTTGTTACCTCGTTGAAAATGAATACTCTTTCAGGTCAGTTTAAGCCAGCCGTCATTTTGCAAACCACGAAACTCGGCCTACTTCTAAGGTTAGCCGCATTTTTTGGCCAAGACAGCCGTATTTGTTTGCTAACACGGCTCAAGGTTCCACAGGTCAAGCAGTGCATGCATGGAACAAGCCCAGCTGTCAGTGACACCGTTATAGACGTTGAGAAGAACTATGTCATTTGGAAGTCACTACTTGTAAGCAGATTGATTCTTACATCTTCTCATTTGAAATCCTAATGCGTTTGATGTAAGTTAATCTGATTTTGTGTATTATACTAACCATTTTGAAAAGACAGGTTACAAGATTTTTACCTATAATGAAAAAATATCCATTATGACTTTAAATTGTTATAACTGACCATTTTGAGGTGCCACGTTGCAGGACTTTCATCTGAAAGAAATATATACACACTGATCTTCGATTTTTATGTAAATTACTATCTAATACAAAATGAAAAAAAAACCTTTCTATTCTCTGTCACTTTGGGAAAGTGTATCCACTTACTTTGGTGTATTTTGTCAAAAGGGTTCGCGCTTTCCGGGCTGTTATCATCCTAATAGACTAAAGCGACTCAACCCAATCCGAAGGGTTAAGTGTCGATGTGGTGAGAACTTCAGTGTCTACTGTGACAACATACATGTCTTTCAAAGTCACGGTTTGGAAAATCAATTTTTCGTCGCGACTGTATTTTGACGAATGTGCCAGTTACTGACTTCTAGGACTCAACGTCATTTGTTACCTTCAGATTTCTTCCTGGAGTCATGACTGAAAACGGTCCTGGGTTGAATATAACACAATATATAGGTGTTACTCTGGGTTTTATGTGTTTTTAGTGTTTATTTGATACATGTTGCGTCATATTTTAAATTGTTAATTTCAAGAGATTCTTTGGTCATGACGGTTACCTGATATTATACCCTATACAAAGTAAAAATCTTGGTCAATTCTGTGTTTGTGCGTGTATGTGTCCGTAACATATCTGAAATAGATTTAAATATACGCAATATTTAGGTCGGGAATGTTGACATTTCCAAGTGACTTATTTAAGATGTAGATCCCTGCTTGTGCAAAATACTCGATGATAGACTTTTGATGGTTTTCGCAGGAGTGTTTACTCCGAGAGGTTATAATTATAATTATCATTCGATGTAGCATGTAGTCAACAGCTACAGGAGTCGGAACCCACGAGACATGTTCAGGGATGTCCGGTTCCGTGTCTGTACAAAACCGGCCGGAGCGCACTGGGGTCAAATGGGCCGAGCTCTCGGATGAAATCGACCCGCTTCGCCAAAAGTGCATGAATACCACGTACCAGGTGATATGTTTCAGGCTTTTTGAATATACATCATAATTATAATACAACATATGGTAAAAGAAACTGCAGGATAGCGTGACAGTATGTAGCTGCGATCACTCCCGCTAATACCGACATAGTTTTATGTTTACACGATAATCGATATTACGTTGGGGGCACTCTTGGGCAGCGTGTAGGCAACCCCGTATTGCTTCCAGCGATCGCTTTGCGTTACGTTCCCAAATTTTAGAACGTTCTGAGGTTTACGTCTGCGTTACGACCTATGGAAACCCAACATATAATCGAGTGCAGAAAACGCCACGTCGGCGTTACGTATACGATATCATTATATCACAAACGCAACGTATATATGAATACCCTTTTTAAACATTTTCTTTTAAGTCTCACACGGTCTGTACACAGTCACTGGTCTTACTGATATTGATGTACTAATTAACACTTCAACTGATTAAATTTCGTGGCTATCAATAACAGGGGAATCCCGTAGGAGGACACACCTGCCCGAGTGTTTCCGTTTCCTTTGATGAGAGATAAAATCCTCTACAAAATATGTTCAAGAGCAATCAAATATTAAACAACTGAGCATATACTGCGTCCGTTTGGGAATAGGTACCTGACAGTTTGTGTGATTGAAAGGCTTATTGCTCTACGTTTTAAAGTTCACAAAAGACAGTTGAGACTTTTTTTCTTTTTTTTTTTCATATTTTTTTGTCAATCCATCCACACCCTTGCACGTATCAGCATTATGGAAAGAAAAATACCATGTAATCCCGACAATTGTACTTGAAAGCGATGCTTTCACTATCATTCATCTTATTGAATGCTGTTCCTGTACAGTTGCCGGGATTATAGTGTTTTGTTGGGGAACAAGCTTAATATCGATGCCGCATTGTAAAACTTGCTTTATTTCGTATCATAATTCTGAAGGACATAACTACCTAAACTGACGGCCGGTAGCATTAACCCTTACTGTCATATCCATGCTTGACGCTGACAGCTTCTAGGGAGCGGGCGGGGGGGGGAGCGTTGTTTTTTAAGGCCATCGGCGTTTCCTCTTCAGTTTCTTTGCATGTGAGTTATTCCTGTCGTAAGGCAGCTTCTGAAATAATTACAAATATAATTAATAAGAAAAAAAGTGTATTAAACATTTAACCCTTTTCTCCTTGCTGACCTCGAGACCATATGAGAGCCATGAGAGATAGAAAACCATGCGTACACAGTTTCAGTTTCCCAATATTTGAATGGAATAGTGTCACCAAAGGTAAATCTCCATTTCTTACTTAACGCATGCCTGTGATCAGCGTCAAAGTCAGCCCGTGAATTGACTATGGTTGACTACCAGACGCTGAAGGCGAGCTTGTTACGTGTTCGGAGACAGATTTAACTGGTAAAGGGAGTAAATCTGCCGTTCGAAAGAGGAACAAAACGAAGGACGCCTACCAACGACCGAAATAACCTTTAGTTACTGCTTATAAGCGTCTGTTCAAGAAGAACTGTTTTCTGTCCTATGGCCTTCAGGATACATCATGATATGAGACCAAGTTCCATTTTTTTCCATTAACATTTTGCATAGCAATGCTGCGTTAGATCCTGCGTTCAGTGGGAATAGTTTCAAGGATTCGTGCATCAGCTGCCTTTGTCACTTTAATCTCATTAGGGTTTAAAAGGTAACTAGAAATCCAGATTCCAGTATGAATAAGGTGTTGGTTTTCTTAACCAACCACATTTTATTTCACACAGGTCTGTTCATTCTTTATTTAGTCTGTCTGTCAGATTTTCCCTTCGAATGGGGGCATTATTATGGTGGAATTTCGGTTATTATCTTTCCATACATATCTGTCCGCAGAAGCGGATCCAGGTGGGGGGGGGGGGGGGGGTCTCAGTAGCCTCAGCCTTTATTTAAGGGTTTAAGAACATATTTTGCGGCCTTAACCCCATTTTTAAGACCTTGGGACCTTTTTTTAGGTTTTTCATTAGTCCTCCTGGATAGACACTCTCCCATTTATCTAAATCCTGGATCCGCTCCTGGTCCTCCTCACCATCTTCTGAAAATAAAATTGTGTCAGAGGGCATTTTCGATATCTGATGTATATTTAAGTAAGTTTATTCCTTGTTTCTTTCATTAAAATGAACCAAAACAGAGATCTTACGTTGTCCTGGCTGTCCGTTTTGTTTGTTTCCACGTATTTACAATATGTGAATGTCCGATATTATTTTATAATACAAATAAGGCAAGGATAGTCACGTACTTTGGTCACGGTATGCGCGTAAACATCGCCTGCATCCCAGCATCATGTCGAAAGAGATGAAAAACCAACCCCTAATATTAATCAACTATATTTTTAGGGGATCATTTGTATCAAACGTACATCTCATGTCGCTGCAGGTATCCTCCAGCTTATGTCAGCTAAATCCCTGGTATCACGTAACTAAAATAATGGGAAATAGCAATATCATGCAGCCCCTGTAATGAATATGTGTTTCAGTGTTTCACTAAACTACAATTAAGACAACATTAAAATTACTCTCTCTAATTTACGCTGTATATGAGTGAATAGAGTGCAGGGGCGGATCCAGGATTTAGGAAAAGGGGGGGTCCAACGCAGGAGGACTTATGAAAATCCTAAAAAAAAAGGTCATCACGTCTGAAAAAGGGGGGGGGGGGTCCATGCCGCCAAATTACGTCTAAACCCCCTTAAAAAAGGTTGCTTCGGGTGAAAAAGGGGGGGGGGGGGTCCGGACCCCCGGGACCCCCCCCCCCCCCTCCCTGGATCCGCTTCCGGAGTGTGGCTATCTGGGCAGGATAACATATAAAGTGATAAATCAGTTCAAGTTAAATTGATATATTATATATAATTGTCGTCTATGAAATGGAAAAACGTGGCTCCACAAGCCCTTCAATCACACGACCCGACCTGTCACTTTCTCAATGGCAAAATGCACGCAATACGGACAAGGTTATTTAATATTTGATGATATATGAAACCCTGTGGAAAGGAATATATCCACCTAAAATGACGCGGTTCATATTTACGAATGGTGCTGTGATTAGCAGAGTACCAGAGAGTGCAGGAGAATACAGTTACATGTTTACAGACTACAGCAAAGCAAGTGCTTAATGGTATTTGTGTTTCGCACGAGTGAAAGCGGCCGCGCAGAAAGATTGAACAGTTGTTTAAACCTTATTACGAGGTAATTATAGCATAAACTTTAGTGGATATGATAGTCAAAGTAAGGGAACCAAGTTTAATAAGTGGGACGTTTCGTGCACAGGGGAGGAGCCGAGTGATGTTTATAATATCGTTCACTGGTATATATATATATATATATGTCAAACGCTATTGCTACACATTCGGCATTATAGAAATGATCTTTTCCAGCCCCCGTATTATTGAGAGCTTTTATTTCTTAACATTTCAACAATGGGATGAGGTATAAATCTCGGGACGATGTTCTTCTATTATAAAAACCAAGTCAGAGATGGCAAGAAACAGAGGATTTTATACAGTCTATACAGGAGTTTCGAGTTTGAAATCAGTGAAATCTTGCATGTACCTGCAAGCAGCCAACAGTGACAACAGGAAGAGTTTAAATAGAAAGAACAATTAAGTGCAAATAAAAATAACAGAAATGAATGTGCCACGTCTTTTTAATATATTCTAAACGTTCCCATTGTACGAGGGTCAAAAGATTGTTTGGTTGGTCAATGTAGGAGTAAAACTACCATGTCAACACCACCAATCATGATATACAGGATCGAAAACGATACTTCGGAACAACTAAATCAAATTGGCATTTATTAGATAATACAGGGCAAACCAAAGTGTGATACCTCAACTTGTATTTTAGCAAGTTGTGCGTGTTTAAATCAATATAAAACAAATTCAACTATTTGTATATTTATTTTCACTTAAACAAATGGAAACCTGATAATTGGCCTGTTTGCGGTCAGATTGAGGATAGCCTGTTGTTGTAAGGCATCCTAGATACTCCCAAAGCAGCACTGAAACCGGAAACGTGAGTCACAAGGAAAAGGCCAGGGTGAAGATGCCATTAACGGACAAACAGATTCTGTGTCCCTTTTTCATTCTCTGCTCTGTCTCAGGCGGCAATACTCCGATTAAATACCTAGTATTAAGTGTGGATGCGCTAATCAACAGACCACCCTCGGCTTTTGAACTAGATTACATGAAAAGAATCAATGCTAACAGGGTGTGATGTTCGGTTACTGTCATCAGAAGGACTTGTGGAGGTCAGGAGCATCGTGAGGTACGGTTTCCGCTTGTTTATGACCCTGCTTCGCCTGGAGATGTCTGAAGTTTCGCAGTTGCGCACGCACGTGCACATGCGCATTTACTCATGTACGTGGACACAGCTAGGTTTCCAGTTTTATACCTAATTTCGAACGACTTGTCTCAGCTGTCAAACTTTAAAATAAAAAGTTTTAACATTTTAAGGAAACACCTTCTGTTAACATATCACATGCTCATGATAACAAAATATTCTTTTCCAGCCCATTTATTATTGAGAGCATTTATTTCTAATAATTTCGATAACAAGATCAAAAGGTCTAAATTTCGGAAGAATGTTCTTCTATAATAATTAACAAGTCAGAGATGATAAGAAACACAAGATCCTATACAGTTTATACAGAATTTCGAGTTTGAAATCAATGCTCATGCATGTACCTGCAAGCAGCAGAGGGCAAGTGACCACAGGAAGAGTTTACATAGAAAGAACAAATAAGTGCAAGTAAAAAGAACAGAAATGAATGTGCCACGTTTTTTTAATATATTCGAGACGTTCACATTGTACAAGGGTCAAAAGATTGCTTGGTTGGTTAATTTAGGAGTGAAACTACAATGTAAACACCACAAACCTTCAACAGGAAGTAAATAGGACCACATGACTCAGCTTTCAAAGGGAGTGCTTTTCAGTTGGGTTTAACATCGACCAAAGTCATAAACTTGTTTGACTTTTTATGGGTTCACATTTATGATTATTTCTATACATTCATACATATTTTTCCATTATAATCATGTTTCATGAGTTTTTAAAAAAAAGTTATTCAAAGCCCTACAACTTTTGCAGCCCTACATCATCTTTTGCCAAAAAATTAAAATGGAAAAAATATTATTTGATGATTCTAATTACCTTCAGAATTAAATTTTGTAGCACTATAACATCTTTAGCCAGAAAGGTATACGGGAAAAAATATTATTTGATGATTCTGATTACCTTCAGAATTAAATGGATCGTTAATACGGTTACACGTTAACCCTCTACAGATTTTCTGGAAACATTCCGATATACCTTTTTGAGTTAATTTTAATTAAGACAAATCAACGAAAAAAATATAATGTTATTTCTTTGTCACAGACTAGCACCGAAAGATATTAACCTGCCTTTTATCTGGGAGTATCATAATTTCCGATCAACCTGATGACACTCAACAACGCTTAGGACAAGCATTCATTACTGTAAGGGTCTGCCTGTCATTCTACATCGGCAACTTAAAGTTGCATTTCGCGTACAAGAGCCTTTGATGACAGATATGTGTTTGCCATCATACCCAAGACTTCTATCAATTAACAACTAGAACATCGTTTATCGTGATGTCCATTGAGCTTCATTTATTCATATTTCCTTAAATTATCACTTATTTACATACAGCCATATAATTTCTTCAAATTATTTTCGCATTTTAGATGGCTTGAATATACAATCACCATCACTGCCTTCACTCCTGAAATGATGATGTCCTGCTCATTAGATTGGAAAAAAAAGCATTCTCACGCAGAACTCGTACACTATATATATGCCTCACGTCTACTTCTTTGTTTGATTTCTTGTTTTACATAATTTGTCATTCTTTGTAGACTTTTTTAGGGGAGGGGGTTTCCTGGGGAATCCTAGCACAAGTGATGTCTATATCATGAACAACAGACCTTGCGAAAAAGAATTAAGATATGCGACATTCAGTTTCGACCAGCGCATTAAAAAATTATTTATCATATGTGGATTTTCCACAGGGTCTAGTTATATTTTATAACTAAGGCCAAACAAATAAAAGGTATGGTTCCCAGGCACCGTCCGCATCAATTTTAAACCCCCGCATCAAAAATTTTTATTTTGATTTTCAATAGAATTCACCAATTTCGAGCTGCTGCCGCCCGGACATTTCTTTCAAGAAGAAAAAATCATACAATTTCCTTTGTTTTGTAGTGTTGTTACTTGTTTAGCAAAATAAATCTATTATTTTAATGCTTTTCCCTTTTCATTTGACATTTTTATCGAAACATACAAAAAAATAAAAATAAAAAAAACGCCCGCCCGCATTGATTTCTGAAAAAAAGTGCCTGAGAACCATACTTTTTTTATTTTGGCCTAATAAGCTTGTCGATTGCTCACGCCACAATTTATTTATAAGAATACCTTAGACACGGTATAAGTTAATCTTTTTTTTTCCAAATATTGAATATGAAACTGATACACTGTACACTGTGATCCTTATTTTTTTAAAATCTTCACCAAACACGTTAGTACAAAAGGCGTTTGCACTAACGGGTCTATTGTCGGGGTCTTCAAAGATTACATATAAACCATTATAAAGGAAGATGTACATATCAATAAAGGGAGAATCCGTATATCCTTCTGGGTGCACCACGCCCTGAGGCTCTGCGTTAATGATATTGAAGTTTTTTTATAAAGTCCAAATCCCCATAGTTGTCTGTTTAATAGCATATTCCACGCTTTATTATGTCTGCCTTAATCAAGGTTTTGATACCTGGGGCACAGAGGGGAGGATCAAAGCTTAACTATCTATTTGTCAATAGTCACATAGTGCAGTTGTGTCAGAGAACAAAGGCACTGTCAGTCCGTTACGTGCATCTTTTCTGCCACAGTTCCATTTTGCCCCATATCTCCAGTTCAAAGCTGCACCCACGTTCAGTGTTCATAAGCAGAAATGTTACCACGGAATGTTCTCAATATGAAAGAAAAGGAGTATACTTAACTGATTGCAGTGATTCAGGTCTCACAACCGGCAGCCAAGACCATGTTCGAAAATCTTATATTCCCGAATGAACAGATACATTGCGCTTCTTAAAGGTGCCTATTCACCTACCTTTTGGAAAAAAATTATGTGATTTCTGGCTTCCACTGTGAATATATCAATTATCTAAGGGCTTTTTTTTAATGTGAGAAGTCCTTTAAAGCCTTCGTGAAGATGTATGAACTTGGTTTTCAACAACATGTTTTTTAACACAGCTATGTTGACAAACGGAAAAAAAAACATGTAACCTAAGGTGGTAGGTTGCATATATGCGGAGGTAGAAAGGTCACTTGTCGCAAAACGCCATTTGCGAAGCTTTGACTTATCCGACTTGCCGTCAGATGCCCTTGTTGAATCTGTTTTGATTATTTTGGCGGGCCTCAACATATTGTTAACATGTTGATATAAACACAACAAGCAGCTCGTGTACGGTGATATCCTAGTTTTCTGCCTTTTTTTTATAAAAGCTCCAAGGGATTACCTTTAGAATTCAAAGGTCAGATAGGTGATTATGCCCCTTTTTAAAAAATTATTGAAACCATTCAAATTCTCCTTGTACCTGTTTAATTAGTTGTCAAGATGATTTTCAGACGCTTTTGAACCTTTTTTAATGTTTCATTGAATAAGGACATTTAATATCCTAGTTTATCCTAGTTTGGAAAAGAGGTTCCCGTTATCCACGATTAATATGTTGATTGAAGACGAGTGAGATTTAAACGGATGGAAAATCTTAGAGGGGCCCAATCACCTATAAAGCACTTTGAATTTATACCGAAAAAAATAACTTTTCCCTTTTTAAGTAAAATTTTGCATGCTATAATATTGCCGTTTGCTTACTCCTGGAAACGATAGTTAAAAAAAGTGGACCGGGCGCGATCACAGGTGTCAACATAAACACAGCGTGTGTTTCGCCCGGCCACAACACGTGTCAATCATTGGATGCCCTGACTGATTTGGCCAAAAAATGTTATACATGTTCCCGCACATAAAAATCAGACCTCGGGTCATGCGCGGCCAGGTTATGGTAAACAGACACACGTGGACTGTGTTTATAAACACGCAGAGCCATAACAAGATCTTAAACAGCCGTATGCGAGGTACTGAGACCGTGTGCTGGGATGGTTTTAATGGGAAACTTTTGTATTAAGCAAAACTGAATTGTGAAGTGTTAATGTTAAACAATAGACATGATTTTGCTCCCTTTAAGTCAGTTTTTACATAAAACATTTTTTTATTATTTTTGCTTAGGAACCAATTTACTGCGTTATTATGCAGATCCGTGCAGGTATATACCCTTTCGGAAATTTGCCGGGAGCAGTTTTGTACCATCTCTGAAGAAAATCACGGAAGGAAACGCTTATGAAATGTAGTCTTTCTGCTCTCACTGTTAAAATTACACAACATATAAAAAATACCCGGAATCTTATCCATCTGTGCCTTCCAGTCCTCCAAAGTAAGGGAGGTCGATAATAAGATGATTCCTGTGAAACGCCGACAGTGCAAGCACCTTTAAGCTCTCTTTGTGCAGGTTTCCGGTGTAGTAATTATATATTACCCCCGCTCCAGATTTTCCCCCGATAACTTTACATTGATTTCAGATTCAACCATGGGTAACAATCAGTTTCAGATGATCTCCAACGATTTTAGATTGTTTATTTTGTATATCTACTTAAAAATTCATATCATTTCTTTCTACGTGATTTCTCAAATAAGTTGGATCGATCTTTGTATATATTATGTTTGCATGTAATGTGTCACGCGCTTTGTTGAAGTGTATTAGTTAAGAGAAATATAATTAACAATAAAATAACATTTACACCGGCATACTTTGGTACTCTGCTAATCATAACACCATTCGTAAGTCACAATATCTTGTAATAGGAACCTTCCTACAATGATTTCCTTCATCATCAAATATTTTTTTTAAAAAGTTTGATTATATTTTCATACTGGATCTGACACTATATGGGGCTAAACATTTTTGTTGCACATTTTCAATTTCATAATCTCTGTAATAGGCTGTTTTTTTCGCACCTTGTTAGTCACGCCACCAACGTTATGCACTTTACATCTACATGTACGAGTAAAATAGAACTCTATATTCTAAGGAATGTAAGCCATGTGAACTTCATTATTTTTGGGTGCCCCAAAACCTATGTTTGCTCTTAGTTATTTGGCCCGTATTCCCAGGGCCATTCATGCTGAAGTAACTGTACACTTGTGAATATTCCGTGATGACGTTACTGAATCCGGATCAGGTGCCGGATCCACACCAAAATCCAATCATTTCTTCATTGACCCATTCCCGAAATGCCCTCAATTTAATGGGATTCCATTTATGACTGTACTAGATGATAAAGCCGGTATACCGGGCTTTTGACTGGGGTTGGAGAGAGATATTAACTGAGATTTGGAATGTTAGCTCATTTTTTATTCTAAAAGTAAAAAGAAAATATAGGTTTTCAGTAGGATACTGTCTCAATAATATATGTACAAATATTTTTTTTACATTTTTCGTGGCGCTCTGCTGTCGGCAAAAAAGTAGAACCCTGGCGTGTTTACCTTGAAGACCTGGTCAGTGATGATGTTTATATTGCGAACCGGTATGAGACGCGGAGGCATTCAGGTTTATGATGATATTTGACTGGTTTCTTTCGTTATACGTATAAAGAATAGATTTGCTGGAGAAATACATGAAAGATTTATGTTGTATGGAAACTGTTCCTGCAGAAAGAAACAGAAATATGCATACCTCTTTAGTAGCAGAAGGGGACTAAATTGGACTCCATGCAGATGGTCTGTATCCCATCCGCTATTATCGTCTTTTCCAACAGTATTATAGGACTTGTAGCATTATATTTTGTGCAGTGTCTTCCACTGTAGCGTTTTCGGTCTCACTGTCTAGCCATTGTCTATGTATTACTGTTATGTGAGGGGTATTTTTTTTAAGTCTCCATAATCGACGGGTTCGTCATGCCCCGTCCATGGAATTGTACCCGCCTACCTGTACAGAGATCCCTAGTGGTCATGGGACTATCTAAGTTGTCTGGTATATCCCGAGCCTTGATAAACACCGACTGAATCATGTTGCATTCACTCCAAACGAGATCCGTGCCCTTGCCATGCCCATGTAAGATGTCTACTTCGTCATCTTAGGTAGCCATTTTGTTGTTTTGGAACTCCTGTGTCTCACACCAAGAATTATGATTATGTTATTGCAAAAAAAAGTCTCTTTTTTTCTTCCTGACAACAGATAACAGTAGTGGTCCAGTGAACATTTCCGTTTTATACATATATGGTATAAAAATACACATACACTATAAAAGTACACATAATAAAAGAGGCAAATATACTACACTCATACCAAGTGGACCTTTATTGGTAATGAATAAATCATATATAAAAAATCGTTACCTGAAAGTAGACTCGTAGAAATAAGAGCGATAGTGTATAATCAATTTCCATCAAGCTGCATCATATCATTAAATTACAAAATCTAATTTTCCTTGTTAAAATTAAGATTTTTTCGAGGCACAATAACTCAATTGAATGAGGAAATTAACATTCAGTTCTGTACCCCGTGCTGTTATGATTTTGGCGTTTTCACATTCGTCAAACCGACAAGGTCAATTGAATAAAAGCAACCTCGCATTTTATGTCCCCAGATGCAATCACAATAGGTTCCTATCTCATGTTATCATCCACCGCTCGTAATTCCGGAGTTTCTTTTATGTAATAACGAAAACAGACCTTTATTCAATCTTTTTTTTTCTCGTCGGCTGTAGGTAATGTAAATATTATTTCTCCCTTTGTCATTTTCATCACAATCCATATAGAATCTTACTTAAACACAATGCCGCGTGCAGATCGCAAACCTGACCACTCACCCTGCTGCCTGCATTCAATGCGGCCCTTTTCGCTATTTCCGTCTTCCTACACTACCGCAGAAGTGTTCGAGCTCATGTTCCTCGGCCATATTTGTTTCTTTTTTTTTATTGCAGTGACCTTCCCTTGTAAATGTGCAGAATCATACATTCTGAATTTAAGAAAAACGGTCTTCCTACCTAAATAACAACTCGATTTTTTCTTGGTTTTTTTTTTAGGATTTATGACGTAGTTACTTACAAATTTTCTTGTATATAGTTTTGTGCGCTCCGGCAGTGTTGCTCCCTTTTTGGTATGGAAAAAAATTATAATGACAGGTTTTCATCTGGTAAAACCTATCCCTTCTTTTTTTATGAAGTACCTTTCCTGTATCCCCACAAGTTACATTCCCACAAATCTTTTGTTTGCGTACACAACATCTTTGAAAACAGAAACATTATCCATTGGTTTCTTCAAACAGACGGTTGGGCGCTTAAATCTCCGCAATTGTATCTTAAGCGAATCTAACTCAAGATGAGGATGTATGATTCCTATTATTAACTGAACCATAGCTTAATCAAGTTTAGCAAGAATACCGCAGCCTGCCTGAAAGAAAGGGTGAATAAAATGGAGAGTCGACCACTAAAAAAATCAGCGCTGAGGTTTGGCTCGGATCCGAAAGATCTTATGAAACCCCATTGAGTACAAATTTTGAACATAGTAAAGTCTTCTGTCTCGTCGAATGTTTATTGGTGAGGTCTAAATATATTGAAATAGTTATTTTAAGATCCACCGACTATGATCGAAGTAATCTTTAGTGAGAAAAAAAACACTACAAGATAAAGGAGCAAACTGGTTTCTTTCATTTATTACGTTCCTTTCTTACTTAAAATGTAAGACTAAAATATTGTATAATATGAAATTAAAATATCATTCAAAGCCAGAAGAAAGCAGAATGTATAATCTTCAGTTATGTATAAAATTTCACTTACACATACCCATCAGACAGATTATATTAATAATGTTATGTTACAGGTTTAAACAACTTTTAAAGGGTTTTAAATAAACGTGTTAGCCATTGTTACTGTCTATGACTTTTTTGGGGGTGGACGGAGGGCGGAGGGGGGGAAGGTTAAAAGGGGGTTACGACGGAAGGTCACTTACGCAGGGTTTAAAGATATGGATATCGTGCGATCTTGTGCGAGAGTGGTAAAATTTAACCTCATGATCATTGAGAAAACATGGCGAGATGGATTTGTTGGTATATAGTCGTAGTCAATCGTAAATTGTTTTACGGTAGCAGACAATCAGGAGAGGTTGTTTTCTGAGAGTCACAAGAATATCGTGCGATTGAGAGAATGATGATAATGGGAAGCCTACGTTGGTCCTATGACAATTCACAAAAATTCCCTTGACAAATTACTGATAATCACTGGTTGTCGTACTATGTTTGACGTGTGGTCGTTTTGTACTAAGGTCGTTTGAGATATTGAAAATTAAGCATTACAGATGAGCAAAGAAGCACTGGCATGAAATCTCTTATTGGCGTTGATGAGGCTGCATATTAGAACCTTGAGACGTGACCTGACAAGGAATATCTGAATAAATGACTTTGTGCAGACCCATGCTCTATCCCTTGTGACACGCTTACCTTGGTTATCTCCGGCTTTAATTCAAGGAAATGCACAGAAGAGAGATCGATTTCAATCCAAGGGGACTTCATTTGGAGTGTTCGGGATAATGTTCGTAAAGCAAAGATTAATAACCCGATGCATTCAGTCTTTCGTCTCCGTGTACGGATTTTCCAACTGGAATTATGAGACAGGAAACAATGGGAATCTTATTCTATACGTACTTATATGAGCGAATGAGCTTAATTTAAATAATAAAGAAAAGCCATTCTGCGTGTGATGTAATTTACACTTTAAATATCTCATTTGGGGTAACGTCTTGAAATATAATATTTTCTTCTTTGAACACCGACATCATTACCGTAACCTAAACCTTAACAAAACTTTATTATAATAAATCTAAAGGATTTTACCAAGATAATACTTCATACCGGCTTCTGTGGCTTAGGGGTAGAGCATAGAACCCTAAGCCGGGAGGTCTTGAGTTCGAAACTCAGCCGAGGCAGTGAGGTTTATCACTGTCGGCCCCCACCCAGGGTGAGCGCTCTTCAGGTTTAATGGGAAGTCCGTGTCCAACGGCGGAGTTACACTCACAAACGAGTACGCCTTTCGGGGGTTCCTCGGTGGTATGATCTATTATTGAGGACGATTACACTCCAAGAGACCGCAGGTGCAGTAGTCACCGGGCCTCGTTAACATCGGGATATAAAATGAGAGGAGGCGTGTGATACTGCCTGTCATAGAGTCCGAAACCGGAATGAAATTCTGCAGATGTATATACACAGAGTTAAGATAGCATTAAAAAATGGAGGCGGTTACCCCCCAAAAATTATAATTCTCATAGCTTCACGATAATCACCAAATATTGAAAATGGCGAGTATTTTTCCAGACGCTTATCCAGTGATTCATTCTTTTCTGCCATCTTACGTTCTGGCGTTCTACGTTCCTTATCTGGCACGTGTGCAAGGAATGTTGACATTGAAAGATATGAACTATACACCTCTACAAAATCCCATGAGTGTCCCTTATAAAAGACAAAAGGAGGTTTATTCTTTAGACTCCCTGTAGCGATTTGGCGGCAAATTTCCATCAGATATTCGGAATGTCTGTTTATTGTAAACATGTAGAGCAAAGTTAACATGCATGATGATGGCCTAGTGATTTTGGTAGTGAAATGATATAAATCCAAATACCAGACAAGGTTAAGGTTAACTCCATCTAATACCTGTCTCAGCTTAAGCTAGAATAAACAAAGTTCCTCTTCTACATGCAGCAATATAATAATCACAAACAAGATCAAAACATTCAATATTACATGCAGAATATATGATTTCACGCGCGTTTTATCCTTTATTTATAAATTCGTATCATATTTATTTAAAAATCGAGGAGACATCTAACATTTCCTCTTATGCAGTAAACACGTAATATGGTATGGCGTATTTTCGGATAATATGAAACTTGTAAGACATGATTTAAAGGACAGATAAATCATGAATGATGGTAGGTCAGAACGGTGTTCTTACCAGGCATTGATTTCTGCTGCTGGCCTGTTATAGCCTTTCTGCTGGAGGTCGCTGGACTGCGGGGGGTTTGGCAGCCAGTGTCGTCAATTTATCTTCGGGGGGGGGGGGGGGATCACTCGCAGGCGTGGGAGGGAAATTAAATTCCCTCTTTATAAACATATTTAATTTTACTTATAAATGTAAATGAACATATATATATATATATATATATATATATATATGTTATTGTATTTGTGACACATTTCAAAAATATTACAATAAAGTATATTAATTCTATGTATGTAAGTATGTTAATTCTAAACCAGGTTTAAATATTTAAATATATATTAACTCAGAAAATAGAACCATGGTCTGAAATTCTATTTATTAATATCTTTAATTTCTATTATATAAATATGATTCTCTCAATTTCGAGGGGGGGGGGGTGATCACATTGACCATCCCCCTTGCCAAAAAATGGGGGATATATACCCCCAATCCCCCTGTATTGACGCCCCTTTGGGCAGCTACTGGACTGTGCCTGGCAAGGCCTACTGATTGGCTGCGGCTAACTATAGTTTATGCTGGGCTTTTGTTTGCTCGGGGGGCTAGAGCTGGACTGTGACTCACTTTGGACGCTGCAAGGCTGAGGATTGCTTTGGCAGCTTATGAGTCGTGGCTGGCTTGAGCTTCTGCTTTGGTATGGCTTGCTTCGGCTGCTGTTGGGGTTGCTTGCCTAGACTTCTGCTTATCTGTGGAAGGTTTGGGGTTCCATGGGACGTGTCCTTTTATCAGCGTGTCCCTTTTGGTCTTATTGTCACCAATTTCGTACGCTACCTGTTATACTACGGAAATTCTACACGTGCAAATAAAAAAAAACATACCTTTTTTGGTAATTCAATGGTCTACTTTCAGAAGCATGTTGTAACGCCGTTTGCAGTTCTAAAAGATATTATATAAACATTTACAATAAATTCAATAATATGCGTTTACTAACGCTTAAGTTCATTTCGCTGAATTTTAAAATGTCCCAGCAAAACCATCCAGAACACTGCTTTATGTTGTTATGGTTCTGTATGGGAGTTGATAAACTCAGTCCACATGTCTGTTTACCATAACAAGACTGCCTGACCAAAGGTTTATTGCGCATGTGCGTCAAGGAGAAGCAATTGTGAATAAAAATAAACACAGACGATAAACACGTGACGCAAAAAAAATCTTGATATTGTGAAGTTGCCCGGTGTGGCATGTTTTTTTCAATTTATTCCTACTTGTGTAAAGGTGTAAGCAAACGCTTTTAGAACGAACTTTTGTAAGATACCACAATATCATAAGACAAAAACACTTTATCTCATGAAACGTCCACATGAAACGTAGGTCGCTTTATGAGTTTTGAAATAATTTGTTGTTATCATCTAAGTCCAACAAGAGATAAAGATAAAAAATTAAAGTCAGTTATGTCCAGTAAAACTAAGTGAATGGGTTTATGTTAAATTAAAGAATTTCAGTTATCATATGTATAATGGGATCGATACTTCGCTTTAACTAAATGAAGTACACCGTCTACATGACCTTAACCTGACTGCGGCTTTATCTCGATAATATGATCTTAATTTCTAAGAATTGAGTAATAAAATGAGGATCTCATTTAATGAATGTGAGAAAGATGCAAATTACTCTTATGAGAGTAGTAATGAGATTCCTTTAGGTCTTTTAGTGCATTTTATATTTTATATAATGCAATTGCTTGCAGATTAACTCGACCATACTTTCATGAAATTTTTCATCAACATGATGGGACTGTGGCAGTAAGGGACAGTATATATATTTAAATATATATATATATATATATATATATATATATATATATGTTATTTTTTAGTTGAGTTTACACCTTCATGTTATCAATTGTCAGACACGATCACGCCTTCACAGACCTTAATTACGCGACCCTTTCTGGCATCTATATCATGAATAATGAATTATGCAATTAAACCAATCATATGGTTCATGTACACTCGTTTTACGCGGACGTTTGGTGCGAAGTTTAGATAAAACGTTTATCATTGCCGGAAAGGCATCGAGGATCGAACCAATCAGAACATCCTGTCTGCGTTTTGTTCATGTTCAGATGGAGTATGAAGAGTGTATTGCTTACATGTTTGTGTTTGGGTTTGATTGACAGATGTGATTTCGACTGAAATGGAGATGGGGGCTTAGCGCCTCTGCAAAGTCCAAAATAGTAAAAAAATATGTTTATATACGGATGTAATTATTCTCTGACTGTAGCATGTGAGGGAAATAAGGATTTTCGGGCGTACAAAACACTCACAATCTTTCAAATAAAATCTACCAAATCGAGTTTCCAGCGCCTCCACAAACCATGAGACTGTCCGTGGTAGGATCCATATAGGGGTGTAACTAACTTGTGAGGCAACAATCAATTTACGAGCATATAGCAGCACCCGATGATCTCCCAAATCATGTCTCCTATGCCGGTCCTTTTCTCATATATACATATTAATGCCACACTATAAAACCAATATTCCCCCTTATATTGAGGCCCAGCAGATCTACCTAAAAGTCGTGCTGGCAATTGCGCCGAAGCCTGGCATTAATTGAAAACCTAACCTTACAGGAGATTTAGATTTATGTACTATTTATATTACCATTGTCTTCTATGTAACGATTAAATGTGTCTTATAGCATAATTTATTAATTCTTTTACATTACACTGAAACATGTATATATAAAGCCGAGTGGTAAAATGCTTGGCCCTCTCCGCTGGCGACCCGGGTTCAATTCCCGGCGTGACTAGGAGAATGGGTTGTAGGGGCCCGTCCAAGGTCGGTGGTTTACTCCAGGTTCTCCGGTTCCCCTCCACCCTTGCCGAATCTCGAGCGCCAACATCCGAGCCATGGAGAGTGCCTCGTATTAGTTTTTTATGACTAGTTATATAATTCAAGTAAAATTAATGAAGTTTATATTTATACACGTATATGTTTTCGATATAGCATCATGTCATGTTAAATCTGCATCATGTCTATGTTATATATTTTATGAGAAACTAACTTTACCCATGATCCTATTGAAAAGCAGCAGATCAGCTCAAAAGCATATTTGAAAACTAGAATTGTGCTAAGAGAGCAAAGACCTTCGTCAAGGCAGCTCATTGCCCCAATATTGCATTGTCAGAAATGCAACATTTTCCCTTATAAAAATTGCTCCCATTCTGTGCGTTGATTTACTGACACCTTTAATTAAAACGGCACGTACACGTGGAGTGACATCATTGATTGTCCTCTGTGACGTCACTTTTCGCACTCCATAGATGGCCATATCGTCAGAAGTCAGTATGCAGGAGTCAGTACCGATGCAGAAGTCAGTACTTTAATGGCACGGTTTTCCTTCTTTTGGCTTTTTGCCAAGTAGCCGGCGTCGATGAAACAAGTGGGAGTTGGGACCATGAGAACAGAACAGCTCATGCATGCAGAAAAACCAATAACACAGCGAGGTGCAATTTTCTTATCAGCTACAGCAACCAACACCTCCGAGTCTTAATGCCAGAGGCCTCATCCGTCCACAACCAGATGGTGATCTACATAACAACTAGCCGTGAAATGCTTAACCACGTCGCTATTCGTGGGTGAAATTGCACTTCATATGTTACAATGGATTCTAAAGGCAATGACCTAGAACATTCTTGTGTAACAATTAGCCTATCAGACGTTATATTTATAAAAGAATGCATAGAATGTGCACTACTTATATATTAGTTTTTGGAAGTTTTGGGGCTTCTCGATAGTGATTAATGCAATCTAGATCAAATCATTTTAATTTGTTTCCTCTATTTTACCCAAATCATATATTAAACCATACCAGTGTACTATTCCAATATCTCTTGAAATACTGCTTAATATAACTAAACCTCTCAAGACAAGCTTGTAAATATAGCTATATTATTATTATTATTTAGTTTTTGGGGAGATCAATCTCTTAAATGGACCTTATCAGATGCAATGCATGTTGAATTACGAAAAAAAGCGTCTTTTTCCTTGACATAAAATGGTACCTGCCAAAATATTGTACTGAAACCGTTGGCTTTTTCCTCTATACGAGTGTCAAAAAGTGGAACTGGCGCGATCACCGGCGAAAAAATAAACGAAGCTTGATCGCCACCTGCGTTTTCCGTCTCTTTATGGGCTTACAATGGGTGCCTTTTTTTAAGTGGAGGTAACCGCCTCCATTTTGTAATGCTTGCTTAACTTTGTAGTAAATACATCTGCAGAGTTCCATTGCGGTCTGGACTACGTGACAGGGGCTTATACCCGATAATCCTGGTGTCAACCAGGTTCGGTGTACAGCTCCCGCGGGTCCTGGTTGTGTATCATCATCATCCCCATTGCTAGGTCAAAACACTGAGAACCCCCGAAAGGCGCACTCGTTTTGTGAGTGAAACGCGACTGCTGGGCACAGTCTCCCTATTAAGCCTGCAGAGCGCTTACTCTAGGTTGGGGCCGAATGGTGAATAATCTCACCGCTTCGGCTGATCTCCCGGCTTTGACTCCTGTGCTCTACCCCTGAGCCCCAGAAGCCGGTCAATGGGTGTTTTACAACCGTGCACGTTCATGTTTAGACTACTCCATATTTTGGATCTGTCGCGCATGTGCAAACTGGAACTCGGCCAACCATAGAGACAGGCGTACAACGCCATCTTAAGTAATCCCAGTTGCAACTCCTGACTTACCTGTAGACTGGTTCCAACTCCAGTATGCACGCTCATACCGGTTGTCATGGACGTTCACGCGATCCTGGTTGATTATCCGTGAAGATTTCTTATAAAATAACTTTGTTTAGTTGGTCATGGGGATAATTAATAGGAGATTTATAGCGCTTGTCCTTATTTCATTGGAGGGGGGGAGGGGGTGGTCCTCTGTCGGTACTCCTGTAGATTGTCCCCTCATATATACTTCATGAAAAAACAGGGCCCATGATCTTTTCAAAGCCTTTATAACTCATGTTAGAACCTCTAAACGGCACTCCTGAAACAAAGGTAAGGGTCCCCGTTAAAACAACCCTGGATTTGGAAATGTCATTGTTTTTCGAAAGAATAACGGCCTTGTTAATTGTGAAATGGTCATGGGATCATCCATATCAATGGCCTGTTTTTAGGAATAAAAAAGGAATATTCCTTAATGTGATTTTTGATCCAAGTTTTATTATTCTTGCATATTCTCAGTGTTCCATTGTCTGTTGAGAAGATTAACATTCTACAGCTCAATTTTCCTTTGAGTAGTTATTTTAAAATAAAAGGGACCAAGAGAGAAAGATATCGCTTGTATAAGGTATAACAAATACGGAAAGTGGCGTTTTTATTGATTCATATTGTCATTTATTCAATTTCTATCACCTACATTGTTGTCTGACAATACAATATGATTTGGAACATAGTTGTTTGTCCTAAATGAACTGAGAGTGAAGTAATAACGTACATATGTAAATCTGTATATCAAATATGTTATGTCTGTCTCATACATGGCCTTGTAGCCATGTATATATATATATATATATATATATATATATATATATATATATATATATATATATATATATATATATATATATGCGTCCCCCAGTCAATGCCCGCCTCCCAGTGAAGCACGCGATATAAATTTGGCTACTGAAGTGTTCTTAATTAGTCAGGCTCATATATACGATCTACCATACTCTACTTATAAAGTAAAATCTAGGACATGATTCCGATCATAGTAATGTATTTCAATATCTAAATAAGCAGGCAGTATCTTTCCTATCATGTGAATATGGGGATGTCATGGTTTTTATAATTTATTCCCTGTATGGTGCGTTAATTATATACATTTTATATTTACAGGCAAATACACACGTTCACAATCTTATGTAAATGTTATGTTTTAAAAAGAAGAAGAAGAAGAAGAAAATTAGAACAAGGGAGCCAAGCGTTACTTTGCAATATTATGAGAATAAACCCAGGGGAATTGCTTTGCCAAGTACCAACGCCTGGTAGCGACAACTGTGCCGTCAAATGTGGAAGTAGGGCAGACAGTGGTTGATTAAATAAACAAGGAATTCAACAAGAGCACTGCCCCGGTGGTGTTCCCTAGAGCATGATACATCTTTAGTACAGCTGTCGCATTCAGTGGGCCGTAAATTGAACTTTGCTATACGTCAGTTTGATAAAATCTGAGATTTAGAAATTTTCTAATCACTTATGATATAATTATATAATAATAAGTATATAATTATATATACTTTTGACGTGAATTGGTGTTCATAGCTTCATACACCACGAGTAGCTATAAACACAGCGAGTTTTCTGTCTTGCATAAATTAAACATCTAGTCCGTGCTGTCGAAATCGGCATTCTAAGACAACGGCTTGCCATCAAATCTTATAAATTTATGGGACATATTCTTTCATATATCTAAAACAGTGGCGATTTCTGTTATATATTTTGTTAAAGTTTATTACTCCTGTTGTACTGCTGTATGATAGCAGTGTCAAATGAATGGCAAAATGTGTTTTACCAAAAGGGGATGGAGCGGGGGAAGGGGGAGGGGGTAGGGTGGGTGTGGGGGGGGGGGGGTTATTGGTTTGGATTTCTGGTTGTTGACGATAAAGCAGAACCATTTGTGTTATGTAAATGTCTCAGTGGCCGATTTCTGTACAATGAAATACACCCAAACGCATATATATATATATATATATATATATATATATATATATATATATTCAAAACTTAATTGAACGGTTATTATATAAAGGTACAAGTCACAATATTTTTGTATTATCCGAAACAAAATTTAGTGTAGGTTACAGGCATGGTTTTACAAGGCATTTGAAATTTTGAGAGAGGAATATGCGTGCATGTGTGTATGTGTCTTGTTACAGATGTCTCTTTTTATTGTATGCAGCAGTCTTACATGTGTATGTGCAGCGCTAGCATTGTCCGTTGCTATGGCGGCATAGACAGGCCCATGCGTAGGGTCTGACGTTTAAACACAGCGGTCATACTAGTCTGGGGCTTTCTCGCCTAGCCGAGCCGGGCCGGCCCACGTGTGAACCTTGATATGTAGAAACACAGCGTTCGTTGTTCTAGATGTTTCCTGTAACGTGTGTATTATTGGGTTCTTTAGATTGTTCGGGAAATAAAAAGTTCTCGGCTTGAGGTGAAAAGTTATTATAAAGAGCTGTGTTTAGAGCGGGTAGAGAGAGGAGAGATATATTTCAGCGGACACAGAAGAGTGTAAATCAGTTTGTGGACCTTTGCGGCATAATTGCGGCAGGTACAGCTTTTCTTCGAATTTGTAACGGATTTTAATTAGTCTTCAGTTTGCCTTTGGGATCACTGCCAGAACTTCACTTTTGGAATACAACACATTGATTTTGTGATAGAACTGGACTGTTATACTCTGAGAAGATTTATGTGAACTTTTCATCTGGTGGAATCCAGGTACTGTACACTTTATTTATATACTTGTATTGATTTACTGTTGTACTGTTGTTATACTGTGTAATTGTATTGATTTAGTGTAAAGTTAAGATTGTTTATGAATAAATTATAAGTATTTGTTAACAAAAAACCACTGATTTCTTTATTCATTCCCCTAGACATATCACGCTGCCTAGTGTTACAGAATCTGATTATTTTATCTCTATTACAAAATTTATGCTCGTGATCTGTTGATATTGGGTTCCGTAACAGTCTAATAAAGATAAATATATTTAAATAATTGCAACTCCGGTCTATTCTAGTCCGCCTTTCTGTGAGAAGCGAACCTTACTCGGAACAGGTACTGCCAATCCTCTCATATTCTACCTTTATTTAAAGCTATAATACAACACTTCTCCGAGAAATAGAGGAGAAAATCCCAGGCATGCTGATTTTGACCGCACGAGGATTCAGTTCACGTGCACGCCAGGAAGTCCACCCCCAGTGAGCACTTGAACTTGTGATAAACTGAACTTTCTAGTTAAACTTCTGCCGGGTCATATTTGACAATAAGCAACATATCAAGCCAATACAATACATAATACTATGGCAAATCAATTTATTCTTTTTGAGGAAATTGTCATCTTTTCTTAGACGAGTCGGTAGAAATGGCAACCTGGTGGATTTCCGGCGAACTTTACCATAATTGCGATGCATTCCTCGAAATTGCTTGTATCACGACTCAATTAGGCTTACCAGCCCAATTATCATTGCCTACTGTGTCGGGTTGTCACTGTTTAAGGGTACTGCTTATTTATTTGTCTGTGGTTGCTCATGTCAGGAGAATGGTATTTTAAATTTGGCACATGCATCACAACAGAAGGTAATTGACCAAAAAACAGCTTTTTATTTTATTGGAGGGCTGATTGTTGGACTGTATGCGAATGGACAGTGTGACCAGCAATGTTTGTTTCACTCCGCAGGGAATGGTCCCAATTAACACCAACGCCCTCAAATAAGTACTGTTGACGTAAGTTGTACAAAAAGAGCTTATATAATGATTCGTTTACTAGATGAAAACACTATGAGTAACCTTTTTATATAAAGGATAATGTTCTTGCTTTGTATTTCTTTGCGTTTATGAGATGAGTAAAAAAAACAAAGCATGGGTTTTATATATGGGTTTTAGGTTTAGTAATTTATTTTTTTTACTGAAAAGAAGTAAGCTGATATTTATAAGTCCCCCCCCCCCCCAAAAAAAAAAAAAATAGTGTACCTTCTGTTTGTCATTTTAGTGTTGTCACAGGTGCTCTTTTTATTATGTGACACGGGCGTAATTCCTGTTGTGGCACTCGTGTCTGGCCGCGTATTACATTCAATGTTTAATCCGTATTGGTTGAACTCTTGTTGTCGTGCTGGCTTGGGGCGAGATCACGTGTACAACATGGTGTGTAGAGGCACGGCGATGTTTTCTAGAGAATTCCTGAAACGCGTGTTTACTGTTGAGTAGAGTCCTTATAGACTGTTCGAGAAGTGGAAAACTCTCGGCGTGGGGTGTGAAGGTATATAAAGGGGCTGGTTTTTTTTAGAACCAGAGAGAACAGCAGAGCAGATTCCAGCGGACGCAGAGGCGTGTGTCATGACGTTATCCGACGAATGCAGCAATTATAGATTTTCAAAGACTTTCTCCTGGATTTTTTTGCATTTGGACTGTCATTCTCCGAGAGTATACATTTAAAGAACTTAATGTGGTGACGGTGTTGGTATCCAGGTACTGTGCACATTATTTTTGTATGTGATTGTATTGAGTTGTTGCTATACCGCTGTTTTACTGTATAATTGTATTGATTTAGTGTATTGTATTGTTAGGGTTGTTTTAAGAATAAATTATAGTTATTTGTTAACAAACAAGTGACCCATGGGTCTTGACGCTCAGCCGACTGGCATGTTGACAATATGTCCTTGCACAGCAACAAATTAAGATAATGTAGGTGGCATCATAGTTCATGCATATTAGCTGAAGTTCATCAACACCCATAAGCACATCAAATTTGATGACAATCCATCCAGCTGCTCCAGAGGAATCTGGCAATTTTTGTGTATTTTGCATTATTTCTGGGGTACTCAAACATGGCCTGTAACTCAGATAATATAGGTCACAGTGACCTCAATTCAAGTTTCTGAGGAGAACTTTTGAGGAACTCTCAGGATGTCAAGTATGAAGATTAAGATCAAATGGTTATGATTTGTGCCCTGCTTTGGTATCAAATTTTCAATTATTCTGGGGGTGCTTATAATCCCCATAGCTTGGAAAATATGGGTAACAGAGACCTAATTTCAGGTTTCCAAGAAGACTTTTTATGGACCTCCCTGGTTGTCAAAATAGAAGATTCTAGGTCCAATGGTTATGATTTGTGCCCTGCTTTGTTATCAAATTTTCAATTATTCGGGGGGGGGGTACTTATAAGCCCCATAGCTTGAAAAATATGGGTAACAGAGACCTTATTTCACGTTTTCAAGTAGACTTTTATGGACCTCCCTGGATGTCAAGTAAGAAGAATCTAGAACCAATGGTTAAGATTTGTGCACTGTTAAAGGATGGCCACATCTTTAAAGGTCTTAAAAACAGAGAAAAAAATTTAAAAAAATAAAAAAACCAGGTGGCGCCACCAGTCTGCAGAAACTGATGAAACATTCCATGACCAATATCCATGCAAAGAATCATGATGACCAATGCATTAGTTGTTGAGAAACTTCAGCTTTTGTATCAAATTTTACATTATTTTAGGGGATACTTCAGAGCCCCATAGCTCTGAGGTTTTGAAAAACAGAGACCTAATTTTAGGTCTCCAGGGAGACTTTTCATGGGCCTCCTTGCATATCAAGAGGGAAAATTCTAGGTCCAGTCATTATGATTTGTGCCCTGTTATCAGTTGACCGCATCTTTTAAGGTTTCAATAATTGAGAAAAAAAATCGTTAAAAAATTGAAAAAATACAGGTGGCGCAACCATTCTGCAGAAAATGATGAAACATTCCATGATCAAATTCCATGCAAAGTATCATGGTGATCAATGCATTAGTTGTTCAGATACTTGAGCTTTTGTATCAAATTTTCCATTATTCTGGGGGATACTTCAAAGCCCCATAGCTCTGAGGTTTTGGGTAACAGAGACCTAATTTTCAGTTTCCCAGGAGACTTTTTTATTGGCCTCTCTGCATGTCAAGATAGAAGATTCTAGATCCAGTCGTTCCGATTTGTGCCCTGTTAAAGGATGACCGCATCTTTTAAGGTATCAAAAATAGAGAAAGAAAATTGTAAAATATCGAAAAAATACAGGTGGCGCCACCAGTCTGCAGAAACTGATGAAACATTCCATAATCAATATCCATGCAAAGTATCACGGTGATCATTGCATTAGTTGTTTAGATACTTGAGCTTTTGTATCAAATTTTCCATTATTCTGGGGGATACTTCAGAGCCCCATAGCTCTGAGGTTTTGGGTAACAGAGACCTAATTTTTAGTTTCCAAGGAGACTTTTCATTGGCCTCTCTGCATGTCAAGATAGAAGAGTCTAGATCCAGTCGTTACGATTTGTGCCCTGTTAAAGGATGACCGCATCTTTTTAGGTATCAAAAATAGAGAAAGAAAATTGTAAAATATCGAAAAAATTCAGGTGGCACCATCAGTCTGCAGAAACTGATGAAACACTCCATAATCAATATCCATGCAAAGAATCATGGTGATCAATGCATTAGTTGTTCAGATATTTGAGTTTTTGTATCGAATTTCCATTATTCAAGGGGTTACTTCAGAGCCCTATAGCTTGAAGAATCTGGGTAACAGAGACCTACTTCCAGGTATCCAAGGAGGCTTTTCATTGGCCTCCCCACATGTCAAGATAGAAGATTTTAGGTCCAGCCGTTACGATTTGTGCCCTGTTAACAGATGACCACATCTTTTAAGGTCTCAAAAATAGAGAAAAAAAAATCGTAAAAAAATCGAAAAAATACAGGTGGCATCACCAGTCTGCAGAAACTGATGAAACACTCCACAATCAATATCCATGCATAGAATCATGGTGATCAATGCATTAGTTGTTCAGATACTTGAGTTTTTGTATCAATTTTTCCATTTTTCTTATGGGGGGGGGGGGGGTACATTGGGGCCCCATAGCTCAAAGGATATGGATAACGGAGACCTAATTTCTGGTTTCCCTGGAGATTTTTGATAGGTCTCTCAGTGTGTCAAGAATGAAGATTTTAGGTCCAGTCTTTACGATTTGTGCCCTGTTAACAGATGTTTAAATTTTTAAAGGTCTCAAAAATAGAGAAAAAAATCGTAAAAAATAAAAAATATAGGTGGCGCCACCAGTCTGCAGGAACTAATGAAACATCATGATCAATAAGTATGCCAAAAATCATGACCATCAGTGATGTGGTAAATGAGATATTTAAGTTTTTGTATGAAATTTTTGACTATTCTTGGGATAATTTGGGGCCTCATAGCTCGAAGGATATGGGTAACAGAGACCTAATTTCTGGTTTCCCTGGAGACCTTTCATAGGTCTCTCAGTGTGTCAAGAATGAAGATTCTAGGTCCAGTCTTTACGACTTGTGCCCTGTTAACAGATGTTTAAATTTTTAAAGGTCTCAAAAATAGAGAAAAAAAATCGTAAAAAATCGAAAAATATAGGTGGCGCCACCAGTCTGCACGAACTGATGGAACATCTCATGATCAATATGTATGCCAAAAATCATGACCATCAGTGATGTAGTTAATGAGATGTTGAAGTTTTTGTATGAAATTTTTGACTATTCTGGGGGGTACTTTGGGGCCCCATACCTCAAAGGATATGGGTAACAGAGACCTAATTTCTGGTTTCGTAGGAGATTTTCCATGGACCTCTGAGAATGTCAAGTTACAAGATTTCAGGTCCAGCGGTTACGATTTGTGCCCTGTAAACGGATAGACGACCGGACGGACGACGGACAAATAGTTATTGCTAAAGCTCAGATGACTTACAGTCAGCTGAGCTAAAAACCACTGACTTCTTTATTCATTCCCCTAGACATTTCACGCTGCCTAGTGTTACAGAATCTGATTTTTTTATCTCCATTACAAAATTTGTGTTCATCAGGAATACGTGGTCTGTTTATATTAGGTTCCGTAACAATGTTTATATTTCACCATTCTTGAGTAGATTTGAGCCAGGAAACGTCAGCTTCGTAGTGCAACTCCTTGGCAAGGTCCCACGTATAACAAGCAGGTTAATAAACTGTAATTTGGACGAAATATTTTCTACAGTTTTTTTTTTCAAGCTGGATAGTAAAACTTTTACCACACTGCTATGAGCAAATGTACGAAAAGTGCTTGGCAATGCACAGGGCTTTAGTAATCAGTTGGGGATGCTTTGTTTTAACCAGAAACTATCAGATGTGTTAAAAGGGACGTCGGGGTCTAAGTAGCCAGTGAATATTAAACCGAACTTCCTCTTTTTTAAATAAAACCGAGACGGCCTGCCAAAGTGTTGAAAATTTATCCGATGTTTTGGTTAAGAAGCCGTATTTTAATTAGTCTTTCTGCCTCCATTCTTGTAGATACAATTTGTGTTACAGACGTTGATTGTTGCTGTGAGAATGATTCAGTAGTTGGTGGTTTACCATGTCCGGAGCGAGGTATTTTTGTTTTCCTCTAATGCTTCAAGACAAAGGTTAAAAGACAGAATATCGATGTTAGCGTTGTGAGGGGTTGATAGTTGGACTTTACGTGAATGGACCGTGCGAAAGGCAATGTTTGTTTCGCACCGCAGGGTCTGGTCCAAACAAACACCAACAAGTGAGTGCCTTGGCCCTTATTCGTTTATAAGCAGAACAAATAACTCTTTGGGTAATCTTTTTATGCGGAGATTATTGTTCTTGATTTGTATCCCTCCGTGTTGATACAATGAGTTTTAAATTTTAAGGATTGATATATTTTAATGAGAATCATATCTTTACCTAGAAATATGACAGTATATCTTTGGTCTATTCTCATTTCACCATTTTTTTGGTTGAACACTTTGAAGATATAAACCAGGTATCGTCAGCTTCGAAGTGCAACTCCTTGAACACTTGGCCAGGTAGTATGTATCACCAACAGATTAATTAAGTGAAATTTGAAAGAGGTTTTTTACATTTTTTTCAACCTGTATAGTCTAAAATACTCCTCACTATTGTCAGCTAAGATGCGAAAGTTCTTTGCAATGCACGAGGCTTTAGTAATATGACGTGGGTACTTTGTTAAGTCTAAAATCAAAATGTTAATTTTTTGAGAAAATAATTTTTATATCCACCTTCACACAAAAATGTTTTTTTAGATTATATAGTTCATCATAAAGAGGTAGCAGCATTAAATTGACTTGCAACCAGGTGTAGACATACCAACATATATGACCAAAGAGACAACCATATCCCTCAGTTGCAAGTGGACTAAATACTGGATTGATATAAGGGATGTGACCTTCAGTAGCAGGTATTTAAAGCTTGAGCAATGCACAACTTGATAAGCTGGGCCCCGTTTATTGACCCTTAATTAGTGCAAGCTAGGGTAGCCAGGTGACCTAGTTACTAATGGACCTGTTTATTGTTCCTTATTTAGTCTTGAGATGATAAGCTCCACCTCTTCAGAGTTTGACACTTACTGACCTAAAAGTTGGTATTAAAATCACTTTTTTACATGATAAATGGTTAAGAGTAATTGAAGAGGGAGAGAACTAAATCGGAAAATAATATGGATTAATTTTATACAACTGTCACTTTTATTGACATTCCAGTAAGCCAAGTACGATAAAAATTACTCTTCCCAAACAGTTTCTGGCCCGGCCAATTTCTCAGTCTTTCAAGCAGCTACACCATCTTTATAGGTATATTTCTTATAAACCATCATGATTAAAGCTTTCAAGGTTTGCAAATATATATGAAAACATGTAATGTAAATAATGAATTTTCTTTTTTTTATCTTGTTTTATAATACAGTTACAGGCCATTTTTATTAAAGGATTATCATAGGATTTAACTAATCAAGTTGCATTTTTCAAAAAATAATTTAAGAAGAAAGAGAAAACTGTGCAACCCAAAAGCGCCTGGGTATTTTTGCATGCATATTAAGAAAATATTATTGATGAATGCATGCCTTTTGCCAACAACAAGATATTTCGTGTTTTTTGTAAAATAAATTGTTTTTAAATTTAACAACCAAACCTTTATTTATATATAGCTGATCAGGTAGAGGATATTCTGGGAATTCAAAATATGTATTTGTTAATCAGACTAGAATTCATGTTAATATGTATTTTAAAACGTAACTGAACCAAGGTAGTATGGCTATCATTAAACATTAATTGACCAACTCTCTGATGTCCTAAAAGGTAATGGCTCTGAACTCATTGAACCGCACAGAACCAATCGGGTTGTAATATCAGAGATATCAGAGAGCCATTGAATTGAAACTCCTCCTAATGATAAAAAAGACGTTACACCAAAGTGTTAAAAATTGATCCGATGTTTTGGTTGAGAAACTGCTATTAATCAGTCTCTTTGACTCTGGTCTTGCAGGAACAATTTGTGTCACAGACCTCGGTTGTTGCTGCCAGAATGATTCAGTAGTTGGTGGTTCACAATGTCCGGAGCGAGGTATTTTTATTTTGCTAATGCTTCGAGACAAAGGTTAAAAGACAGAAAATCGATTTTAGCGTTGTGATGGGCTGATAGCTGGACTGTATGTGAATGGATCGTGTGACCAGACTGCAGCTGACGTCATATTTTTGCCAACATCCTACCGATGCCTCATTCATTAGGTGTAAGAAGAGTCCTGCAAGTGTAACCTTTTAATACACCATGGATGTCTTTGGCTTAATTGTTTTCCCCCCAATGACAATGCATTGAGGTCGAAAAAATATATAGAGCATTACAAGTTGCATGGTGATAATATGAAATGTAATAGTTATGTCTTACACATTCTATTTTAGGTATATGTGTATTTTCTTTTAGGTCCTAAAATCGAAGCGTTCTAAAATAAAAGCGCAATAAATAACCGGTCTCGCTATAAATAATCAGTGAAGATAATGATTAAACTAGAATCCCTTCGAATGAAAGTGAAAGCCAAGCCCCTCAAAAGATTCGCAATTGATCCTCCGTTCTTGTTGGGAATGTAATCTGTTCTATTGACTGTTGGAGTGTTGTCAGAAGGATTTGTATCTCGAGAATGTATGGTGTTATTGCGGTCCTAAAAAATATTCAACAGTATCTAATATCCCTCCTGAGCGTGGTATTTTTGTTTTGCTGATGTTTTACAACAGAGGTTAAAGATAGAAAATCGATTCGCCCGCGGGGAGGGGGGATTAGTATGGCCTCTTGTCCACACTTTTCTGTGAGCCATATATACTGCGTATCCCAGAGTGCATTTGAGGGTTTATCTTGAAGTATATTAGAATGACATCCACAGGTGGGAATAAATACAACATTAAAAAGGTATTAACATAAACGATATTACCAAGGGCCGCGCCACATTTATCATGCTTCTGCCTTTCAGTATTCATAAGGAAGTCACACAAGGCACACATTTTGTTCATTGACAATTTTTTTTGCATCCGCATAAAAGCTTATCAAATATAATACATCCCCCAGCCAAAAAGTACTCATGGACCGCGTAACTCCGCAAAACTCCGGAACAAGCATAATGATATACTAACAAGGTCCTGAACATACCCCAATTTGTGCTTTATAAGCATAGGAAATAAATAAATCCAGGCCGAGTGTTTTTGTCACCATTCACCAACTCGATGGTTGCATAAAAGGTCATCTCTGACCGCCAGAACAAAGCTGGCTCAAGGCAGGTGTAACACAAAACTTCCAAATATGGTGATTAAAACCCTACAAACATTTTAGCGAACCTGTGAGCTTATGCGATGGCGCGGCGTCGTCCGTCCGCCGTCCAGGGCTGGCCGTCCGCCGTCCATGGCTGTAAGTCAGAAAAATTCAGAGCTAGCAGCTCCAAATTACATGTAAGATCTAGTCACATGTGAAACTTTGTGCCCTAGAGCTTATTATGGGTATCTGCATTAATTTAGATTTTATAGAGAAAAAGCTTTAAAACCTTAAAAAATCTTCTTCTCTGAAACTTTCCAGCCAAATTATCCAATATTTCACAGAAATTTTTCCTGGAACAATTTCTCTCAAATTTGTTCGAATGGTTCCAATTCGTTGATTTTTGACCGAGTTACAGGAAGTTGAACTTAGTCATCTGCATGCTAAAAATACAATCTAAGAAACGGCTGGAGCTATCATCATCAAATTTTAAGTTAATGTTGGTCACTTGAATCATATCTGAAATTGAGGTATTAGTGGCGCCACCTCCATTGGTCTTTTTGTACGGGGGTCAATGGTGCCCGAAGCATACAGAGGGCTACAAAAAACTTAAAGTAAAGCCAAATTGTCCTAGGGTAGTGCTTTCTTAAGTTTGTTCAAATGGTCTCTGTATTGACTTTTGGCCGAGTTATGGAAAACTGAATATAGTCAAATGTTATAGCAGCCCATTTCTGCTCAGTAGCTACAAAGATCTTCTACTCAAAAACCACTGAGTCAAATTCTTTAATCTCACACCTGAATGATCCTTACATGTTGATAATTCTAATTTGTTCAATTTTTTTGGATTCAGTGGTTTTCTTAGATTTTATACAGGAAAAGTTAAAAAAGATATAAAAATCTTCTTCTCCGAAACTGTCCAGCCAAATTTTCCAATATTTCAACGAAATGATCCCTAGAACAATCTCTCGCAAATTTGTTTGAATCGTGATTTTTGGCCTAAGTTACAGAAGGTTTAACTTAGTCGTCTGTGCAAAAAAGCATACTAAACTTAAAATCCCAGAATCAGCTGTAGCTGTCATCACCAACATTTATGCCAATGTTTGTCACATGAGTCATATCTGAAATTAAGGTGTTGGTGGCGCCACCTACATTGATCTGATTTTTTACAAGCAAAAATGTCAGTTCAGACTCTTCTAGCTTATACACTGTTTTTTTTTTAAAGAAACTGTTATGCTTATTTTCATGCATGATATCTCAACAGCAGCACAATGGATCTTTCTCAAATTCACAGGGATGGTTCAAGATTAGTACCTATGAGGACTTTATTATTGCTTATTTCTTGGCTAACTGCCAAATTATCCGTTCATCTGTCCCAATAATCCACCTTGGCATAAAGAACATAACCGAAATATCCTGACTGATACATCCTAGTTTTAAAATTTCCTAGTCCGAAATGTGCAGGTCCTAAACATCCATTTGACTGAAATCATAATGACTAAGGTAGATATGCAGGACTGAGAGGATCAATATTAAATTTTAAAAATAAACCCCCATTCATACTCATAAAATTTGCACAGGTAGGCCTTGTTGGTTAAAGTGGCGGTCAGATTATATAACCAATTTAGAAATTTTAACGAATTGATTTTCGACATTCTTTTTTTTTTAAATGCTCACACTAAGCTTCAAGTAACTCTTCATTGTGCACATAAAATTAAAATCTGTGAATCTGTAATAAGACCATCCCTATAACTGCAAATATATAGGGCACAAAAATAATAAATCCAAATTTAAAAATTTTATCAGTGCAAAAATAGATTTGAGTAATCTGAAATACCAACTTATTCTGGCCATGTGTAAATAAAGGTATTACTTTTGCTGTACTATTGTAACCTTCTTGTACTTCACTTGGGAACGCAAACGCCGACAGTGAAATACGAATAGGAGTAAATGGCGGAAAATAAGGTATTTCTGTAGAAAAATAAATGGCAGCCAGAAGGACCTTCCTGGTAGCCGATGAATTTTAATTTCACGTGACTTGCCTCTCCTTTCAAAGATGTTAACTAAACATATAGTATTCCATTCAAGAAGGACACATTTATTTCACGTTAAAAATAAGTTTATTTCCATTCAGCTATAGACACGCCTGCGGTCACCACATACGAACAGTTTCACGTGATCTCATACGATTAAGACCACAAGTGACCTCATGTGACCGGTCGTCGGATTTGTTTCAACTAGTCGTGAATTCATGACTAGTGATATTAGTCCATTCATGACTAATAACCAACTGGTCATTTATGATCGTATGATGGAATTGCCCATGTACAAAAACTACCTTCTTAATATCTATAACTTCCCAAGACCAAATTATTTTTACACTGTTTTGTGCAAGATAGAAAAGATTCTTGCGACGAATTTCCCTTTTGCGATTTATCTCGACTTTTTAGGATTTCAGGTGGTATCATGTCGTATCCTGTCGTACACCAGAGTGTGACATCGACGTCGGATAAAGATGAGTCGCGACACATATTTGCTCAATAAAACCTGAAAATATAATTAAATGTTACAATGGAAGGATCAATGAATTGTCGAACTCAGTTCTGGGGAAACGTTATTCAATAAAAAAAATATCTGCGGAGATATAATAATCTACAAACCAAGTGAGAAAAAGTGCCTTATTTAGGGTTTTTGTTTACCCCATCGCCTAGAAAATTTCCATTGGTACAATGTTTCAGCTAAACTTCAATAGTTTATTATCAGGGTGGATGCAAGTGCGGAAATTGTGAGAGCATGTTTTTATACACTACTCCGGCGATGAAAATGTGTAAATCTGTGTTCCTTGTAATGGGCTAGGGGTATTAAAAATCTCTGCAGCTTCTTAGGTGTCTTATAAATTGAAAAAAAAAATTGCTCCTCATGTGAAAGAGTGGATATGTTGCTTTGACCTCAAATCACGCTTGAAGATATTTTGTGAAAGTTCAAGGTCAGAGGGATAACAAGTACATGAAACTTAATTTTCTTTAAAATGTTGCCTCCTTATAACCTTTCTTGAATGAAAAGTTTTACCAAAGCTGTCCATTTAAGATTCATTTACTTATTATTGGTATCAACGGTCAGCTACAGTTCTCTGGTTTATTATTAGGGCAGATTCAAGTGGGAAAATGTTGCGATATTTTTTGTAACAACATGTGATAATACACAACCCGGGCTATGAAAACCTGAAGATCACGATCAAAGGATAGGGCACGGATAACAAATATCTCTATACCTTCTTAAGTTTTTAAAATATTGCAACAAATTACCCTTTATATTAAAGAGTAGGATTTTGCTTCTATCTCAAATGAGACTTGATGATATTTTGTGAAAGGTCAAGGTCACAGGGGTCGACCAGTGCAAGTAAATTATTTTTCTTTAATAATTTAGTTTACTACATTTCTTGAGTGGTAAAGTTTTTTTTTTCCCAAGCAATCCATTATTGTTTCATAAACACACCATTGGTATCAGGGATCAGCTGCAGCCCATATATGATGACATCTAAAGTAAGGCAAAGGTCAGACCAGTCAACAAGTGCGTAATATTTAATTTTCAATGAAAAATACTTCTTTCCTATTTTTGGAGAAAAACATATCCAAACTATACATTTAAGATTCTTTTTTTCAAATACTACATTAATAATGCAAATTTGGTCCTCTGTTCATTTTGAGAGTCAGTTTGAACGCAATCAGGTGAGATTCAAACTTGAAATTGTACCGAATTCGGCATATTATACATGATATCGGGTTTATTAGTTGGGTGAGCTGATACTAACAAATGAAAAAAAAAATCAATTTTGACCTCAGTTTGAGGTTATTTATGTTACTAATATATTAACAGACAACCTTAGAAAATTGGTCAGTTGAATGAAACAAATCGAATACGGTCACCGGAATTTTTTAGGGAATTGTTTTATTTTGGCCATTGTTTAGTTGACACCATAATCATGCAGTAAAGCGGATTCCTACACCCGTCACGAAAGCGAGACTGATAACATTATGAAAGCCTATTTATATTTAATACATAACGTGAGGCAGAATCGGAAAGTACATCAGTACCTAAATTTTCATGGATTCATACACACGCTTTGGCTTATTACCGCTCTGAGCCCTTATCACATATATGTGTTGTAGCTCGCGGGATCTTGTATGGAGAATGATATAATATATAATAAGCTATCAAGTGGTAGAGACTTTAGTATATTCAGAAACACAGCATGGTTTCAATCGTGTGTCCGGCTAAGCAGTCAATTCTAATCTGCGCCCACACATCAGATGATCTGGTAGAGTTATTATACCCTAACCTTTGCGCTACCAGCATGACGCTGATTGGTTTCTCATTAGGACTAGTAGCATCATGCTGGGCTAGTTACATACTATGATAGCAGTAATACCTAATGTTGTGTTTCTCTTTCTAAATAATTTTAAACATTTTACAAAAGATACATCATGAAGATAGATGAAAGTTCACATATAAATTACATCTGATCCAAAGATTTTGAATGCAGAAATTAGTTTAAAACTATAAGTTACTATAGGTGTTATTAGAAGTTTAGAACTTAAGCTGCACAGAAATTCCACTTAAATCATAATAACAGAAATACTAAATAAGATACAATAATGAGTACATCAGAGTGAAATAAAGATAAAGTAATCTAGCTCTGTTCCAAATATGAAGCCTGTATGCCTTAATCTAGATAACAGCTATTACAGCCAACACATTAGGGGTGGCTGTCCAGTGGACGTACCAGATTGGGTTACACACAGGAACAGACTGCCCCATAGCATGGTTCCCCACACGTCAAGTTGATAGTGCAAGTTAACAGTACTTGAACATTTTAAGTTAATTAATACACTTAATTAAACAATACACTAAATTATGCATTGTCACGGAATATAAATATGAGTTTATTGAACTCTACAAAGATTGACTCATGTCACGTATCAAAATTAAAACAATAAACCGGCTAGTAATGCAAAAAAATGTTTGAGGTTCTTTCCTGCAAACATCACGCAATCACACGCTAACCTTAACAAGCTAATTTTACATGATGATTGGTCAAAAATAAAATATTTAGGTCAACAAGGTCATACCCCTGTTGCTAATTCAGTAAGATCAGTATACAACTTAAAATATATTTATATACACAGTAATTGATGAATACCTGATGTATCGAGCACCATAAGAGTGGTTCAGTGTGTTGCAAAATAAAAAATAAATAAACATTTATATTCTGAATATTCCTGCGTACAACAATTCCTGTCTTAAACCAAGGTATTCATTTTCGCTTTCTATAGAATTATGTAATTTCCGGATTATTCTCCGTAAATATTCATGAAATCTAGGAAATTCCTTTTCAGAAAGGTTCTTATAACACCTCTGTGACGGATTTATGAGCTTATCTACAAGTTGTTAGTAATCGCAGCAATGACGAAAACGAAAAAAAATGTAACCTAAGGTTATTAGTATCATATGTATGGAAGCTGAAAGGTCACAAGTTGTATAAAGCCTTTTGCAAAATAGCGTCATATCGACCCTCTCGCATTACGACCAGATTACTGGCGCCAGAGTGTCTTTACATCTAAGTCTGAGGAATTTATTATAAGACCTTATGAAAATGCAAATATTTCGTCCTTTCTGACAACGCTTCATGGCCTAAAGGAACACTGTTAATCAACATACGCCAGACTAATCGTTGACCAAACATGAGCGAGAATAGTTCCGTTTAACCCAGCACATTGGTTAACCCCTCGGCATGATTGTTTAATTTATGACCGCATGGACACAAGCATGGTTCGCACGGATTACAGGACGCAGGCAGCTTGCAGGCTATACAGGAATTGACCAGTGTCCATAGAAACGGTGTTTAACTTTTGGTTGTGAGCCGACATGTATACTATTGTGAAAATTCATTATTCTTAGCAAAATTATGAGATTATGGACCGTTTACCACGATATGAATGCAACCTGACGCAAGACCACTGCGATACATTCCGAGATATAACACGTATCACGACTCGAGTAGGCTTACCAGCCAAATTATCCGATTGCCTACTGAGTCGGGTTGTCACGGCTATTTACCAAACGGCAGACATGCTACCAAATGTGCTTGTTGACTGTGGGTTATTTAGCGGGTTACGTTAAAACAATGTGGATATAAACGAGCCAAACAGCCTTTGTACGGTGAGTTGGACGTTTTCAGGCCGTTTTTTACAAGTGGATAAATATTAATCACCTGGTGACGTCATAATGTCTAGCATCTTTTGCTTTTGTGCACGTACGCGGGGAAAAAAATCTAAATAAATTTAGCAGTATTTATTTTTAAATTCAATGACATATAAATATTTTTCTTTTCGTTTCAATACTTTCTGCATTCTTCCTTAGCAAGTGTAGCAAACAGTCAGAAGCCGTTATTGTAATTCAAAACAAGCATTTAAAGGATTCTTGGGTGCATAAGTTGCTTCCAATTGTTCCGACAGTGCACGGTACGATGTACATATATGTGTACATCTATCCATCTCTCTCTCTCTCAGATAATATATATTATATATATATGGATTTTCTGCACAATTCGGACATCACACTACTATTTTAAAAAAATTTAAGATGACAAATCAAATTAAATTTGATTAACAGATTTCCCTCAAATGAAACAATTATATAACCACACTTCCAGACAAAATATACAAACCACTACAATAAGATGACCTGAAATTATTTTAATAAATAACGTTACACTGACAAGATTTTATGTCATAATATATATAATATGCACTATGTAAAGTTTATGGGAGGTATTATGTCAGTAAGCTTGAATCAGTATATGACATATTTGATTAAATATTTAACTTCCTAACTTTATTCAAGACATTTTATGCTGATAAAAGGAACAAAACGTAATCTTAAATATTACTTGCCTCACTTGAATGTTGTTACGGAACTTAATATAAACAGATCACGCATGCGTGATGAACACAAATTCTGTAACGGAGATAAAAAAAAATCAGACTCTGTAACACCAGACAGCTTGAAATGTCTAGGGGAATGAATAAAGAAGTCAGTGGTTCTTTTGTTAACAAATAACTATAATTTATTCTTAAACTACCCTAACATTACAATACACTAAATCAATACAATTATACAGTAAAACAGCGGTATAACAATAAATCAATACAACCACACAGAAAAATAATCAATGTGCACAGTACCTGGATACCAACACCGTCACAACGATAAGTTCTTTAAATGTATGCTCTCGGAGAATGACAGTCCAGTGCAAAGCTATTGTAAAAATCCAGAAAGTAAAATGAAGTCCAAAAAAGTCTGAAGAAAATCTATAATTGCCGCACACGTCGGATAGGGTCCCACAAACCGACACACACGCTTCTGCGTCCGCTGGAATCTCCTCTGCTCTCTCTCCCCGGTTCTAAAACACAGCCCCTTTATATACTCTTCACCCCAAGCCGAGAATTTTCCACCTCTAGAACATTCGAAGAATAATACATTATACACGGTAAGCACGCGTCACAGGAATTCTCTAGAAAAACATCGCTGTGTGTATCTCTACATACCAGGGTCATCACGTGACCTCGGCCAGGCGTGAAAACCCCTAGCCAGCATGACAACGAGAGTTCAACCAGTACGGATTAAACATAAAGTGCAACAACAACACGAGTTACGCCCGTGTCACACAATAAAAGGAGCACCTATAACAATGTTTCAAATGACTTACAATGACAAAACATGATAACTTTATCAAAGTTAAACATAACTTACAAAGGTACTTAAATGCAGAGTCTGGGTAAAACTTTTTCATTTCCAAAAGAAAAGGTCAAATTTATTTTGCTTCTGATGACAAATTGATCGAACGCCTTAACCTCTTTACCATCTAAAGCCGCAAAATAAGTCGCAACTGTATTTATCAATGCGAATAGGTTCCTAAATGCAAAGAATTAAGTACTTTGCTCGGAAAAAAACTATAGACTCTGTTTATTGTCTGACTAACCATTTCCCTCAGACATTTACAAAAAAAGTGTATGCATCAAATAGTTCTCTACCCCGCAGATTTGTTTACACTGTTAACTTGTTGCTATTTAGTTATTCAATTTTAGAGTATAAAGCAGGACCATTGAATTAATGTTTTAATTATTTTTGAGAAAAGGTTCCTTGCAATTTCTATGCAAGCACAAATATGACACCGTACTATAATAATTATCTTTATGATTTTGCGGTGTTTTTATTTATTTGAATACTTTTCAATTTTATAACACAGAAGGATTTTGTACAAGCTCATTTCGAATACTGTCAAAGCTGAAATTATAAGGGAGTCAACTTCAAATTACAGAAAATACTTGCGATTTCTTGAACCACCAGACATTGAAGCATACTTTTCTAGTATGTATAGTTATCTAAACTACAAAACTTTTAACTATATATATATATATATATATATATATATATATAATGATATGGTTTTGTACAGCATTGCAAATGGTCTCAGTTTATATATAAATGTATTCGATGAGGATGACGCGGAAAAGGATCATTCAGGAAGGCTATTGTTACACCCTATGATGGATGTAAGGCTATGATGTATCGTCGTGGGGAACATTACAATGCTTTGATTCATGTTGAATAGCATTAAGCTATACGAGATCAGAAGAGCCCTGGTTAGATTGCATCCTCCTTTTTCATCAGAAACAACGTTTTTTAAGGGTAAGATCCTTTGTAAGATCCTTTGTAAGTTATATTTAGACTTGATAGTGTTATCATGTTTTGTCCTTTTAATTGATTTTGAAGCAGTCAAGCGAAGCAAGTAATAATTAAGATTACATTTTATTCCTTTATTAGCATAAAAAATTCTTGAATAAAGTCAAGAAGATAAATATTTAATCAAATATGCCTTATACTGATTCAAGCTTACTGGCATATACCTCCCTTTAACTTCTTTGCATAGTGCATATTATTTATGACGTAAAATACTGTCAGTGTTATTAAAATAATTTCAGGTCATCTTATTGCAGGGGTTTGTATATTATATCCGAACGTATTTATATAAAATTGGATTCATTTTAATGCAATCTGTTAATGAAATTTAATTTGGTTTGTCATCTTAAAATTTTTAATACAGAAATGTGATGTCCGCATATTATTCCGTTATTGTACACGAATTGTGCAGAAAATACATATATATATATGTAACTCTGTAACTCTGTAACACCAGGCAGCTTGAAATGTCTAGGGGAATGAATAAAGAAGTCAGTGGTTCTTTTGTTAACAAATAACTATAATTTATTCTTAAACTACCCTAACATTACAATACACTAAATCAATACAATTATACAGTAAAACAGCGGTATAACAATAAATCAATACAACCACACAGAAAAATAATCAATGTGCACAGTACCTGGATACCAACACCGTCACAACGATAAGTTCTTTAAATGTATGCTCTCGGAGAATGACAGTCCAGTGCAAAGCTATTGTAAAAATCCAGAAAGTAAAATGAAGTCCAAAAAAGTCTGAAGAAAATCTATAATTGCCGCACACGTCGGATAGGGTCCCACAAACCGACACACACGCTTCTGCGTCCGCTGGAATCTCCTCTGCTCTCTCTCCCCGGTTCTAAAACACAGCCCCTTTATATACTCTTCACCCCAAGCCGAGAATTTTCCACCTCTAGAACATTCGAAGAATAATACATTATACACGGTAAGCACGCGTCACAGGAATTCTCTAGAAAAACATCGCTGTGTGTATCTCTACATACCAGGGTCATCACGTGACCTCGGCCAGGCGTGAAAACCCCTAGCCAGCATGACAACGAGAGTTCAACCAGTACGGATTAAACATAAAGTGCAACAACAACACGAGTTACGCCCGTGTCACACAATAAAAGGAGCACCTATAACAATGTTTCAAATGACTTACAATGACAAAACATGATAACTTTATCAAAGTTAAACATAACTTACAAAGGTACTTAAATGCAGAGTCTGGGTAAAACTTTTTCATTTCCAAAAGAAAAGGTCAAATTTATTTTGCTTCTGATGACAAATTGATCGAACGCCTTAACCTCTTTACCATCTAAAGCCGCAAAATAAGTCGCAACTGTATTTATCAATGCGAATAGGTTCCTAAATGCAAAGAATTAAGTACTTTGCTCGGAAAAAAACTATAGACTCTGTTTATTGTCTGACTAACCATTTCCCTCAGACATTTACAAAAAAAGTGTATGCATCAAATAGTTCTCTACCCCGCAGATTTGTTTACACTGTTAACTTGTTGCTATTTAGTTATTCAATTTTAGAGTATAAAGCAGGACCATTGAATTAATGTTTTAATTATTTTTGAGAAAAGGTTCCTTGCAATTTCTATGCAAGCACAAATATGACACCGTACTATAATAATTATCTTTATGATTTTGCGGTGTTTTTATTTATTTGAATACTTTTCAATTTTATAACACAGAAGGATTTTGTACAAGCTCATTTCGAATACTGTCAAAGCTGAAATTATAAGGGAGTCAACTTCAAATTACAGAAAATACTTGCGATTTCTTGAACCACCAGACATTGAAGCATACTTTTCTAGTATGTATAGTTATCTAAACTACAAAACTTTTAACTATATATATATATATATATATATATATATATATATATATATATATAATGATATGGTTTTGTACAGCATTGCAAATGGTCTCAGTTTATATATAAATGTATTCGATGAGGATGACGCGGAAAAGGATCATTCAGGAAGGCTATTGTTACACCCTATGATGGATGTAAGTCTATGATGTATCGTCGTGGGGAACATTACAATGCTTTGATTCATGTTGAATAGCATTAAGCTATACGAGATCAGAAGAGCCCTGGTTAGATTGCATCCTCCTTTTTCATCAGAAACAACGTTTTTTAAGGGTAAGATCCTTTGTAAGATCCTTTGTAAGTTATATTTAGACTTGATAGTGTTATCATGTTTTGTCCTTTTAATTGATTTTGAAGCAGTCAAGCGAAGCAAGTAATAATTAAGATTACATTTTATTCCTTTATTAGCATAAAAAATTCTTGAATAAAGTCAAGAAGATAAATATTTAATCAAATATGCCTTATACTGATTCAAGCTTACTGGCATATACCTCCCTTTAACTTCTTTGCATAGTGCATATTATTTATGACGTAAAATACTGTCAGTGTTATTAAAATAATTTCAGGTCATCTTATTGCAGGGGTTTGTATATTATATCCGAACGTATTTATATAAAATTGGATTCATTTTAATGCAATCTGTTAATGAAATTTAATTTGGTTTGTCATCTTAAAATTTTTAATACAGAAATGTGATGTCCGCATATTATTCCGTTATTGTACACGAATTGTGCAGAAAATACATATATATATATATATATATATATATATATATATATATATATATGTATATATATATATATATATATATATATATATATGTATATATGAGTTATATATATGTATACATAAGTTGCTTGCCATTGTTCCAACAGTGCATATATATATATACCGATGTACCGAAACCCGATGTCATGTACAATATGCAGAATTCGGTACAATTTCAAGTTTATATAGTTTTTTAAAAAATGTGATTTTAACGATGATGTAAAATCGGTAGTTTTAATATATTTTCTCACCACATTGCTTTCAAATTGACTCTTAAAATGAACAGAGGACCAAATTTGCATAAAAATGTAGTAATTAAAAAAACTTACATGAATAGCTCGGATATGTTACGCTTAAGAAAATAGAAAAAAGTATTGTTTCATTGAAAATTAAATATCACGCACATGTTGACAGGTCTGAATTTGACCTTAATTATAATGTCATCATATACAAGCTGCAGCTGATCCCTGTTACCAATGGTGTGTTTATGATTCTTTAACGGACAGCTTGGAAAAAAACTTAACCACTCAAGAAATGCAGTAAAAAAGGATTAAAAAATGCATGAATTAAGTTACCTGCACTTGTCGACCCCTGTGACCTTGACTTTTCACAAAATATCATCAAGCCTGATGATTTGAGATTACAGCAAAAATCCTATGCTTTCATACAAAGAGTAATTTGTTGCAATATTGTAAAAACTTAAGAAGGTATAGAGATTTTTATTACCACTGCCCTAGCTATCCTTTGATCGCGATCTTCAGGTTTTCATAGCCGGGGTGGTGCATTAACACATTCAGTCACACAAAAAATTGCACTATTTTGTCCACTTGAATCTGCCCTGATAATAAACCAGAGAACTGTAACTGACCGTTGATACCAAAATTAAGTAAATAAATCTTAAATGAACAGCTATGGCAAAACTTTTCACTCAAGAAAAGTTATAAGGAAGCAACATTTTTAAAGAAATTTAGTTTCATGTACTTGTTTACCCCTCTGCATGACCTTGACCTTTCACAAATATCTTCATGCATGATCTGAGGTCAAAGCAAATTTATATTCTTTCAAATGAGGGGCAATTCGTTGCAAAATATAAAATACCTTAGAAGTTGCCGAAATTTTCATTACCCTTAGCCCATTACTGGGAAAATATATTTATATATTTTCATCGCCGGAGTAGTGTATAAAAACATGCTCTCACAAAAAAATTCCACCACTTTCCGCACTTGGATCCACCCTGACAATAAACTAGAGAAGTTTAGCTGAAACCTGGTATGAATTAAAATTGAACATGGACCTTCTTAGTATGAACATCAGCATTATGGCAATATGGGGCTGTCCTACCTAGGCGACTCTACGGGCAACTACAGGTGAGCAGGCTGTCGCTTTATGGTCGCCGGGGGGGGGGGGGGGGGGGAGTCGCCTGTGTGGCCGCCTGTAGACACCTGTAGTCGCCCGAAGTCGCTCAAAGACGCGTGGCCTCTTACCTGTCGCCGCACAATTTTCAACATGTTCAAAAATCCCAGGCGACAGCCTTTTTCCCGCTATTGAGCGTAGCTTGTCTTCTTCTGGCGTAGGTGTTGTCGAAGGCTGCCGCCAGGCTTACGTGGGTTGTCGTAGGTCATGTCGCAGGCTGTCGCCAGGCGACGTGGGTTGTCGTAGGTCATGTGATGGGCCGGTGTACTTGATACAGGGCCCATTCTTGTCCCCGGCTCCTCACATAGCACAGAGTAGAGACTCGTTGAAACTTGTCGCGAGTGGACGTAGTATAAATTCTGGTGTCGTAGGTTGTCGCAAGTGTAGTTGTATTAAGTTGTCGTAGATGTGGTCTTAGGTGTTTGTCCATTGTTGCGGCGATTGTGTCGCCGGTTGTTAGCATCTTGTCGTAGCTTCACGTAAGACAGTCGACAACCTGTTGTAGCTTGCCGTAGACTATTGTGGTAGCGGAGGTCCTGTCGCCTGTCTTTCGGCGACCATTAGTTGACATCCTGGTCACCTGTTATCGCCTGTAGATTCGCCTAAGTTGGACAGCCCCACTTACCCTATGCCGAACATCGTCGGCATGGTGTATAAAGTTGTTGTCTCATAGTTAAGGGCCATTTTGACACTTCTATATGACATATGATCTATATAACAACAGAAGCAAAGAGTTTAATTAAATCCTGCCTTTACCCTGAAAATAAACCACCTAATACATTTATTAGTAGAAGATTCTTAAACAAACGCCTAGAGATTAAACATTTCACCCGTAGGAAATACAGAATAATGGAAAAATAATAGAAATATGGGAAAAAAGACTTTCATTGAAATTAAATGTTTTTAACTTGTTGACCCCTCTTACCTTGACCTTACTCAAAATATCCTCAAATATGACTCAAGGTTAAAGTAATATTCCTATGCTTTTATATGAAGCATATTAAATATATATGAAGTTTCCATTACAAATACCGCTATCCTAGGATCGAGATCTGCAAGGGTGGTGTATAAAAACCTGCTGTCACAAAACAATTGCACTGCTTTCCACTTGCATCTACCCTGATAATAATCAATCTGACCCCTGATACCAATAATGTGTTATGAATCTTAAATGGCTAGCTTGAAACAAACTTTTCACTCAAGAAGGGTAAAATAAAGAAACAAATTTATAAAAGTGAATTAATTTCATGCACATGTCGGCCCCTGTGACCTTGACCTTTCCGAATATATCATCAAGCATGATTGGAGGTAAAAGCAAAATTCCTACTATATCATATGAAGGGTAATTTGTTGCAACATTTTTATTTTATTAAGAAGTTATAGAGATTTTTATTACCCGTACCCCTATCCTATAATCGAGATCTTCAGGTTTTTATAGGCGGGTAGGTACATGGTGTACTTAAACATGCTATCACCAAAAAATCGCACCACTTTTCCATTTGAAACTGCCCTGACAATAAACCAGGGAGCGTAGGTGACCACTGATATCAATAGTAAGTATATGCATGTTAAATGGACAGCTGGGGTAAAAATTTTCATTAAAGAATGGTAATTAGGAAGTAACATTTTTAAAGAAAACTATGTTTCATGCAATTGTTAACCTCTCTGATCTTGACCTTTTACAAAAAATCTTCAAGCATGATTTGATGTTAATTCAAAATTTCCACTCTCTAAAATGAGGGGCAACTTTTTTGCAAAATATTAAATACTTAAGAGGTTACTGAGATTTTTATAGCTCCTACCCTATTCCTTTTACACAAATTAATACTTTTGAATCGCCGAAATATTTTATAAAAATATCCTGTCACAACAAAATTGCACCACTTTTCGCACTTGCATCCCGCCTGATATTAAAGCAGAGATGAAAAGCTAAAACCTGGTACCAATTTCTAGGCGATGGTATGAGCATTTCGGTCTGAAACCTCTCCTGGCTCCTAGAGTGTGAACGCTAACCCCTCTTGTTCATTTTGTCATTTTATCCTCATATTGAAAGAGAAAAGATGTGGACTTTCTTTTTAAATGGATATAATGAAACAAGGTGTATAGTGTATTGTCTCCATTAATTGGCAATTTTACTCAAAACGTTTTGAATTGTTCGATAATTTTTGTTGTAAAGGTTTTAGGGTATAGGTTAAGAGATAATCTCTTACACTTCAGTGTATATTAAAAAAGACCATCATAATACCATCAAAGTATTCCCCTCAGTTCCCAGGGCAACCGTGACCTTCACGATCAAGTCTCCACCGGGCCGTCAGAGCCAGAGAAAAAGGGAACGTCTCAAGATATGGCTCGGACACACACCAACACACACAAACACGGCCGATCACCTAACCCCTTGCCACGTTCTACTATTAATGTAGGATTACCTGCGGTAATGTGATACGTTTATCACCCTCACCTTCCTTTTCATCTCATTATTTTAAAACACCAAGTCCGCCCGTAAAGCTATTATGTCTCAAGAATAGAAAATAATTTGCTCATATCTACCTTATTATATGTGAACCATACAGTGGCGTCGATTATCTTCAAGGGTCGGGGATGATTAAGGGGCCAAGGTTAGTGCACCTTTTCTAATAACCTGGCGATTATTGAAATGTCAATTTCCTGAGTTATAGTGGATATATATATATATATATATATATATATATATATATATATATATATATATATAGAAGAAGGTAGAGTTACCCTCCATTTTAAAGTGCTCTATGGCCAACAGACTAGGCCAGAGCAGTATAACTCTGAAGAAAAATAACACTGTAAATTCACTACAGTCTGTTTCACGGGATGCGACCCGATCATCAGGTGAATGTTATTAGAATTCACACTATTAATATTAAGGATCGTTTTCAAATCAGCTATAGTTGCATGAAGAAAGTTATATCAATACTACAAAGCCACAACACAAGAATACTGTCTTAAAGGCAACAAAAAGAACCCACACAATAAAGGCTTTGCAACTGCCGTGACAACTCTGACTGCCCTCTCAACGGGAAGTGCCTAACCCGTCCATCGTCTACCAAGCCGACGTACACAATAACGGTACAGTTAACACGTACATTGGCATGACCGAAGGTAGACTGGTACCCCCCTCTATAATGGCACCGCTGCTCTTGGCCAATCATAGAGACGGGCGTACAACGCCATCTTTTGTACTCCCGGCAGATTGGTTCCAACTCCAGTGTGTATTATATATGATAAAAATAAGCATTTCGTTTGCTCAGAGAAGTTACAAAAAGTTGGCTGTACATTAAGTGTGACATTAATGATTAGATTAATAGATATTAATAATAAATCACTGCTACGTACAGTGGAATATCAGAGATTCATAATATCGTATTATATATACATCACTCATTCAATTTTTGTGCAACAACAAATAATTCAATATTTTAAAACTAGAAATAACTATAGAAAGTTATTTTATAAGAAATCTTCACGGATAATCAACCATGATCGCTTGAACGTCAATGACAACCGGTATGAGCGTGCATAGTACTTGAGTTGGAACAAGTCTATAGGTAAGTCAGGAGTTGCAACTGGGAGTACTTAAGATGGCGTTGTACGCCTGTCTCTATGTTTGGCTGAGGGCCATAATAGAGCAGGGTACCAGTCTTGACCGAAGGCCCCTTCACACAAAGGTATTACAACCACAAGAAATCGTTCAGGCAGAGGACCCATTCAAACGAAATCGAGCTTGCGAAACACATATGGACTCTGAAAGACAAGCAACAAAGTTTCACTATCACGTGATCTATAATACAGCAGTCAAACACATTCATGACCTCTTCAGGTCAGTGCTACTTGTGTTTGGCAGAGAAATTAACAATCATAAGCTCAAAACAAAAGAATTAATTGAAAAAGCATTCGAAAATTGTTTCCACCTGCCGCCATGGTCCAAGGGCAGCGAACCGTGCTATAAAGAAATGATAAAGGCCAATAAAGTATAAAGCACCTGATGAGCCAATGAGGCGAAACCGACGGAAGTGATTCAGATTCATCACATACCTTAGCATATTATGCTCAATGGCAAAACATTGAGCGCTGTGTGACCGCGGAGGAAAGACTGCATACCCGCAGATCATTTCTACCTCTCTCTTTCTCTCTCTCTCTCTCTCTCTATATATATATATATATATATATATGTTGATTTCCAAACGTGGAAGGGCTGGGAGATACATTAAAGAACTTAATTCGTGGACGAAAGTAGTATACCACGAATAGTCCTTGTCCTTCTGTGGTCATACAGACACCTGTTGCGGAACTTATATAAACAGATCACGTATGCGTGATGCACACAAATTTTGTAATGGGGAATAAATTCTGTAACACTAGGCAGCGTGAAATGTCTAGGGGAATGAATAAAGAAGTCAGTGTTTTTCTGTTAACAAATAACCATAATTTATTCCTAAAACAACCCTAACATTACAATACACTAAATCAATACAATTATACAGTAAAACAGCGGTATAACAACAAATCAATATAACCACACAGTAAAACACACAAAGTGCACAGTACCTGGATACCACCACCGTCACAACGATAAATTCTTTAAACGTATACTCTCGGAGAATGACAGTCCAGTGTTAAGCTCTTGTAACAATCCAGAAAGTAAACCGAAGCCCAAATGCAAAAAAAATCCAGGAGAAAGTCTGAAAAAAACAATATTTGCCACATTCGTGGGATAAGGTCCCAGAAACTGACACACACGCTTCTGCGTACGCTGGAAATCTTCTCTGCTGCTCTCCCTCGGCTCTAAAACACAGCCCCTTTATATACTCTTCACTCCAAGCCGAGAATTTTCAACTTCTAGAACAGTCTAAAAGATCTTACACAACACAGTAAACACACGTTACAGGAATCATCTAGAAGAACATCGCTGTGTGTGTCTCTACATACCAGGGTCCACACGTGACTAACGACCAGGCGAGAAAGCCCAAGGCTAGCATGACAACGAGAGTTCAACCAGTACGGATTAAACTGCGAATGTAACAAACGGCCCGGCCAGGGTGTCACAACACTAGTTACGCCCGTGTCACACAATAAAAAGAGCACCTGTAACACACCAAAGAGACTGATAGCTGCTCATCCTTGTGTCTCGTAGCCATGAAGTAACTGGCGATTTTGAGTCGCGAAATGCCAGGAAATTTATTGATAAAGAATACCTCAGAGCCGAAGTGATGTCACTTATTCCACTGTGAGAGCCATTCTGGAAATGTTCATGATGGATTCCGCCTCCCTGACCGGATACTTGCGACTGAAATCATTCTCATTTCTTCCAGCTATAGTGTCCTTAAACGTCCTACGCAACATGGTCAACATAATGTTTTCTTTTACATCATCTGTCACTCGGTGACTGTTTTAGGCTTTAGGCACACAAAAAAACATACCATGAAACAGCAGGTTTTGACAACTTAAAGAGTACGTTGACAATTGACATTATCTAACACCTAGCGACCCACAGAGCTGTGTCAGCCAGTAGTCATCAAAACGATTGTAAAGTTAACAAAATAACGCCAGTTCCAAGGATTGCAGGTTTCTTCTCCTGTCTGAATTATTTATGAAGGTAACAATGAAAAAGCCGCAGTTTGTCTCCAGGTAACGCCTGATGGGGTTTTCCTTCTCCCCGGCGCGGGCTGCACAGCATCTTGTTTAATTCCATAGTAACGCGATAACGGTTAACCATTGATTTACTTAAAGACATTATGTAAATACCAGAGAAGTTTGCAAAGGAATCCGTGTATTAAACGGTGTATTTAATCTGTCATTGGTTGGATTCTTTATAGTCTGTCTAGTTGAAAATGCGGTCAAGGTTTAATATGCAGGATAACATTTTCAACAAATCGTGGCAAATATGGAATGCAAAACAACTATATTGACGCTACATGTTATTTATAATCCTTAATGTCGGAATGAAATGTCATGTATCAATCTGGCTGTTGCGGAGGTGTAAGTCAATCAGAGTAAAATTAAAAAAAAAGTCACACATCACAAAGTCAAGATATTCTTTTTCTTGACAAGTCAAAGTCCAATGCATAAACTGTGGCCTGACCTGTCCCGATTGTTTAGTCAGTGTAAGATCACATCAATGAATAGTGTAAAATTTTGAAATGACTGATTTTTCACTGAATTTTTATAAACAGAGAATGCAGGATTTATCTAGGTCAAACTTGGCAGTCTCTCTCTCTCTCTCTCTCTCTCTCTCTCTCTCTCTCTATATATATATATATATATATATATATATATATATATATATATATATATATTAGAACCTCCGAATCACGGACACCGATGGGACCGGACATTTCGTCCGCAATAGAGAGGCGTCCAAAGCAAGAAGTTTTAGATTTTGGGACCTACATTTAGTGCTCTACCATATGGGAGCGTTTATAAAACATAAATATATATATATATATATATATATATATATGTATATTTATGTATAAAATCAGTCAACTTGTAAATTGCCTGAAAAATTCAGTCAATTTACATTTTATAAAATGACTTAAATTTTCAGGCATTTTACAAAATGAAAAATCAGTCAGTTTATATAAATATAACACGTTTTCTTCTTTTAAGAAAGATGAATTTTACATTTTCGAATCTTAATAATCTTAACTTCTCAATATGTCTGAATGACTTGAAAATATAATCACCCGAATTTCAATGGCTACAACCATGAAGTAAGTACTTATAGTAGGATTCATGATGATGGGTCACGTGGTTCATGATGAGTTCAAATGTGTGATGGATTGTTCAGTGCCGTCACAGAACTGGCACACCGGGCAGCTCCATGCGGCCCCGCAATATTATGGACATTAAAATTATTCAAAATTTAAAACGATACAATCGATAAGTGAAAAAACATGTTTGGTGTTTTAAATAAACATGACATTTTGTCTCAACTTTTGGCACATATGTAAGGTTCCTTTGGTGTTGTAAAATAAAAAATGTCTCGTATTCACACTTCAACGTTTCAGTTTGTGACTGTACATGTTTCAGCTTGAAACATGTTTCAGAGAGAGGACTAAGACACATTTTCCATATGTGACATGTCCTGCTGCGTACATGTCTCAGCCTGTTTAGGAAAATCGGCAAACCACGAAACACGTGCTTACGACATTTTCATTATGAAACTGGAAATAGTGTGAAGTTTGAAGCACCAGTTTTTTCCATAAATTTGGCACCGGTTTTCTGTTTCAGACTCCTTTACACGTTCGTCATACTTCAAAGTTTGAGAAATGTGTTTTAAAATACTCCACTTGTTTTACATTAAGTCTTCATGAAAATCTCAGGTGATACACAACATGCTAAACATGACCATAAACAAGGGCCCAAGGCCCAAAAGCTCACCACTGAATTTTTCACATAAGACGATTTATTAAATTTCATAAAAGAAACTAAATGAAATTTTAATAGACTATTTCACCTGCATAACCTGCGGATAATTCTTTAGAATATATAAAACCTCTGGCATAAATATCCTATACATTTGAGCACTTTTAAAATTGTATATGCCTGCTATCAGGCATAAATCTCATGTAATTTCTATTAGTTTACTATTTTGTTACGGCTGTTATGATGAAATTTCATAATTATGAACATAACGGTTTGACGATATTGCTGGACTGATTCTCGTAAAAAAATGCATGTCATCAAGACACTATGACTGTACACACTTCAATGACTGTTAAGTGTTGCAGCTAAACAAAATCCTTCATAAATGCCGTGGACACATAACACACGTAAGTTATGTGAATTCCAAAACTGCATGTCAATTGATTTCTAAACTACAGCTCGGACCTTCTACAGTGATAATGGTAATAATTAGGGAAATGATGCTATTGGCACTGTATACGATGTTGTGTTTACACTTACATTCATTTAAAAATTCCATCTTCCTGTAATAAGAAAGCTAAATATAATACGATTAAGTAGGCGTGTGTGCCCCGGAAGATTTATTTCAGAAGTTTCATTTCATGGCAATGAGAAATAAAGCATGCTCTAACAACAGCATTTTAAATTTGAATCCCATCCTATAAACAATTTTTTCATCCAAAAGTATTATGCAATTATCGCCAATGCTTGGCTGGTTGTTTTATTCAGTCAGTCGATTACTTAAATGGTTTTAGTAACTTTGAATATTATGAGCGTATTTTATCGAAAATTGTGAGGAGAAAAGGTAGCACGCAAGGAACATTTAAAGAAATCTTGATCAATGTGTAATAAATAAGGACGCTTTCCAATGGTCGGGTAGAGGAATTAGTCTACGAGAGCCAACGGCCAGAGCCATTCATTACTTTTAGAGGACGTCTTTGTTTAGTAAGCAGAGGACACATAATCAAACCACGGGTTTACAGAACCATGATATATCTATAGTGAAGCACATTGCAAAGTATGAAAAGGATCAAAGCTGATGCATATTTGTGGTCTGTCACCTGATCTAAGATGATATAAGATAATTAAATATGCCTCTCTTTTTTTTTACTTAATCATTAATACAGATTTTCGCGCATTTATCGTTATTTCATTTTTTTTTATTATTAAAAAAATAATTTTTTGACAAAAGTTAACATGTATGCATGTATTTCAGCGTTCATGATATGTTGATATAACTGATGATGTAAACAAGGTCCCTATATTAATGCAATGTTGAATAAGTCATCCTGTTTATATAAATAAAAAAAAGAATTAAAGTGCATATGGAAGTGTAGAGAACATCTGATTTATGTTTTAAAGTAGAACGACGTTTCCTCGGATATTATAGTACGATAAAGATGAGGAAACATTCATTATTAGTTTTCACTATTCACTTTACATACTTTGATATTCTATTTGATATTCATACTTTGATATTGATTTAGACTGTTTATGGTAAATTATACAAGCGGCCTTACTGTTTTAGGGGTTAAGTCACACCTGATATACGATCACCGCGACTAGTCGGAGAAAACAGGCGAACTGTCCGTGCTTTCCCATATACGCGCTTCGCCAAACCGGTTGTATCACGTGACAATGCGTTTCGTTTAGATTAGTCTTAGAATTATGAATTTATATCGTGGACACGAACACGGATAATTTGTTTGAATTCCAAACCTGCATATTAATTGATTTCTAAACTACAGCTTGGCACGTCTACAATGATTTTGGTAATAAGCAGGAAAATGATGCTACTGGCAGTGTAAACGATACTTTTGTTTAGGCTTCATTAATTTACTAAATACCGTCTTCGTGTAATAAGAAAGCTGAACATTAACGACTATTTAGGCGTGTGTTTGCTTTCCGAAAGATTAATTTCAGAAATTTCATTCCATGGCAATAAGAAATAAAGCATTCTCTCATTACAGCATCTTAAATTTGAAATCCCATCTTATTAATTATTATCGTTATCCCGAAGTGCTATTACCGCCAATGCCAATAAACTGGTTGTTTTGTTCAGTCAGTTGATAACTTAACTGGTTTTAGTAACTTTGAACATTTTATGCGTATTTTAATGAAAATTTGTGAGGAGTAAAGGTAACACGAAAGTAATACTTAAATAAATCTTGATCAATATAAAATAATTAGAAATGCTTTCGAATTATGGGGTACAGGTCTATACGAAAGCCGAGGGCCAGAGCTAGTCACTACTGTTAAGCAAGCCGCACACAGAGCGGACGAGACGAGATCGGATCGGACCGGCCCGGATCGGAAATCCTGGAAAGTCCGCACCCACGCGTCCTGCTGCAGCTCCTGTCTTGAACGGGTAGCACACAGAGCGGACCGGATTAATTCAACCGGTGAAAATGGCGGGTGTTCTAATCAGACCTCGAAACAGAAACAGTAAGAAACGTATTGCTTTAGCATTATTACTTCTTGATGATTAGATAGATACGAGGGAATCAGCTAGTGATATACCAGTCCGTGTGATGAAGAAATGGTTAAGAAAGAGGATCAACTTGTTCTATTTCTATATAGGTACATAAAACTACGAAAGAACAGGAATTGATTAACTTTAAATGTTTAGTCACAAATTTATATTCATCATAAATTGAAATTTAATTTCTTTGAAATTATATGAATAGGTATTTCCTCATCTGATCCTTTCATGCTAGTGTAATCAATCAGAAAATGAATTTTAATGAATTAAATTATGTACTTTACTAAACAACGACCGTTTACTTATAAGCGTTTCATGAATTCCATTTAAACGCTTCTAGGGATACTACTATGTAGACGTCTTGTGCAATCTACAGAGGACATTTTCATTTGCAAGTGTAATTCAATTAAACATTTTATTTTATACGGTTTCACGGTAATATTTAAAAAAGAAAGTTAAAATGTTTTACACTCTTCTGGCAGATGATGATTATATATATATATATATATATATATATATATACTCCGGTAAAATATATAATTATAATATATAAAAGCTCAAAATCGGTCACCAAATGGTTCGAAGACATTCCAGATAAGCATCAATGCTCTTTCTTTGGCTTCGATGTGGTGGAACTCTATCCATCGAATAGTAAGAAGTCCCTACCAACAATGAATACTCATCTTCAGAGATTTGTAACGTACAATACAGATTTATTTAAGATTAATTAAGAAAATCTTTTAAATAAATTGTCTATTAATGTTTGAATGAAGCTCAGAAAAAAACATTTACAGTGTAATATAATATACTAGTATTTAATATGCAAAATACCATAACAAAGTTTCATGTCAATTCCGGCTACATAAGCCAATTTTAATATTTAAAGGCTATACCGATCCTGAGTTGCTCCTGTGCTGTCCTAAAACCGCCGCAAACAGAGCGGACTCAAGCGGACCGCACCGGACCACTAAGGACCGGTCCTGAAATATCAAAACATTTTGATATGGTCAGGATCGCTCAGGACTGGGTCGGGAGCCGTCCCGGACTGGCAGTCCGGTCCGCCAATTGCCGCAAACTGAGCGGACCGGATTCAAGTCCGGTCCGATCTCGTCTCGTCTCGTCCGCTTTGTGTGTGGCCTACTTTAGAGGACGTCTTTGTTTTAGTAAGAAGAGGAAACGTAATCAAACCACGGATTTACAGAAACCATGGTAAATATTTTGTGTATCACTTTGCAAAATATTAAAAGGACCAAAGCAGCGGGGGCATATTTGTGGTCTGTCACTTGATTTAAGATGATATAAGATAATTAAATATACCTCTCTATTTTGACTTTATCATTAATACTGCATACAGATTTTTGCGCATTTTTCTTTACTTTATTGGTTTTGTTTAATTCCTCGAAAAAAAGTTTGACAAAATTTACATGTATGCATGTATTTCAGTGTTCATGAGTGTTGATATGACTGTTGATGTAACCAAGGTCCCTATATTAATGCAATGTTCCATAAGCTTTTAGTAAACAAAAAACGCAATTAAAGTGCAAGTGCAGTATAGAGAAAATCCGACCAAAGCTTTAATATAGTACGACAACGTGACCTAACATTTGATGATACGAATATGAGGAAACATTAATGCTTAATTTTTATTATTAACTTCACATACTGTGTCTTCACATACTTTGATAATGATTTAAACAGTTTTTGGTTAATGATATAAGGGGCCTTGCTGGTTATGGGGGCCAATTAAGTCACCCCTGAGCTACGATTGTTACAGGTGCTCTTTTTAGTGTGTGACACGGGCGTAGCTCGTGTTGTGACACCCTGGCCGGGCCGTTTATTACATTCTCAGTTTAATCCGTACTGGTTGAACTCTCGTTGTCATGCTAGCCTTGGGCTTTCTTGCCTGGCCAAACCTTCTGGGTTTGTTTCAAAATCTATGCACAGCATAGTACAAGAGCCAGGCTCTTTTCATGTAAATAAGGAGTACAATTCCTTCATTGACTGTAGTAAAGAGTTTGATGCTACGGAGGCACAAGTGCCGTCTGAATCCAAAAAAAAGAATTCGTAGCTTGCGGGGTAAAAACCTCAGTAGATTCCTGCGAGGAATTAAATAAGGCTAGGTCCTTTCAAGACTCCTGCAAGAATATCCTTTAAATAAGGCTAGGTCCTTTATGACTCTTGCGAGAGTATTTCAAATGAGGCCAGGTCCTCTTATGACAAACAGAAGTTTGTTTCTGCTGAGGAAATTCCTATGTTCACTCCCATGAGGAGTTTGATGATAAAAAGGATGTAGATTCCTTAAATGACTCTGAAAAAAAGAGTTTATGACTGACACTGTCAATGTCAGTTTTTTGTTTAATGAAGCTGAGGTAGTAGATTCCTCTCCTGACTCTGAAATGAAATTATTTGAGCCATTCATACATGATGGTTTTGTATCACTTTCAAGTGATTTTTCAGATTCTACCCCTATTAGAATTTTTAGGGTACACTGGTTCAGGCCAGACTCTCATGTTAGCAAACACTTTGCCATTTTCTAATAGATCTTTTACTGGTTAATGGTGTGTTTTCAGACAGGCACACTTCAGTACCGCTTCAAAGTATCCATTTTAAGTCAGATTTGTTTTCTGGGAATATTTCTGTGAGCATAAGATCTACTTTACCCTTTAAGGGAATGCAGTTGCTACAAGGCAATGATGTTGCAGGTGATAAAGTACAGCCTGTACAGAAAAGCCGTAACTTGATCAGGACACTGATCCGGAAAGTCAGGAAATTCCTGGTTTGTATCCTTCATGTGCTGTAACTAGATCTATGGCTTAGAAAAACACACATGAGGATAATGGTCTAGATAATAACACTCTGGGAGCCACTAGTGACTCGTCTAACGACTCGCCCGTACAGGAGGCAGCATTCTCAAAGTCAGAACTTATTGCGGAACAGCATAAGGACCCTGATATTTCATGTTTGTTTCCCAGGGCAGTTTCTAAAGATGAGCTGTCACAAAACCCAGTTTGTTTCTATGTCAAAAATGGAGTCCTTATGGGTAAATGGCGACCACCTGATGTATGCGCTGATGATGAGTGGGCCATCAAACATCAAATGGTAATGCCCAAAAGCTTTCGCGATGAAAAGCTTTCGCGCATCTACCAGGTTCCCTGAGGCAATACGATTGTGCAAAATTAATGCCAAAAGTGTTGTCAAAGCTCTGAACAAGTTTTTTACAACTTTTCGATTACCAAAATCCGTCCAGTCTGACCAAGGGTCTAATTTTATGTCTGGCTTATTCCAACAAGTTATGCTTGAGCTAGGTATAAAACAGTACAGCTCTTCGCCATACCATCCTGAAAGTCAGGGCGCCCTTGAGCTTGGATGAAGGAATCCATCTATTGCTGTTTGCTGTCAGAGAATCTTTTCAAGAGTCCTTGGGGTTTTTAGTCCCTTTGAACTAGATTTTGGACACACCGTTCAGGTCCATTGAAACTGCTTAAAGAAAAACTCTTGTGTGAAAATCCTGATTCTCTTAGTTTACTGCAGTATGTCTCAGACTTTCGCACTAAACCACACAATGCTTGTGAAATTGCAAAGTCAAATCTAAAATCTGCTCAAAGTAAAATGAAAACAAAGTATGACAAGCACACTGTAAGTAAGACGCTTGAGCCTGGTGAAAAGGTCCTTGCCTTACTTCCCATCCCTGGCAGACCTCTGCAAGCTAGGTATCTTGGTCCTTACATCGTTGACAAGAAAGTCAGTGATTTAAATTACATACTGTTGACACCAGATAGACGTGAGAAGAAACAACTGTGCCATGTTAACATGTTGAAACCTTATTATGACAGAAATAGCACATCAGATGTTGTACAAAATGTCACTGCTGTTAATTGTGTAAACACTGACCCTGAACCAGTTAAAGTAGATACTGATTGTAAGTGAAATGTAGACATTCAGTGTGGTACAGTACCATTAAAAAGCTCCAGATATGTCTCAAAGTTTGACTTGTTAAAGGATTCTGGCAAGTCCCGCTGACAGAACGAGCGAAAGAAGTGTCCGCATTTGTGACGCCGCAAGGACTGTACCAGTATATTGTTAAGCCGTTTGGCATGAAGAACTCGCCAGCCACGTTCCAGCGCCTCATCCATATGGTTGTCAAGGGCATTCCGGGCTGCGACGCATATATTGATGACCTTATCGTGTACAGCAACACCTGAGAGAAACATCTGCAAATTCTTCGCGACCTCTTCGAAAGACTCAGTGAAGCACGTCTGACCGTCAACTTAGAAAAATCTGAGTTTTGTCATGCACAAGTAACATTTTTGGGTCATATTGTAGGGCAGGGTCAGGTAACACCTGTTGGTGCTAAAATAAGTGCTATTTCTGCATTTTCTAGACCAGAAAAAAAGCATATAATGCGTTTTCTTGGTATGGTTGGATACTACAGGAAGTTTTGTCCACATTTTGCTGCTGAAGATGAACTTTTGACTAATTTGTTAAAGAAAAAACAAAAGTTTGTATGGAATGTTCAGTTTGAAAATGCATTTCAGAATTTGAAAGCAATTCAGTTCACCAGTTTTGGTAGCTCCGGACTTTTCTGTACCTTTTAAGTTAGCTGTAGATGCTAGTGATACTGCTGCTGGTGCTGTGTTGTTACTGGAAGGCACTGCATGATGGCATAGATCATCCAATTTGTTATTTCTCAATAAAGTGTAATGCAAACCAGAAAAACTACTCCACTATTGAAAAAGAATGTTTGGCTTTGATTTTGGCGTTGCAAAATTTTTAAGTTTATGTTACATCATCAGTCAGGCCTATCATTGTCGTCAGTGATCACAAGCCCCTCACGTTCACGAACAAGTTTAAGTGTAAAAATCAAAGATTGTTCAGATGGAGTTTGTTCCCACAGGATTACAAACTTGATATCATACACATTAAAGGGAAAGACAATGTACTTGATGATTGCTTATCGAGATGTTTATGAAATGTTGTAAACAAGATGTTTATGTTATGTTGTAAATAAGATGATTTTTTAGATGTTGTAAAAATTAAGTGATTGTGATCGCAAAAAGAAAATTTTCCGAGAAAACTTTCTTTTTTTTCTTACAGGAGGGGGAGTGTTACAGGTGCTTTTTTTATTGTGTGACGCGGGCGTAACTCGTGTTGTGATACCTTCGCCGGGCCGTTTGTTACATTCTCAGTTTAATCCGTACTGGTTGAACTCTCGTTGTAATGCTAGCCTTGGGCTTTCTCGCCTGGCCATGTCACGTGTGGACCCTGGTATGTAGAGACACGCATAGCGATGTTCTTTCTGGATGATTCCTGTAACGCGTGTTTACTGTGTTGTGTTACATTCTTCGAGGGTTCGAGAAATAGAAGCTTCTCGGCTTCAGGTGAAAAGGTATATAAAGGGGCCGTGTTTTCCAGCGGACGCAGAAGCGTATGTGTCAGTTTCTGGGACCTTATCCGATAAGTGCCACAATTATAGATTTTCTTCAGACATTCTCCTGGATTTTGTGACAAGTCTTGTTTGGACATCAGTTTTACTTTATGGATTGTTACAAGAGCTTTACACTGGACTGTCATTCTCCGAGAGTACACATTTAAAGAACTTATCGTTGTGACGGTGGTTGTATCCAGGTACTGTGCACTTTGTGTATTTTATTGTGTGTTTGTATTGATTTGTTGTTATACTGCTGTTTTACTGTATAATTGTATTGATTTAGTGTATTGTAATGTTAGGGTTGTTTTAAGAATAAATTATGGTTTTTGTTAACAAAAAAACACTGACTTCTTTATTCATTCCCCTAGACATTTCACGCTGCCTAGTGTTACAGAATCTGATTTTTTTTATCTGCATTACAAAATTTGTGTTCATCACGCATACGTGACCTGTTTATATTAGGTTCCGTAACACGATCACCTGCGACCCCGACTCATCGCAGAAAACGGCGAACTGTCCGTGCTTTTCAATATATGCGCTTCGGCAAAACGGCAACATCATGTGGCAAACCGTTTCGTTTAGATAAGTCTGAGAGTCTTGAGTTATATCAAAACACGTATAAATTGTTTGAATTCCAAAACTGTTGGTCTGTTGATTTCTAAACTTCAGTTCGGCACATCTACAATGACGATAATAAACAGGACAATGATGATATTGGCATGCACTGCATACGATACTTTTGTTTACGCTTCATTCATTGAGAAAATACCGTCTTCGTGTAATAAGAAAGCTTAACATAATACAATTATGTAGGCGTGTGTTTTTAATATATTTTCTGCCTTGCACAAATTCATTATTACGTTTCTCCTTTAGCACCGAAACAGTATGTACTTGGCTTTATCACTTGGGTCGAAACATGTCAGGATATCATATAATACAATCCAAAACCCACAACCTTTAAGGCGGGGATATAATACACTCTAAGAAAAAAAGGGTTCCAGCTAAAACCCAAAAGGTTCTTCAGAGTGGAATGAGTAGGGAACCTATTAAGGTTCCAGTTTTAATCTTAAAAACGGGGTACTTTATGGAACCTCCCGAGATTCCATGTAACAGGTTCCATGTAGAAACTTTTTAGAGGTTCTGATAGGAACCTCCCAACCTTGAAGGTTCTATAGAACATTCAATGCAGGTTTATTTTAGGATAACCCTGTAGGATGTCATATATACCTTTAAACAGTTTGGACAGATAACATATATATGTATAACATATATATGTATGCGCCTAAATACCATAACTGGGCTTTTGCGATACAGAGTTCGTGAACATCTCACCCAGTTCCGAGTCGTTTTCTCAGAATTAAAATACTTCTAAATTCAATTCCCTTGGAATCGTTCAGCGTAGAGTGTTTGGTATATATACAAATTTGGTTTGTTCGCGATAGAAAAAATGGATAAATTTTGGGACGGATCGACGTATTCAAGCACAGCATCGTCTGCAACATAAGCTCATCTTTTAATACTTGATCAATGGTTGACAGACTCCCATAACTTCAACGTGAATGATGACACGAACGACGGAAGGCGTGTGCCAGCAGCAAGAATAGAAAGATACCAAGCAGTGTGTCAGTAAACTGAATGACAGAGCTTGCGTTAGTCAACTGAATGATAGAGCTTGCGATAGTCAACTGAATGATAGAGCTTGCGATAGTAAACTGAATGTTAGAACTTTCGTTAGTAAACTGAATGATAGAGCTTGTGTCAATCAACTGAATGATAGAGCTTTCGTTGGTAAACTGAATGATAGAGCTTGCGATAGTCAACAGAATGATAGAGCTTTCGTTAGTCAACTAAATGATAGAGCTTGCGTTAGTCAACTAAATGATAGAGCTTGCGATAGTAAACTGAGTGTTAGAGCTTGCGTTAGTCAACTAAATGATAGAGCTTGTGTCAATCAACTGAATGATAGAGCTTTTGTTAGTAAACTGAATGCCAGAGCTTGCGTTAGTCAACTGAATGATAGAGCTTGCGATAGTAAAAGGAATGATAGAGCTTCCGAAAGTAAACTAAATGATAGAGCTTGCGTTTGTCAACTAAATGATAGAGCTTGCGATAGTAAACTGAATGATAGAGCTTGCGTTAGTCAACTAAATGATAGAGCTTGCGATAGTAAACTGAATGTTAGAGCTTGAGTTAGTCAACTAAATGTTCGAGCTCGTGTTAATCAACTGAATGATAGAGCTTGCGATAGTAAACTGAATGATAGAGCTTGCGTTAGTCAACTAAATGATAGAGCTTGTGTCAATCAATTGAATGATAGAGCTTTCGTTAGTAAACTGAATGATAGAGCTTGCGTTAGTCAACTGAATAATTGAGCTTGTGTCAATCAACTGAATGATAGAGCTTTCGTTAGTAAACTGAATGATAGAGCTTGCGTTAATCAACTAAATGATAGAGCTTGCGATAGTAAACTGAATGATAGAGCTTTCGTTAGTAAACTGAATGATAGAGCTTGTGTCAATCAACTGAATGATAGAGCTTGCGTTAGTCAACTGAATGATAGAGCTTGCGATAGTCAACTAAATGATAGAGCTTGCGTTAGTCAAGTAAATGATAGAGCTTGCGATAGTAAACTGAATGTTAGAGCTTGCGTTAGTCAACTAAATCATAGAGCTTGTGTCAATCAATTGAATGATAGAGCTTGCGATAGTAAACTGAATGATAGAGCTTGCGATAGTAAACTGAATGATAGAGCTTGCGTTAGTCAACTAAATGATAGAGCTTGCGATAGTAAACTGAATGTTAGAGCTTGAGTTAGTCAACTAAATGTTCGAGCTCGTGTTAATCAACTGAATGATAGAGCTTGCGATAGTAAACTGAATGATAGAGCTTGCGTTAGTCAACTTAATGATAGAGCTTGTGTCAATCAATTGAATGATAGAGCTTTCGTTAGTAAACTGAATGATAGAGCTTGCGTTAGTCAACTGAATAATTGAGCTTGTGTCAATCAACTGAATGATAGAGCTTTCGTTAGTAAACTGAATGATAGAGCTTGCGTTAATCAACTAAATGATAGAGCTTGCGATAGTAAACTGAATGATAGAGCTTGCGTTAGTCAACTAAATTATAGAGCTTGTGTCAATCAACTGAATGATAGAGCTTTCGTTAGTAAACTGAATGATAGAGCTTGCGTTAGTCAACTAAATGATAGAGCTTGCGATAGTTAACTGAATGATAGAGCTTGCGTAAGTCAACTTAATGATAGAGCTTGTGTCAATCAACTGAATGATAGAGCTTTCGTAGGTAAACTGAATGATAGAGCTTGCGTTAGTCAACTAAATGATAGACCTTGCGATAGTAAACTTAATGATAGAGCTTTCGTTAGTAAACTGAATGATAGAGCTTGTGTCAATCAACTGAATGATAGAGCTTGCGATAGTAAACTGAATGATAGAGCTTGCGTTAGTCAACTGAATGATAGAGCTTGCGATAGTCAACTAAATGATAGAGCTTGCGTTAGTCAAGTAAATGATAGAGCTTGCGATAGTAAACTGAATGTTAGAGCTTGCGTTAGTCAACTAAATGATAGAGCTTGTGTCAATCAATTGAATGATAGAGCTTGCGATAGTAAACTGAATGATAGAGCTTGCGATAGTAAACTGAATGATAGAGCTTGCGTTAGTCAACTAAATGATAGAGCTTGCGATAGTAATCTGAATGTTTGAGCTTGCGTTAGTCAACTAAATGATAGAGCTTGTGTCAATCAACTGAATGATAGAGCTTTCGTTAGCAAACTGATTGATAGAGCTTGGGTTAGTCAACTAAATGAAAGAGCTTGCAATAGTAAACTGAATGTTAGAGCTCTCGTTAGTACACTGAATGATAGTGCTTGTGTCAATCAACTGAATGATAGAGCTTTCGTTAGTAAACTGAATGATAGAGCTTGCGTTAGTCAACTGAATGATAGAACTTGCGATAGTAACTGAACGTTAGAGCTTTCGTTGGTAAACTGAATAATAGAGCCTGTGTCAATCAACTGAATGATAGAGCTTTCGTTAGTCAACTGAATAATTGAGCTTGTGTCAATCAACTGAATGATAGAGCTTCCGTTAGTAAACTGAATGATAGAGCTTGCGTTAATCAACTAAATGATAGAGCTTGCGATACTCAACTAAATGATAAAGCTTTCGATAGTAAACTGAATGTTAGAGCTTTCGTTAGTAAACTGAATGATAGAGCTAGTGTCAATCAACTGAATGATAGAGCTTGCGATAGTCAAGTGAATGATAGAGCTTGCGATAGTAAACTGAATGTTAGAACTTTCGTTAGTAAACTGAATGATAGAGCTTGTGTCAATCAACTGAATGATAGAGCTTTCGTTGGTAAACTGAATGATAGAGCTTGCGATAGTCAACAGAATGATAGAGCTTTCGTTAGTCAACTAAATGATAGAGCTTGCGTTAGTCAACTAAATGATAGAGCTTGCGATAGTAAACTGAATGTTAGAGCTTGCGTTAGTCAACTAAATGATAGAGCTTGTGTCAATCAACTGAATGATAGAGCTTTTGTTAGTAAACTGAATGCCAGAGCTTGCGTTAGTCAACTGAATGATAGAGCTTGCGATAGTAAAATGAATGATAGAGCTTCCGAAAGTAAACTAAATGATAGAGCTTGCGTTTGTCAACTAAATGATAGAGCTTGCGATAGTAAACTGAATGATAGAGCTTGCGTTAGTCAACTAAATGATAGAGCTTGCGATAGTAAACTGAATGTTAGAGCTTGAGTTAGTCAACTAAATGTTCGAGCTCGTGTTAATCGACTGAATGATAGAGCTTGCGATAGTAAACTGAATGATAGAGCTTGCGTTAGTCAACTAAATGATAGAGCTTGTGTCAATCAATTGAATGATAGAGCTTTCGTTAGTAAACTGAATGATAGAGCTTGCGTTAGTCAACTGAATAATTGAGCTTGTGTCAATCAACTGAATGATAGAGCTTTCGTTAGTAAACTGAATGATAGAGCTTGCGTTAATCAACTAAATGATAGAGCTTGCGATAGTAAACTGAATGATAGAGCTTTCGTTAGTAAACTGAATGATAGAGCTTGTGTCAATCAACTGAATGATAGAGCTTGCGTTAGTCAACTGAATGATAGAGCTTGCGATAGTCAACTAAATGATAGAGCTTGCGTTAGTCAAGTAAATGATAGAGCTTGCGATAGTAAACTGAATGTTAGAGCTTGCGTTAGTCAACTAAATCATAGAGCTTGTGTCAATCAATTGAATGATAGAGCTTTCGATAGTAAACTGAATGATAGAGCTTGCGATAGTAAACTGAATGATAGAGCTTGCGTTAGTCAACTAAATGATAGAGCTTGCGATAGTAAACTGAATGTTAGAGCTTGAGTTAGTCAACTAAATGTTCGAGCTCGTGTTAATCAACTGAATGATAGAGCTTGCGATAGTAAACTGAATGATAGAGCTTGCGTTAGTCAACTTAATGATAGAGCTTGTGTCAATCAATTGAATGATAGAGCTTTCGTTAGTAAACTGAATGATAGAGCTTGCGTTAGTCAACTGAATAATTGAGCTTGTGTCAATCAACTGAATGATAGAGCTTTCGTTAGTAAACTGAATGATAGAGCTTGCGTTAATCAACTAAATGATAGAGCTTGCGATAGTAAACTGAATGATAGAGCTTGCGTTAGTCAACTAAATTATAGAGCTTGTGTCAATCAACTGAATGATAGAGCTTTCGTTAGTAAACTGAATGATAGAGCTTGCGTTAGTCAACTAAATGATAGAGCTTGCGATAGTTAACTGAATGATAGAGCTTGCGTAAGTCAACTTAATGATAGAGCTTGTGTCAATCAACTGAATGATAGAGCTTTCCTAGGTAAACTGAATGATAGAGCTTGCGTTAGTCAACTAAATGATAGACCTTGCGATAGTAAACTGAATGATAGAGCTTTCGTTAGTAAACTGAATGATAGAGCTTGTGTCAATCAACTGAATGATAGAGCTTGCGATAGTAAACTGAATGATAGAGCTTGCGTTAGTCAACTGAATGATAGAGCTTGCGATAGCCAACTAAATGATAGAGCTTGCGTTAGTCAAGTAAATGATAGAGCTTGCGATAGTAAACTGAATGTTAGAGCTTGCGTTAGTCAACTAAATGATAGAGCTTGTGTCAATCAATTGAATGATAGAGCTTGCGATAGTAAACTGAATGATAGAGCTTGCGATAGTAAACTGAATGATAGAGCTTGCGTTAGTCAACTAAATGATAGAGCTTGCGATAGTAATCTGAATGTTTGAGCTTGCGTTAGTCAACTAAATGATAGAGCTTGTGTCAATCAACTGAATGATAGAGCTTTCGTTGGCAAACTGATTGATAGAGCTTGGGTTAGTCAACTAAATGAAAGAGCTTGCAATAGTAAACTGAATGTTAGAGCTCTCGTTAGTACACTGAATGATAGTGCTTGTGTCAATCAACTGAATGATAGAGCTTTCGTTAGTAAACTGAATGATAGAGCTTGCGTTAGTCAACTGAATGATAGAACTTGCGATAGTAACTGAACGTTAGAGCTTTTGTTGGTAAACTGAATAATAGAGCCTGTGTCAATCAACTGAATGATAGAGCTTTCGTTAGTCAACTGAATAATTGAGCTTGTGTCAATCAACTGAATGATAGAGCTTTCGTTAGTAAACTGAATGATAGAGCTTGCGTTAATCAACTAAATGATAGAGCTTGCGATACTCAACTAAATGATAAAGCTTTCGATAGTAAACTGAATGTTAGAGCTTTCGTTAGTAAACTGAATGATAGAGCTAGTGTCAATCAACTGAATGATAGAGCTTGCGTTAGTAAACTAAATTATAGAGCTTGCGTTAGTCAACTGAATGATAGAGCTTGCGTTAGTCAACTGAATGATAGAGCTTGCGATAGTAAACTGAATGATAGAGCTTAATCAATAAATTCTATATAGTGGAAATAGTCATGATGTTCCGCCTAACAAATGTTCTTTAACTTGCACTTTTTTAAAACGCAATATATATCTTGTGTTGTTTGTTAAAACGTTGATTTATAGATGGCTTGTTAATTTTGCATCCACTCACTTGGGAAAAAAACTTGGAAATTGATTAAATACTTAATGAGGAATTGTTGGAAATATGTTAAAAATATCAAAGTAGCTGTGATTACCAAATTAATATGCTCTGAAGTGATATTTGAAGGGCAAAATTATGCGTGAGATTATAAGTGATCTCTGTTCTAGCTAAACGTCATTCTACCAACCTGACACGGGACAGCAAGATAAAACCAGAATGCCTCTCAATGGAATGAATACATATCTCCTCCACGGCAAATAATCCCCTTTAATTATGTCCGGACCAACCCCCACATTCCCCCCCCCCCCCCTCTACATTTTAATAAGGGGGGACGGTCAATTCCCTATATAGAGAAAAATATGTATATATTGCAAATGAAATATTATTGATTTTGAGAATTCTAGACTTTGGTTCCATTTATGTGTTTACTATGAAATATTATATCTAAACAATGTTCCGAATTTATTTATAATGGAAGCATAATACATAATTTTTATTGAACTTTATATATATATATATATATATATTATTATTAAGTTTATATATTTGGAATGTATCATATAGACACTACTTTATCTTTAATGTGTCAAACAGACGCTCTGTGTGTGTCATCCCGCAACTAGTCAGGATTCTTTGTTTGGATATAACCCCTCATTAACTCAAGTCCGTTGCGACTTCTCTGCGGAATTCTGCTGAGAACAGAGAACCCTAGAAACATACAAACAGAAACGGGTGAATATATAATATCCTTGGCAGGGATGATAAACTGCTTCAACATATCTACGGATTTGGAGTTGGCCATAAATATCTGTAAGAGTACTTTAGTTATCAGCGAGCTGGTACAGGAGTTCACTGTTGATGATCATTGCACATAGTTTTGCTCATTGGTATTGGACTGACTGGACAGGATTGTTGAGGAATCTTGATTATCCGTTAACAAGATAGACGGTCAATAAAGTGACCACAAGGGCTGTGCCGTAATTAGGGAGCCATGGCGAGATGCCTGTATAAAGTAATAACAAGCTCAGTCTAGCGTCAGACCTCTCCCAATTTGAATCCCTTCCGGTGCTCCATTGGAAGCGGAGGGCCAAACAAGATGAGAACTAAGCTAGTCCTCTCCTCTTATTCAGTCCGCTATATTGTAGGCCCGCTTTTGTCTTTACCCATACCCGCAGGCTACAGTTATAACTGCTTTTTGTGTCGAGTTATTGTGTTTCTTTGGCTTGACTAAACTAAAAAATGTCATTAATTTAAGAAATTTCGTGTAGGATACAAGGAACAACCTATTGAAGGTTATCTACTTTGAGATATAGCCATTAACAGGATCATACTGATTGCTTTTGTAATGGAGGATTGAGTGGACGAAGCTTAGACAGCATTTTTCTGAGGGAGGTATATGTGTACTCTCAGTGTACTTTTTCTAGTTTTTAATGTACCAATGATGAGCCCCGGAAGGACTTCTTTGTGCCCCGGTTTTGAAGCTCACCATTATGAAACCTTAAGCAGCGCAAATTGTTCTACATAGAGATTGAAATGGTTACGCATTTCATTCTGAGAGTGTTCCTGAAACTTAGTCATAGTTAATACTCATAATAAACACATGCAGTTAGTGTTTCCAAAACATTTTCACGTGATCCCATCACACGTGGATGATACCAAGGCGCACTCGTGGTAGGAATGGCTGGTCAAATGTATGAGCTAATGTAGTCCCCCGCAAGTATCATTTCCCATCCCGGAAATCCAAGTGACAAGCAGTCAGTTTGATGGGTTCTGTAAGGGATGGACAGATTATTTCGGTAAAAGGGATATATTATACTTTGAGGACGTGCAGAAGAGGTGATATTGATTTTTATGAAAGTGTATATGGCAGTAATGGTTCAGTCTCGGCTTATTTAAAAATGCACAAGACACAATTTTTCGGGTATTTAAAGAATATTGTTTTAATTCTGCATTTTTGAGTCGAAAAAGATGGGGTACTCGCCCCCTGCATCTTAGTCTATCCCTGCTCTGTGGACATAATATACTAGTCACTTTCATTTTTTGTGCATAGATTCTCTATATAATTAAAATACAAATATGATAAATCAAATACATGCATATACTTAATGCATACAATATACAAGTGAATTAAAAGCACTTAATATACATAGAATTTGTGACTGAATAATTTTATAAGTTGGCGAATTTAAAGGTTTCTAGAATATCATAGACTGTGTTACGGGGTGACATAAAAGCGGACCGAACTGTCTCGCTAGTGAAGCCTGCTTTGGGGTTCGAATCCCAGATCGGCCCAATATTTTCCACTGAAAAATAAGTATTTATAACAACTGTGATTTTGCGATATTAATAATATACATTGACTAAAAACATGAATAAAAAGAAGAAAACGCATCCTAATAATGTTATCTAATGTACTGCTTGTACAAATATTTAAACTGATAGATCTTGTTGGCAGATTTGATTGTTTCGTCTTTCGCTTGATAAATTAAAACATTGAACTATTAACATGGATGAAAGTTTGCGCAAGATGGCAGGTACTTTACAAGAAATACATTTAAAAACGGTTAAGAACAAAGTGTTGTTGTTTTTAACGCCTATCTCGCTCATCGTTCCAGTTAATGAAATGAAGAACATTTTCTTATAGATTTAGTTACAATCCCCGCAACTTAACTCGATGTTTTTGAAATATGATAACCGTGTTTTGAAATAACTAGCCCAAACATATACATAATAAAATGAGGTCAGAGGCAATAAACCTAATCAAACTTCTCAGCAACACTGGAAATACTTAGTCATGAATCAATATCTCCATTCATTGGTTAGTCTAAAACAATGGCTCATGACCTCGTCTTGAACCACAGGAATAGCCGGATGTCACGATCCAAAGGAAACCTCTAAATGAAAAGGCATGATGGGGATCCAGTTCATGTAATGAATTATTCATTTGGCGTTCTCTGAAAGCTCCACTTAAAATTGTCTCTGTTCTTAAAAATCGGCACATAGACAAAGCGAGGGTGTGACATGCATGTTCCACACGCCATATGACCTACACAAAATAATCAATCAATCTTTGGTTCAAGGCTTTATAGTATGTTTTAAAACAAGAAATATGTAAATTTTCCACACGTCTGAACTGAAGAGCTAAAGTCTTGATGCTACTTTACAATACATCTGCATTCAAAGTACACATTGGCACTTCTATCTACAGAAAAAAAGGTGTTTACAGCTTCCGTTAATTAAATCAAAATCAATCCTTTGAGTGTAATTATGGAAATAAGGGGCATAAGGAGCGAAAAATGTTCTACATAGATGACACATTCGTTAAGCATTCCAATCTGGGAGTGTTCCTGTAACTTAGTCACAGTTAGTACTCCTAATTAACATATCCAGGTGTTTCCTATACATTTTCACGTGACCCCATCACACGTGGATGTTACCAAGTCGCACTCATGGTTTGAATGGATCGCCAAGTACATGAGTTAATGTAGTCCCCGTTACAGAGATATGTATTGTTTCCCATCCCGGAAATCCAAGTGGCAAGCAGTCAGTTTAATGAGTTCTCTCAGGGATGGATACCATTTTTCGGACTGGGGGATATTATATTTTGAGGAATTGCGGAAGTGTATAGGCAGTAATTGTGCAGTCGCAGCTACGTTAAAACTGCACAAGTCGCAACATTTCTGGGATTAAACGAATATTGTTTTATTTACCCATTTTTTAAAGTAAAATAAGATGGGGTACGCGCCCCCTGAATCCCTTCTAAGTCTTCCCCGGCTCTGTGGACATAATATACCAGTCAGTTTCATTTTGGGGCAAGTTTATTTTCGGTGTATTTTTGCCTGTGTGCATTGATGTCCTATTAGGATTGTGAGTATTGTGAATACACTTGAATACTTTACGTATATATACATAGTAATAGGGCCTACTTTGAATAGAGGCGGGATAAAATATTCTTAAATATAATTTTAAATGAGAGCGTACGTACAGGCCGCTAGATATTGTCAAACATGAAGAAAATGTTTTGTTTCTTCCCGGAGATTTTAAATGTCATTTTCCATTAGGCAAAACCTGCCACTGTAGTTTTTCAGCGGAATCTGTTAAGAGGCGAAATCGCTTTGGCAAAGTTCCAAGTAACAGGGATTTTGTATTAGCACAATGGCTTAATATGAATTTATTACGAACATGTTGTTATTTTGTCATTTTTTTCTGAAAACCTTTTTGTGGCAGCGTATATTGAATGAAGACGGCAAATGTGATGTGTCGGGCCGAGAAGTGTTGGGTCCACAGGCATATTTCCTAAATAATTGTCTTAATCCGATTGTTAACCTTTTTATCACATAATTTTCAATAGAATTTCATACCACCAGGATATAAAATGATAATATAAGAATTGTTTTGGTAAACAGGTAAGAGCACATTTTCGAAATTTCAACTTTAAATCGAATCTTGCCCGCAGTGCGCAAAGGAATTTGCATAGCTCTTTTACAGTACGAACCTTTTCCATGTGCAAATGGTGCGGTTCTAATCAATTGCAATAATACCCAGTAAATTACTAATAAAACTTTTCATTCATTTTTTCATTATGGTATTATCTCTCGTCCCCCTTTAAATAGCCTTTTATTCCTCCCAGATACAGACAGCAGTAATTTATAATATCATCTTCGTCATCTGCATCTAAAATTAAATGAAATCCATCAACAATGTTTCCTGACTGAAAGCCTTGAAGTGTAAAAAAGACAAAAACAGGCACATATATACATCACTGCTTAGGCAATACAAACAAAATTTGATTTTTTTTTAATGAAGTTCAGGTCCTTGGTAATCCTACAAATATGTGCTGTGGAACAATTTCGTAGAAAAGATTCTAAAAGGTATGGAAAATCGACTCAAATTTCGTGTTGATCATATACACCATTTCAAGAATTTAAGCCAGTTTTATTTTTTTTTGGTATTTTCTACAGTAACTTGTAAGTTCGCGCATTCCAAGGTATTGTGTCTCGGCCCGCAAAAAAATGGAAAAAAATCCTCCACTCGCATCATAATTTTGTTCCCAGAGTTGGCAGAACAATATTTTTTGTGCGGTCTTATGGAAGCAGTTTTGACAGATTGCGCATAACGCAGAGCACATGAGGCATTTGCAGATATACCTGAAGCATTAATACACCGTGGTTTTAATCTCTATGATGTTCAGTTTTATTAGCGAATCCGCCATTTAATGATATAGATTTGTTCACTGGAAAACAAAAGGCCAAACATTAAATTTCATTGTTGTACGGATTCGTTGCTCCTATGTTATTATTATTATTATTTTTTGTAAATGAAGATCATGTCCACAGTTAAATGTTAATTTGCGATATGGCAAAAATTCCTTTAGAGAATTCTCAAAGGTATGAAAGATAGAGTAAATTTTGTGATAGTTATATGCACCATTTTAATATCTGAAGCGAAGTTCCATTTATTGTGTCTAGACCAGTGAAAAATATTACAAAATCGACCGCCCGCATCATATATTTTGTTCCCGGAGTCCGTAGAACGATGAATGTATTTGTCTGGCCTATATTGGACTCATCTGTGACGATGCGATGGTTCGTTTACGGTAATTACCTAACGCAGAAGGTCTGATGTATTATTCCCTGGTAATAAACCACGGACTAATTAATGAAAAAACCGAAATTAATCAAAGATGAATGAGAAAAAGAAACGTCAAAATGACGAGTTGAGGGTTTTACAGGGTGCCTTGTTAATTAGATTTCAAGTTTTATTTCTGCAGCAAATCCTATTACTATTACGACAGCCAAGGAATTATCATTTGTGTGTAAAACCAAAATTAACCACTGCCATCATATGCGCTCTCTCTCTCTCTCTCTCTCTCTCTCTCTCTGTCTCTCTCTCTCTCTCTCTCTCTCTCTCCACAGACAAATACGGAAGAAAGGATGTAATGAATATTGTACTGGCCTTTTGTACATGTAACATTATCTTTACGTACACGGAAAATGATGGTATTTTACTTACAACATGTTAACATATATTCTGACAGGTCAGTAACACGAGGTGTGAGCGAAGATGACACAAAGTACACGTAAAAAACCCTTTCCACGAATATTTAACTTGAATTTAGAAAGGATATAATGAATATTGTACTGGGCTTTTGTACATGTAACACTATCTTAACGTACACGGACAATGATGGTATTTTACTTACAACATGTTTACATATTCTGGCATCAGTGACACGACGTGTGAGCGAAGATGACACAAAGTACACGTAAAAAACACCTTTCCACAAAAATATAACTTTAATCTTTATATACCATACTTACGATAATATATCGCTTACACCCTTCATAATCATAAGGAACATAACTGGGGCATTGTAATACTATTTTATTGTTAAAATGAACTCTAGTCCTACATTCCGGTTCACGAATTCAAACTTGCAAACGTCATTCTATTTAAAGGGGCACAATCACCTACCTGATCTTAATAAGCTAAAGGTAATCCCTTGGAACTTATTTAAACATAGGTCAGAAAACTTGGATTTCACCGCACACAGGCTACTTGTTTTGTTTATATCAACGTGTTAACAATATGTGGTGGCTCGTCAAAATAATCGAGACAAATTCAACAAGGGCAGCTGGCAGCAAGTCCAGAGGCCAGTGCTTTACAAATGGCGTTTTGCAACACGTTTCTTTTCTACCTCCGCATATATGCAACCTCCCACCTCAGGATACATGTTTTTCCTGTTCGTCAACATTGCTGTGTTTACAACGTGTTGTTGATAAACACGTTTATACCTCCTTCACGAAGGCGTTATAAGAACGTTTCACAACCAAAATTACCCTTAGATCATTATTAAATACACAGAGGAAGCCAGAAATCGCATGATTTCGTTTTCAAAAGGTAGGTGAATAGGCACCTTTAAGTAATAATCAAAGTGAATATGTGCAAGAAGATTTGATTGCTGTCAGAAGATGATGCAAGTGGCATTGGTTTAAGGCCCGTTTTTCTGTCCGTTCGTCTGCAACCATCCAAGCTCTCAAGTAAAGGAGGCTAGATGAGCTACGGTCTGTTGAACTGATCTGAATATAGACTATCGTTAGTTCAGTGGTATGTTGACCACTGAGGGTGAAAAATGCAACATGGCCGCAAGCAACTAAAAGTTGTACACAGAGGGGCATTGTATTTTATTCATACGTTTGTTTAACATATAAATATTGTCATCTATATTTGGCACCTATTTGTTTTATTCGTGGTGCACGTGTATCAATCACTCGACGCTGCTTAATATTAATTACAACCATCCCCGGTCAAGATATTTTTTACAAACGTGCTGTCTACTGGGCATTAACAAGGCACTATCAGTGCATGTTTGAAGTGAAATATACATGTTTGGAATGTACACGTGTTTCTGGCATGACGTCATAAGTCGGCCAGTGCTCTGAGAAACACAGCAGATCACACTCCGCAGAATTGGACCTTCAGGCTTCACTAGAGTACGACTCTGCTGTTTAGGCACTCTCTACAATCGACCTTTGACTTCCCGCTATCCTCCCTGAATAGCCGTGACGTCACGTGAATGCTGTTTAGGGTAAGTGGGAGTCAGAGTCTGGCCCCCCACAATGCACCGCGGTTTCTAAATAAACAGATGGCGTAGGTATATATTTGTGAAGAGGGCAGTGGCCTCAATTTATCTTCCAGGGTGGGCGGATGACTCGCAGACCCATACACACAAATATATATATATATATATATATATATATATATATATATATATATATATATATATTGACACGATAGCCTGGGGCTCGTGCTAATTAGTCTAGGGGAAGGCAAACACATCCAGACCTATAGTGTAGGCGGGGATGTCGAAAATTACTGATTTAACATTAACAGGATATGAACTAATGGAAAATGTTTGGTAACAAATTTTCATATCCCTCTAACACCAAAAATCCAAGATGGCCGGCTTCACTCTTGGGAATTATTGAGTGTTGGGGATATAGTGTACATGCACGTGTAACAGAACGAGTTTTTCATAGGAATTGAATGAGATAGCGCTTGCTTTCATTTTATTTGCACTTAAGCTGATGAATGAATGCAGGTTATATTTATTTTATGCACCCTGTGACCACAAGGAATCCAAGATGGGCACCACTGCAGTCTTAACATAGATTAATGCTATTATACTGAAATTGTCTCTTGTAACTTAATGATATTGGATCGTTTTTCTACGTCTTTGAATGTGCTCTGTCGATTGCAGCTAAAAAGGAGTTTTTATGAGCTCTGTGACCCTAGGGCACCCAAAAGGGCGGCCATGGCAATCTTAACATAGAGATATAATAAACTTAATGATATTAGATAATTGAATCGATTTATACTTTTTTTTGTGTTCAGTTAATTGCAACTAACCAGGAGTTGTCGGAAGTTACAAAGGGTACGCAAGGTCAAAGTCAAATGTATGTACTAATATTTTAAAGCATAAAAATATCTTGGGCACTGCACTGTCATATGTTATGTGATACGGTGATCAAATGGAAATGGACCTGATGAAATTGATCGTCGTGATCTCTTTTTTATATTGCTGATTCTCTCATAGTAGTACTACATGGTCTAGGTGCCTACCATATTAGAACAAAACAAACATTCAGAATCAATTTGTGTGGTTATATGGAAGATTCCAAGTTTCCAAAAGCTTTATTTGTGGTCTTGATACAGAAATATTCATGTCATATTAAACAGGAAGATCAGTAAAAACCGTTGTCTGGATTTTTTATATTTCTACATAGTTTATCTGAATGTGAGATGAAACAGGTCTTGTTATTACAAGTTATATAGATAAGGTAGTTCTAAAAGTTAAAAGGAGACATATAATGCACACAAAAAAATAATTAGCCATATTTGATCAGCAGAAAAAAGGCACATCTGCATATATAAAATGGCATATGAGTACGCATTATTCCTAAAGGAAAGTTTGTACATTACAGGAATACAAATATCTGTACGGTACACTTTTTGGATAAAACAGACCATGTAAATCCGGGCATAAAAGCCAACACCACGGATGGAACCTTTTTTTATATTTTTTTTTTTTGTGGCGGTAGACGCCTCTATTTTTAATGCAAACTTAACTACATATATGTACATCGGCAGATTTCAGTTCCGGTTTCGTACTAGGTGTCACGGCAGTATCACACGCTTCCTCTCATTTTGTCATTGCGGGTCCTTGGTGCGTGATCATCCCCATTGCTGGGTCATACCACCGAGGATCCCCCGAAAGGCGCACTCGTTTGGGAGTTAAGCACGGTCGTTAGGCACGACCTTCCCATTACGCTTAGATGGAATCACTGTCGAGTGTGCATCAATCAAAGGATGCAAATGTCATAATAATGTAAACCATCGGCTGTTTCCTGTGGCGAAAACTGCCCCCCCCCCTTTGAGTGCCAACACCTCTCATGTAACTTGATTCTTTTCCCTTTATTCGTGACTTTTTTGTTTTATTTTCAGATTTCATATATTTATTGACGTATTTGTGATTTGCTCCGTTAAGATAACATCTAAATATTTGTATACTTAGGAAGGGGGTCTTTCCTTAATTGCTTTCTGCATGGTGCTGGGCGTCCAGTCCGGTTTGGTGTCGGCTGTTACTCTTCCATGTGCTCTGCCTAGACTGCAGAAGTCATTAAATTAGTTAAACATAGTCTTTCACATCAATTATTTTACCACGAAAATAAAGTTTGTTGTTATTTTGTGACTGGTTAAGTTGGAAACACATGAATCAACATGTAACATACAACTTAATGTATGGACCGTGCAGTTTATTTCCTAAGTTTTAACTTGTGAAAATATAAATATTAAAGCTAAGCCCCACTAAGGTTTAACCACATTATCCAAAGACATTTAATGTAATAATATTTGTGGAGCAGAAAATCCTAATATTTTTAATCTGAATCATGCCTCAAAATATTTCTCTTTAAATTTTATATTCAAAACGTACTCCCTATACAGGAGGCATTATTTATATCAAGGTTTTCAAGTCGTGCATGTGCACAGAGAAACGTTGGGAAGAAAACGTTTGAGGCTTTTATCATGCGATTATACTACTGTGTTATTACAGGTGTTTTGATTCATGAATTGAATATTGATTTCATTTTTTTTAATTTCAATGTTTTTAATCCCCCGATATTATCAACGATATGACCAACGTGTATAACAGGTATGTAATAAAGTGTATGATCATGCAGTAGAGTGTTTCTATATGAAGGAGGGAACCTTCACCAGAGATCTTCCATTGTTTCTCAAATTCAAGAAGAGCGGCGCAGATTGCCCAATTTAACACTTAATCTCTTACACAGCATCATCGGCCTCCGTAGTTGCATGGTCAATGGTTTCACCAAAGAATTTATATAATAGGACTGTAGCAGAAAAATAAGTATTTCCGATGTTCACACTGACTGTCTTTCAGGCATTGCTGTGCCTTAGGATTTAAATATAATAAATAATTTCAAATATTCCACCGCCCATCTCAATATTATTCGAATACTTTCTAAGCGTATCTTATAACCAGCTGCAGTTGCATTCTGGTTTTCTAAGCACGCGCATCTTCTTGTCGATGCAGACCTGATAGTTATTCCTGATATTATCATCCGTGGTAGTGGTATCTAAATCTTGAGGTGCTTGGTCCCGATTATCCGACATTAACCTACGGGTTCTTAAAGATACATGTATTTGAACTCGCCAGATGCCATTTAAGTGTAGACACTTTACAGTTTTACGGACCGAATCAGTATGACTCTGTGCACGTGCATCTTTTTTTTACTACCCACACAAATTGATCCCAAATGTTTGTTTCGCAATATTAATGTTGGCGATTAATACAAAGCAAAAAAGCAGCAGAGAATCAGCAATATGTGAAATATGTAACACGTACATCAATTTCATGTTTTAAAGGGGCCAAATCATCTTTATAACCTAAAGATAATCCCTTGGAGATTTGATTCAAAATAGGTCAGAAAACGTTGATAGCACGCACATTGGCTGCTTGTTTTGTTAATGTTAACGTGTTTATAATATGTGAGGGCCCGCCAAAATAAAACAATTTCAACAATAACATGGGACAGCAAGTCGGATAGGCGAGAGTTTTGCGAATGGCGTTTTGCAACAAATAACCTTTTGTGTCTCCGCAAATACGCCACATACCATATTAGGTTACATTTTTTCCCCTTTTGTCAACATTGCTGTGTTTACAAACATGTTTTTGATCAACAAGTTCATACATCCTTCACGGAGGTAGTATAGGAAATTTCCAAAACCAGAATTACCTTTAGATCATAAATACATAAACAGAGAAGCCAAAAATTACCAATTCTCTCTTTCACAATGTAGGTGAATGGGCACCTTTAAGGTCCATTTGAAAACCATATGACAGTATCTAAGTGTAATGTATTTTAATATCGTCCCTATGATATATTATTCTGCCAAGACAATTATTAATACTGTTTACTATTTGAAAACCATATTACATTATATATCATAGCGTAGTACCCAATATGACTAATGTTATTCTTTAGATCGAAGATTGGTAAATAAATTTGACCTTGACCTTGAATACCCTCTCTAACCTTTGGACAGCTCTGGAGTAGTTGGTATTATCAGTACACATTCAAAATCTTATAAATCGATCCAATATTATTCATTTTGATGAGATAGTTACAATATCAAAGCAATATCTAGCCTTTTTTATTATGATGGCGGTCATCTTGGATTTTTTGGGGGTCAGGGGGTTGATAAAATTTGTTACCTAACATTTTCCATCAGCTTACACCTGAATGAAGTGAAAACATGTGCTATCTCAATTTGGACATTCAATTCCTACGGGACTGGGATTTTGCTACATGAGCGACTACACTACTAGGACATATGCATGGTAATTGAATGGGAATAGAACAGGTAATAGAATATACAGAAATTTTAGTTCATATCAACACGTGACCATATACATGTGCATTCAATAGAACTAAATTTGTACACCAGACTTTAATGTAATGTTTATTTAACTGCATAGTGGTGACGTTCCATCTGTGCTAGGTGCTAATGAACAAAATTTTCATTAAACATTTATAAATACAACACAATATGAGAGGGGTTTAACCCTAAGCAACACTGAATATTATACATGTTCCAAAAACTGTAAAGACTGGCTCATATACCGAATTCATATCGCATCTGGACCTAACAAGGTTGGACCCCTAATATCGGCTCAATTAGCTAGTAGAAAGATAAAATTCATGCATGGGCGGACGAATCCACCGGATAGGGATGCTGAAGAAAATGGTATTACGAGTACGGGATGTTTACGTGTCTGACTACGAGAGAATGAAATAATAAGGCCTATTAAATAGTTGCAGTCCAGCTGAGAGAAAATATATTTTTTAATACATCTGGTCAAATATAATATACAGAGATGACAGAGGCTTGGCTTAGAGCCGCTTTACGCTGTACTTATATTGTTAACAAATATTAGGCCTACATAGTTTGGTCTTGTGGCAATTAAATGGTGGCGTTCTCGCCACAGATATAAAGATGTAAGGGCTTAAGGCCCATTATAAACCAAAATAACATGTAGTATACAGACACAGGGCCTGTAGTTAACATTATCGTGGCTCAGGCGAGTTTACTTAAATCCTTAATGGTGTGAAAATATTTACAGAAACTATAAATATTAAATGTGAGCCAGCCTTCCCTTCAACATTAATTTCATCTCTGAGTGTGTATTCATACCGCACCCCTATTTATAGATTCCATAGAGCCGGGCACACCTCAGCTGTTTTATTCATCAAAAGATCAAGCTCTTAAGTATTTGCACAATTTGCGCCTATTCAGGAAGGTTGCTTGTCCTTTTACACTAATGTAGGTACACACATCCACTCTTGTGGTACACAATAAATATATATTTATATTTATGTGATGTTCGTCCATCGTTTGCGAAGATGAATATGAGGATCAAGGTATTGCAGGTGACCTAGCTTTGTGTGTCCGGAGATGACTTGTCAGGCCAATCCGGGCACGGAGGAACCTCCCACATGTTGGACACATGTGATCGGTGGTTGCTGTTGAGATAGTTGCCATCCTCGAGCGCCTTGCGGGTTCTGACGTTTCACGTTTATATGACACATTCCAAATATGTTACAATTAATTATAAGGTTTTAGAATAAAGGTATTATGATTCCCGTATTATTTCATATTAAACTCATAAATGGAACCAAAGTTTATAATTCTATTTATTTATATATTTCATTGCAATATATATATATACGTAAATATCAACTTGTACTAAAATTTACATTGAAACCTGTTTGGTGTGCAGGTAATTTAATTATTAACTTCCATCAATGTATTTGAATGTACTCTCTTGTGTTATATTCATTGTTTCTGTGGGGGTTTGCAATTTTAACGAAGCAACCTCTGTCTGTCATTTTAAAGGCTAGCAATTAACTGTTCTTCCAAATTAATTTTAATTAGAATTCACTATTTGATTGCCAAAGTTTAGTATGTTAAAGTAATTAGCACCCATGACTAATTATAATCTGGCGTGTGAGAAGTGGCTTTTGGTTCGGGATAGCGGCAAGAACAAGTCCTAACTAAAGCCTTTCTCTAGAACTGTGTTTTAAACCCATCAAAATGCTAGATTCAAGTTGACCTACCAGATGTAAGCAACACCGGGAGTTCCTTGAATAAATTTATGGAGACAGATGTACAATTTTACATAAAAGTGTCACATTCACACCAGGCTACAAAATGATATAAATCCCTTTTTTGGGTTAAAACATAGTTTTGTTGATACAAATGTAAAAATACAAAAGATATGTCGATTGGTGTACGCAACAGCATGGCCTAAAAGAAACTACATCTCGGGCACAGGAGGCAAAAACTTATGCTCGCGGAGGGAGCTATATATCAGCAGTTTTGAATTTAATCTCTATATTCACCTCTTGTTAGATACCACCAGTAATTGGCCGATGGTTGTCTATTGATCGACAAAGTCGTTAATTTATTGAGCTTTGGTCTCCCCTGACAGGAAGCGTGATATGGTATACGATTAATAGCCGGCCTCGTCTGGGCAATACGTCCTCAGACGGCACCGCCGGCTCAATCTCATAACCTTGAACAAATCTCCAACACCACTGCGAGGCCACAGGCCTCCAGCTAGCAAGCATTAAATAAAACATAAAAAACACTGTGGAGTACAAGCCATATTAAGTACAATTGTACTAAGCCTGAACACATATTGGCACAAAACTAGTACTGCCTTAAATAATTCGTGTATCAGGTTAACCAGTTAGCAGCTATCTGGCGGGATGTTATGACATTTAAGGTTCTCATTCTTTCACTATGCAAATAACATATGCATGGAATATAGTATTTCGTTTGGAAAGTATTTACTTGCTCCAAAACCACCGTAGAAATAAACTTACACCGCGATCAGTAAACACACATAAACTCACACATATGAATGGTCAAGCATGTTGACAAATATCACTGGAGATGATGGGAGTAGTATTCATACAGCCGTATAAGTCTTCGTATAGGGTGTCGGAGATGTTTCATGCCATGATTTATATTTCTAGAATGAATGTGATATCGTGATATATATATATATATATATATATATATATATATATATATATATATATATGAAATTCATAAAGCGGAAGAAATATCCATGGCATTTACAGACTTTACGATGGTTATTATTTAGCTGGAAGAGCCGCAAAACGAAAATCACAACAACCGTCCAAAGAGAGGGAATGAAAACCACGAATTTTAATCTTGAATATTTCTGATTCGCTGGTCAAAATTCCCGTCATTCTGCAAGAAATTGTTGATGAAAGCAAGAACGAAATGATCTCAAGGCCATGTGATTTTCTCTGGCAACAGATCGGGCAGTAATGACCCAAGGTTGCCATGGAAACATAAAGCGTACTTGATCCATCTTGCTTTAAAATGAAACGTGGCAATCCTGCAGTTTCAACGCCACCACTAGCAGCAAATTTTCTAGTTATTTCTTCAAAGCCCTGCCAAATTGGCAAAAGGCGATTTTACTGCCTTGAATTGTTATTGGATCACTGCAGACTCCGTAATATTGTTTCAGTGGCTAGAAATAATAGATAAATAGGTTCGCCTTTGTAAAAATCATATTCTCATTCATACTTTTTGTATAACTACTACCTGTTTGTTGTCCAATAATAACATATCTTTAAACTGCAGTGGATATGTTCAAATCCGTAAAAGACTTACGCTATGGCTTGTAATGTGTATATTACTTGGTGAATAAACTATAGCTCCGCGTTGGGCGCTGAAACTTGGTCGCTCTTAGGCGCAGTATCCGTCTCTGTATACAGAGACGGCGAGCACTGAATGTTTTCTATAGGTGCCCTGCCTTGAAAAACTAGATGTCCCTCGTTTGGCCACATAAGCAAACATAATCTAAGTAACAAACCCTTAACTATGACAACTTACTTGTTTTCTAGCTCAAATAAGAAAATAAACTATTTCTATCCAGGTGCAATGTTACGAAGCGATGAGAGCAAGTTTCTAAATAGAAAGGACACATTGCTTACGGTCAAGGTTACAGGCAGCAGCCAGTTTTCAAAGTCCTTCTTCTGAATGACTGCTAGGTTTCAGGCACACCCATGCTTGGATTTCAATGAATAAGATTTACTGCCTGGTCCCTGAAATAGTGCCATCTATTGACTAAAATGGAAAGTTTAGGCAAAATATGGCTTCAAGCGAGGTTTGTGGCAACCTGCACATTTTCTTGTTGTAACTTATCAATTGGAAATGATATACACACCGAGGTAAAGACCCACGTTTGTTTATTATAATTAGGCTAATTATATGATTTATTTCTGTGTCCTCGCATGTACACCATCATTTTAAAAAGAGTGCTTGTAAGCCATGACTCCCGAAATTGTCCGACAAGCCTTCGAATTCTCATTGGTAAGCCCTTGATAAACATTCCTTAGAAGGTTGAGTTTATCATTTAATTTGCCATAAAGAGAAACAAAAAAAAAGATATGGTATGTCTGAACGCATGTGGCCTGTCCAACGGCACTATTGCAGGTAGCACATGAAGCTAATACTTGCATTTTTGTATATCCCACGTCCCCTTCCCCCTTACAGACTAGAACATTTAATTTGACGATGGTCGCGTGTTGATCCCTGAGATCGTTGTTTTATTGATTATAGGTCTCGCCTGACCGGAAGCTTGACATAGTATACGATTGACAGCTGACACCGTCCCAAGCTATCATCACCCATCCAATCATATAACCTTGAACGAAACATCCAAACCGCTTCAAGGCCAAACGCCTCCAGCCAGCCGGTAAAAGATTGAGTGACAGCCATATTCTTACGCCTTGCAGCAAAAACTAAATGGAAGATTAGGATAGAAGTATAATTAATCGACAGAAAAAACAGCAACAGGCAACAGCAAAAGTCTGCATCAGACATGTTTGGCTGGCAACGATGTTTATGAACGTTTCTAAATATATTTATTCAGTTGATTTATTCAAAATACCAATATGTATTAGTTTTTTTCTGTGTACTAAATCAGCTACCGTACTTAACAGTTATTGTCCTTCAACTTTGTTTTGCTTTATGTCAATTAAGGGTCCTACAAATATGAAATTTAATCTCTTGGTCTCGAGATGCTGTCTCGAGATTTAGACTTAACATCTCCAAGATCTCGAGATATTTTTTTTGTTCGCAGCAAAATATAATTTTGTAAAAATTTATGTCAAGATCTCGAGATTTTATGACAAGATCTCAAGATTTTGTCTCGAGATCACAAGATAAATATTTTTTTCTGTATCCTAATCAGCCACCGTTATATGTATATATATAAATATAAATATATATATATATATATAAACATATATAAATAAACATATATATATATAAACACACACACACACATATATATATATATATATATATATATATATATATATAGAGAGAGAGAGAGAGAGAGAGAGAGAGAGAGAGTGAGACAGAGAGAAAGAGAGACTGAAAAGCAAGAAAAGCTCTTAATTTTTATGTTTGTGTTAATTAATGAACATTGGATTCGCCTTTGTTCTGTATAAATACCTATGGTTACATGTCCATATGAATGAATGTGATGGATAACCAGTCTGATGAGGTCAGCACGGGTCACGTGAGATTAATCGCATGCGAAGCACAGAGGTTATTTTATGACAGAGCAAGAGGCCAAAGCTTTAACCATTATTACACAGGTTATTCTTAAGGCCATACCAAAAAAATAATGTTTACGGATTCGCCACATTTTCAATGCTAATATGTATATATGTTTTTGTTTTGCACATGAACTCGAGATCCTAGGTAATGTTGCTAAATTGTGTTATAGCATAATTTCCCTTAGACAATTCCTAACGATATGGAAAATGAGCTAATGGTTGTGTTGATCATATACACAAGTTCAAGAACTGGAGCAAATTTTATTTTCATTTTTTCGGTGAACATGCAAAACTGCACGTATTGTGCCCGCAAAAATAGAAGAAGAAAAATTGCCCACTTGCACCATATTTTTATTTTGTTCCTAATCATAGAACAATTAATTTTTGTGTGTGGCCTGATGTCTTCTAGCTCATGGGAAATCGGATCTAATCAGGAATATCTTCTGAATGGCTGATCTGCAAAAGCCCCTGGAAAAATTACAGTATTTCTTAGAAATTAGTTTAATTAATGTCCGTTTAATGAAAATGCCACTGGCGGAAAAATAAATAATTCCTATACAAATGAGTTATGCATCTGAAAAGCATATTTGATTTAAAAAATAATAATAATAATACATAAAATATATTTCTAAAATATGATTTCTGTGCTCACTTAATGTGGGTATATATTAAGTAGAGGGAGCTCAGTAATGCGCAAATAATTGAATTTTTCAGTCAACGTAAAATTAGAAAGGAATAGTTGTCATAACTATTCTTTTGGTGCTAAAAGTCATAATTTTAGCTGATTCATTTGTAGTGGATACACGTGCAACCTTCTATCAAATTGGCAAATTTTCTTCGTTGAGAATTCATGAGATGCCATATTCACTCTAAAAGAGGATTTTGGGATTTAGAAAGACAGTCAGTCTGATTTAGGCTGAACATGTAGACAGAATGATATTGTTTTTGTCTGTGTTATTCCGTGACTGTTCATCCCAACAATCTTCCTTTCCGAAAGCCCATTAAGTTGCCAAGACAGGCTCACAAAAATCATCACCCTCAAATTAAAAAGGCACAACAATGTAGATGTAATACTTAATATCAGTTTAAGATAAACCGGAATAAGCTTTGAATTTGCTCCTCGTTTTTTTATGAAATATTTATACTTTTACACTGAACTAGAACCTGAATAACGTAGCTAATACTCAGCCGCAATGAGAAGTATATAATATTCGATCCCGATTCGACGTTACAGTGACACACTTTTCTCTTCAATATGTCAGTTAGGTTAAAGAACCATAAAAAAATCTCCAAAGCCATCCTTGACGTTTCACTCCTCCTAGTCCTCGATTTGGGTATGAACGAGAGAGATAAGTGACGCCAAGTGTCACTGTTCAATAAATCAAGCTGCCTAGGGCGTGCTGAAAACCGGCATTTTCCTGTATAATGCAATGGTTTTCTACATGTCCTTCAGAGCACGTTACTCCCGCGTGGGCCTTTGGTTGATACCGCCGGTAGAGCAACGGAACATGAGTCACCGTTATCGTTATAAATGTCATAAGACGTTATGTCGTTGAAAGACATAGGATTCCAAGTGGCCAAGCCTGGCAGGAAAAAAAATGAGCTGCTGCAATTTGAAAGAATTTTAAGACGGACGCTTAAATGGGTTCTTCTAAACTACAATAATACATTACTATACGTACGACCTTTAATTCTGTAAAATGTGAAGTATACATTGATTATTTTGCTGACAAAGCACTTTTACCAGTTCTGCTTTTGTATAAAATGACCTTGACAATTTCATGATACTTAAATGCAGATTATGCACTGGCATATCTGAGTCTAGGCCATACGAAAAAAAAACTAGCCTTTTTTCGAATGCAAACATTCTTTTGCACAAATTAGGCACCTCTAGATAAAAGAAAATTGGAAACTGGAAACCTCCCTCCCTGGGAGTATTGGCCTAATGAAAGAAGGCCCCTGATTTTTACCAAGCGCCACACTTCCCTCATTATCTCAATTGGATCAGCGTCCTCTGGCATGCAGTGCCTCTGCAAATGACGTTTCACCATTATCACGTGGTGTGTTCAGTTCGCCAAGTTTTATCAGGAATAACTGCAAATTTTCCGTCACTGGAGTTAAACTCTTTTACTTGCACTTAGTGTCATATCGGGACCAAAGTCTATCTTCAGCAATGTCCATCTTCTAGTCAAGTACAGGAAAAAACCCTGATCTCCAGGCACGATACAGATACAATCATTTTGTCAAGCTCTGACTGTTTATAATCAAAGTAGCGACTGTCACAATAGGCGACCACTCTGTTCTTGATTGCCACTTTACGCCGCAACTATTTTATTATTCAGCTTTACTGAATCAATCTTTCATGACATTATTTTAAAAAAAAATACATGCCAGAACAAATTCTCTGGCGTTTACATTAAGCCGCCTACAACCAGGGTTCGCGGAATGTCTGCGCGTATAACCTACCGGTGTCTTTGATCTGTTAATCGGTTCTTTGAAATTTTACCACCTCTCGATGACTAATGACAGCTCTCTTTTTCCATGCAGACTAAAACATATGACAGGCGACATTAATTACTAAACCGACCCCCACACACACATACACACAGATAAACACACATAACTGACTTCAAAGGTTCCAGTTGCACCCTGATAGCATTAAAATTCATATTCTTACAGCTTATACATAAATCGTTGATGATTATTTAATTGCCTTTTAAAATGCTGATTAATTCTATATTGTGACCACTGGTTTGTGACTACAACAACTGTATCTGCAATATTTTTCTACTTTCTAGAGCAGTGAAGTTCTGGTAACATTTTATTGAAAGAACTTAAACTTATCACGGCTGGAAAACTCTTGCTCGGAAAACCGCGATATCTGGTTTGCATTGTCATGAACGTATGTTTTTTTTAGATTTTAAATAACCAAATCCCAGGTTCCAGACTTAAAAAGGAAAACATCACTAGAACTATCTATGAGGGAAAGACCCGCCTCAATCAAACTATATCGTAGCACTATCGTTTATTTCTGACGAATTTTGTTTTCATCGGCATAATGTTTAATTAGGTTTCCTTTTGCATATCACATATCATGTCCAGAAACACGATAACTTTTTCACTCGCAACTAGAAAATCCAGTTTTAGAAGTGGTTCAGAATACACATCACGTATCAAGCTTTGTGATACGATGATACTTGTTTCAAAGATTTATGGAATGAGGTTACCCTCAGATCATCATTCTCTGCATAGAAAATTGGGATTCATGAGGGTGCAACGCCGGCTTTCCCGCGGGAAAGCACCACTGGGGGCCATCTTACGAAACCTAGATGGCTTCAATACGCCTTGGGAGGAATTTCACTGCTTTTGAACAAAGACCTCCGATCTGCGGCCATTCTTTTAGGGACACTTCGTTGGGATTAGCTCCAAGGGAAGTGTCGCACGTTTCGAACCAGTTCATGTTGGCTGTGGCGGCTTTTATTTTCCATATAGTCATCACTGCCCTTTGTTTTATGACGGTCGAAGGCATGACAACCAACGCAGGACACATTAAACTTGGACGCCTAAGGCCAAAAAATAAAAAGGTATGGTTCTCGGGCACTTTTTTTCAGAAATCACTGCGGGCGGGCGTTTTTTTTTTTTTTTTGTTTAACCTCTTTTTATATGTTTCGAAAAGAAATGTCATATGATCAGGGAAAGCATGAAAATTACAGGGTTTGTTTGCTTAACAGATAAAAGCACCGCATAACAAAGGAAATCATTTCAAAATTGTATTATTTTATCTTTTTGAAGTAAAAATGTTTGATGCGGGGGTTAAAATTGACGCGGGCGGTGTCTGAGAACCATAACTTTTTTCTTGCCTAATGGCTCGGGTTTTACTGTCGTGATTGATATCTTTGCCCAGACACCCCTGTGGGAGGTGTTAACAAATTTATTTGGACACACGGTAATTTCGCAGAAGCTCCTGCTTTTAAGGACCATTTGGGCATCGTTACTGTCCAAATTTAAAAGATGAATAGCTACAGGATGAACCATCATATGAATGCAATGAAGAACTAGAGCCCGGGCTATCGAGGTACCTGATATAATGTAAAGAAACAAACTATGTATTAAAAGGCGGGGTCGGACTACCTCACAATTTGACAAAAAAATTTGGATGATAGAAAATACAAGCTTAAAAACGAAAACTAAGGCAAAAAAAAATTAAAGGTATGGTTATCCAGCACCGCCCGCGTCAGTTTCAACCCCATCAAACATTTTTATTTTGATTTTCATCTTTCAAGAAGAAAAAATAATACAATTTTGATAAGATTTCTTTTGTTATGTAGTGCTTTTAAATAATACAATTTTGATAACATTTCCTTTGCTATGTAGTTTTTTATCTGTTTAGCAAAAATTGTTATTATTATGCTTTTGCCTGATTATATGACATTTTTATCGAAACACACCAAAAAAAGGTAAAATAAAAATCCCCCGTCAGCAGTGATTTCTGTAAAAAAAAGTGCCCGAGAACCATACCTTTTTATGTTTTTGGCCCAACGCCGGTTTTTGAGTTACGCGCTGTTTTCTTTCTTATACCTTTGTGTGCTATGTGTAATGTTTAATTACACTCCAGGTACACTTTATTTTGAACATACCCCCCCCCCACCCGTTCATAGATTCTGTATCCGCCCCTGAAGCAAATTTGAGGTACTTTTTCTGAGATGGGAAATGACATCCCTTAGGGCACACCTGGCCTCATTCCTGAGACTTCAGGAGTTGCGTAACAACGGTTAATTGCCACATCTTTCAAATATAATATTGACGCAATGTTTGTTATTTAACAGGAAAAGTATAGGCAGGTATGAAAGCTTCGGCACCTATACCTGTCATGCAGTTTGTTGTATGGTTTACCTGTCCCCTCAGAGATATACTTTCTTTAACTTAGATTTGCTCAGACAATCTGTACAATTTGTCAAAATACGGCGCCAATGCCTTTACTCATGTTGTCCCAGTATCACTGTGGAAAACTGGATTGTTTATTGACTCCCCTGAGCGCTCTGCTCAGTTGAAAGGCCAAAAAATAAACCTCGGCCTCAGATGCTTTCTTTTAGACATGTTCAAGCAATGCATGAATAATTCTGCATTCTGTCATTGATAAGTGCCCCTGGTTCTCTTTATAGGGATTTTGATTAGACAAACATACCAAGCAGATATGGAACAACTCTGGTCACCATGTTAAATATAGGTAAAGGCCCTCGGACGGTTCTTCTTGTTGGGTATTGATGACTAATATTACGAATTTGTCATTTATTTTGTTTTTAAAAAATTAAGTTTTTTTCACTTTTGACCTGTAAAATATACGCGTTTTACTGCACATGATTATAGCTCTTTATGTTGAAATGGGATTTTTCAAAACCATAAATGGCTGAGAAAATATTGTTTAAAGTTGAAAAGTATATAACACCAATGTGTTTTACAAACGTTAAAATTTCAACCAGTTTTGAGAAATACTATGTTTCATATGCCACGTGGAGAATACATTTAGCTTTCAAAATATTTTTAAATGTCAAGAGGTTCCAGAGCAATATATCAGTTTAGGTAGTTTTAAGGGAAAACCGATACACTATTTACCAGACTCGTCAGACACGTCAGAGACAATATATAGCCATATTGTTTTTTATGTAATTTTTTTTGTTTGTGTAGTGGATTAGTCTTAACGTTCACTGTAGGTCTTATATTTTGATAATAGCCCTTTGTTTTGAAGTCATTCAATAAGTTTTCCTTACAGACTATTTATCTGACACAGTGCGGCGCCAGTGCTTTTACTGGGATTGCCTGGTTTATATTAAACATACCTCAACTGTTATTAGCTGTCCTTACAGACTCGTAGTTTATGGACAATACAGAGACACTGCTTTTATTCTGAAGACCTGTCAATCGTTTATAAGATCTGGCAGTCTTACTTATTCCAACCTTCTCTGTGAAAATAAAAAGAAAACCTAACAACAAATTAGTGCTATGATATCTGGATTCGTTGCTTACATAAGCCTAACCAATGTACATAATGATAAAGAGTACAAATACGTTTAGTTTACATAATCTGGAATTCTCATTTACGATATGAGTCTAATATATGTATATAATATTGTTACAATATAAGAAGTAATATGTATTTTTAAAATAAATCTATACCCTTTTTATAAGGTTTAAGGTTTCATAAGTTCCCCATTTTTTCAACGCTTTGAAAAATAATCTGTATGTAATAATTTCACAATTTCCCCCTTTTCAAGGCTTTGAAAAATAAGCTTTATTGTTCATAAGAAGCAGTTACTTCATTAAAACCCCCGTCACACGAGAAGGCGATATCGTTGCCATCACCGAATTGAGGCACATCGCCGTAAAGCGCACCTAGCGTGGCCTTACGTTTTCATGAGCTTCGTAGGAGCGAGATGGTGTCGCCTTGGGTAGACATATCGTCACCATGTACGCCATGAGTGGCGACCAGTTTTGAACATGGGAAAAATTTCCGCCGTGGGGTCGCCGTGGATTAAAAGAGCAGTCAGATCGGAATTCGATCGCCATCAGTGTCCCAGCAGCGCAGTACCAGCAACCTGACAGCGCAGGTCGATCGCCAGTAAACATGGTAGCATCGGTCTACCCGTTTCGCTCCTGCTGCCTCCTTTTGGCTACTGCCAGCTGTTCGTGGGGCAGCATGATATGTTGGCCTTGCAGACAGACCAGTTGAAGCATGTAATTTCTGTCCATGCTGACATGTGTGACTTTACTAAACATTCTTAAACCGGTCATGTTATGTGTACTAGTCAAACAATGGGGACCATGGCAACCCCCGACTGCCAGTCTGAAGCAACGTAGTAGCATCTACCCACGCGCGTAGTTCCGTCCTCTTGATCGCAGACGGATCAGGGTCCGGTTGCTGCGGGATTATCATGATCGCAGCCCTGTCGTGGACTGAGCTCTTTAGTGGGTTAGTAGGGACCTCATGCGGACGTTAGGGGAACGCAGTTTGATCATAAAAGACGGTGTAGCAGCGCCATACAACGTGGTAGGAACGGCATAAAACGGCCGAAAATTGCAATCGTACACTTCGTGCAAGCCTATTGACAGCGGCATAGCCGTCAGACATGGACGGTTTTTCCATGTTCATGGCGATCAACGCCGATCTGCTAGGTCGCCATGGTCGCCGTTAGGTCTCCTTCTCGTGTGATGGGGGCTTAAACGGGCGAAACTTTACATGGAACGTAAGTAATCATATATAAAACCCTACTCATATTATACCGAGTGTGGCGAATGGTGGGTTTGGTCCGGATAATCTGAGATTTTCCTTCTCCGACAGGATTTTTTTAACTTTATCGGAAGACGTTTGGTGATTCTTTGACATGTCAACGAACATCGCACGTACACTCGGACCATGGCGCTTGAAATCCTATTCGTATAGATGCTGGCTTAAATAATGTTCAAAAACCTTCAAAATCCATCACCTAGCCTGTACTCGGTGTAAAACCAGAATGTAACGATTGCCGGTTCTTGTTTATATAGAAATTTTTCAAGGCTGGCATGCTTGTTTGCGAACTGCACTGCGTCCATTAAGCGACGTACGGACCGATTTATCCGTGATTAATGTTTCCATCATTATCAACCAATAAGTTGTAAAGTTCCAAAGGGGATTCCTTGCTGCGACCCTAGATACATGGGGATTTCCTTAATTGAGGTCACAGCTGCTTAATGCAAATGAGTTACAAACAAGAGCATATTACAAGTGTTACACGCGGTGTATCGGATCTGTTGATGCTTTTATAGAAACATGAACTGGCCATCTAACGACTGTAAGTTTCATCTCTCGAAATGCATGAAGATTATAGGAATTTTTAATCATTTTTAGGTTTAATGGGCCTAACTATCTGACCCCCTAAACAACACCAGGGACATAGGAAGAAATGTACTGAAGATTGTAGCCTAATGAAGTCTCTAACACAGGAAGATATTCGTTCCAACTAGAAACGACCTCTGTGGGAACAATGTGAATTTCTGACAAAATAGGCGTCAGTATACAGTATCAAAACGGAAGACATTCGTCGGATATCCCATGCGGCATGCTGTGGCACACACGGAGCTTGAAAACTGCGCTAGATCCGATTATCGCCCGGCGAAGAATAATGATCGAGGTGATATGTCATTTTTACATGTCCCGACGCAATATCCCAATTTAAATGTCCCGACGCCGATAAAACCCAAGACAAATATCGGGCTTTATGCTCAGCTTTATTTATACAAAAACAAACTATAATTCTGGGGCGTTGCCATGAATAAAGTGGATGACGTGTCGAAGTAGCTAGCCTGTGATCAGTATAGACTGTCGGTTGCAGTCAGGGTCATTTTGAAGATTCGTTTAAGTAAAGAAGAGATGATTACGGTTCATGGTCCATAACCCAGACCATGAATTGCTAGAGGTCTGCATCAGCGGAATGATCGCAACAAGCCTGACTCGTTAAAGACCTTGAACTTCGAATAACGTAAAAAATAGTTATCAGGTGCAAATACGTAACTTGTAATAATTACTTTGTCCATCAGTCATTTTAGAAAATCAACCGCATGGACATCTGCCTGCCAAAAGAAAGAGTAAGAACGGCAAATAGGACATGAACCAATTGCTTTCTCATCCACACAAAAACAATGATAAAAATCATTGTTTAAATTTTTTCTAAACACCTTTCTAAATTTTAAAATTTCTTTTTAACAGTTGTACGGAGTTTATCAGGCTAACTTCGGTAGCACAATGTAGTCCAGTGTTTATAAATATTGGCTGTTGTGCAGATTTTACTTAAGAATGTATAAAATATATTGCCATCTGATAAAGGAATATTCCGATTGAAGGTTGGTCAATTATTTTCTAAAAGGCTGCAATGAGAGTGACATATATTTTATTTAACCTATCCATGAAAATTGATTGATTCTGTCCAGAGATTGTAAACATGTTTTAATGATATAGTTCATTAATACGCACGCGGGCGATCTCCTAACTTTAGGCAGTTTTTACAGTCAACAACAAAATTGTATTATGTGATAGTTTTTTTTATAAGTAATCGTGTTTTGTCCGTAGAGCCGATCTATCCCTCTTTTAAGTTGCATGGTAATGCCCTTAAGTTTTTTAGATACAATAAGTAACAAAAGAACGTCTCCCGGACATGATTATTCTAAATGAAATTACCGATACTCAAACCAACTCGGTATATCCATTGTGAAATTGATTTTTTATATAGCTTGTTTTCATTTCGTCTGTTGCAGGTGGAAGTTAAATGTCTAGGTTCACGTTTTAGACCTGCAAATATTACTAAGTAACACTATTAAATTAATCTAAACGGATTCAGGTGCTTGTTTCCATTTTTTCAGCTATTAACTGTAAAAATGCCTGAAGTTGTCATTTTACTCATGAAAAAGCAAACCTTAAGTCATTTCATTAAAAGTGTCCAGGACAATGACTGGAAGTGGGCCTCAGGCTGGTGGCAGCCATTTTGTATTAACGTTGTTTCAAATGCTTTCGTGATTGCAGGGTTCTGTGGAAATAGTACATTTCAAATAATAGTCTTTGTGAATGAATGTATGGATTTTTTAGAGGGGAGGGGGGTTATTTGTTTACCATTATATTTAAGAAGTCTCTAAATTTTTCTTGGATCCCAACAAAAGTTCACTTTATTTTACTTTATTTTACATTTCAAGGAAACGTTTTCTGTTTACATTTCAGGCATATGCTTACAAATTATTACTTATTCCGTGGGTGAAGTCCTTCCTTCAAAAACACCAATGTTTATGTTATTTGCCTTAAAACAGTCTTTCTTACAGTACCATCTTCATTGTATTTATACCTACGCCGCTCTAATGATATTCCTGAAATAAAAAACCTGAGACCATTATGTAAATCGTTCTGGCCACCTCAAGACCTGTCGTTCACCGCAAGCCTGCTGGCAATATAGACCGTATAAACCATCCACGAGACAACAGTCGTAAATCTAACTGTTCATTCCGCACCAGCTTTACGAGATTCATATGCACAGCGTCGGGGAGTCTCTGAGTTATGCGTCAACCTTGAACTAAAAATAAAGCTGTTTGCTTCATGTCATCTAACGAGGACAGGCCAGAGTCAGCTATTAGAAGACTTTGACTAAGAGTGTTAAATCTTTGAAAGTCCGTTGAACATATTCGGCGGTGTAATACCCAATTTATTTCAGAACTAAGTGATATTCCTCGTATAATTTCACTGTAATTAAGTTAACAACCCATATTTTTGCTAATTTGGAAGATATAAACGTGATTAAATTAACAACCCATATTTCGTCGCTGTTTTACCGAAAGGGTTCTGTCTGAATATTTGATTTTCAAACTGTTTGTTGAAGATCCAAACCATTTGAAGTGATATGGGTATATTTGTTAAATATTTAAGTTTCAATGCCAAAAAAATCCAGACACAAAGACTTACTATCTCAAAGTAACACCGTCCACGTGTGTCTGATTACAGTAACAAGCTTTTTAAAAGTTTGATCTTGAGCATGCGCGACAACTCCCAACGAATTAGAAAAAATGTTAGAGAAGAAACACAGATGAAACGCCGGTTTGAAGCTTCAAAATAAATCTTGATTTGGGAAGTTGTGCGGTAGAGCCAAAAGATGCGTGTTATGTTTATGTTTAACCCTACATATCGCGCCCGATGCAAGTTTTTTTTCCATTTCATGCACAGGGTTATCCAAATGGTTAAAGAAAGAATTATTGGCAGATACCATAATATCTTCAAGAGAACACACTATATTTCATGTCTATTAAACAAACCTGGTATGTGAATAGACTCCTATAATGTAATCTTCACTTCTTTTGCCGTTTATCTGAAAACGGATTCTCCGTTGGAGGAGGTATGCGCATTCTGAGTGCGTCCAGCCTGTTTCTGTTATTTTTCTGCAGAAGATAAAATTTATCTCGGAAAAATATATCTTTTGGAAATCGGGCCTTTCGTTCTTTGATAATATGATTTTAAAATATCGCCTGTATAAAATGGGGTAAAAACTGCAGCTATAGGCAGTTTCATGTATAGCCAGCAAAAATATATACATTAATTTCTTCATACAGCGTTTATTCTAATACGCTGCAACATGTACCTGTATATGCAATATGACAAATTTCGAGTAAATATATTGCAGAAATATTACAAAAACATAAGACATTCATATAACTTGACTTTAATATATTAAAACTTATTTTTTCATTAGATCAAGAGCTTAATGGAAATATAAAAAGTTTTTTTTTAATTACAACGTATCCAGCGAAGCTGTCCTTTTAACGGCCACGGAAAGTCGATTTTAAATCTTGGGTGCCCACGCAAATAATCTTCCTTCACCATTTTTTGTAAGTTCGTCTCGCCAATTTATTTTTTTATATAATGCTATTAACCCTTTATGTCAAAGAATAAATGAGCCCCGTTTCTGACATGAAATATATCTGAAATTTGGCATGGCGTCATCTACGTATTTTATTTATAAACACTGAAATAATAAATTTATTTTTCTTAAGAACATAGGGAGCCGAACAAGATTGAACAACAGGTGCTAGGCCTGGTGGTGAAAGCGATTGAAATCGAGTGAAAGCCCCCTGGTAAACACACGTTAACCCGCGGACGTCTATTACAATATTTTCATAAATATAAAATATATCCTACCCTGGACGCCATCCAATGGAGTCACTTCAGACGCATCCGAAATTTTCAGGCACAAAATTCATAATTTTAAAAAATATTTCATTTTCTATAGCAGGATTGCAAATATTGTTCTGTCAAAAGACCATGATCTAATATGAGTATGGCATAATTATCGCCATAAATCGATCGGTAACTCCAAGTGAAACAGACTTTAGAAGTCAAAATCAAGAAAGCTTTTACGTACTCTTCATATCTCCCTCTTCATTAAAGAGACCGGCACAGTTGGTATATCTTATAAAACTTTCTCCGCCTATATGGCAAAATCTAGGAGGTACTCACACTTACTACCGTCATGAGTCTCATGTTGCTCTATCGAGGCATGGGATTACGTTTCATTTTACATGTTGTAGTGGCAAGCTGAACTAGACTTCTTGTAACACTCACGGTTCTCCACCCCCCCCCCCCCCCTTTTTTTTTCCTCTCCCCACCACCACCCTACCCCCGAATCTCACACTTATGTATTATCCAACTCTTATAGTTGCGGGGGAACAAAGGTCCAGTAAAACAAATGAAATATTGTGGTTCCTTCACGAGTTCTGAGCGATGCGTTCAAAATCGTGACGTCAATTTTTTTTAAATTTGCATATTATTAAAAAACTATTGAAAATATCGCTACCATACTTACCACGTCACTCCTACATTGTAAATGGCACATGTTGGTAAAATATTTAAATTATTAGGTCACATGGTTTATCTGAAACCGTGAACTAACTGAAAAGTGTTGAGTGACGTATATCGTAAGTTTCCACATGAGTGAATTCAAAGCGATACCCCCAGATATTTTGGGAAAACAGATATTATTGTTGAATTTTCTTCATTTGTTTGTACCCCTTATATTTTAGAAAATGTGGAAACATCGCACTTTTTTACCCTTGTGTCTTTTAAAAATATGTCAAAGTCACTGAGATGGTTGTGTTTTTTTATGGCACTCAGGTACACAGCAAATCCAAAGGCAGTTGCTAAGCAACAAAGAATATTTAAAAAAAAAACTTATAATATTCCTATTAGATAGGGTTCCAAGCCTGTTACACTTTGCATAAAAAACATTGGCTGCACAGTTAAATACAGAATCCAACCAAACAGTCTACTCTAGACGTATTTAACTGGTAATAATGGACACCGACTGGCCACACTGGACCCCGACTGGTAGCACTGTACCCCGACTGGCGCTACTGGACCGCGACTGGCGGTGCTTGACGCAAACTAACGGCACTGGTCCTCGACTGGCGGCACTGTTCCCCGACTGGCGGTACTGGTCCCCAACTGGCGGTACTGGTCCCCAACTGGCGGCTGGCTGGCTTCTGGACACCGACTGAATCACCACTCTGTCTTTGCGACCCTTATAAATACCCCTCACCTAAAGGATTATCTTTATTCATAAGTCTCATACAATGCCTTGGACCCGTTTTGCTACTATGGCTCATCTATTTTGTTTTCTACACCAGGATTGAGTTGATCTACCCAGAAAAAAATGTATACCCAAATATGAACATAGAAATAAACTCATTAGCCCCTATATTCCACACCTTCCTAATTGGGGGGGGGGGGGGGGGGGTATGCCCTTCTGCTGATAATGGCTTTGGATCGGACAGTCGGTATTATTCCTAAGATTCAACGGCCAAATTTTCGCGGTATAATTTTCTAATTACTAGAGTTAATTCATAGTTCATCAAAACCGCCGTAGTCAGATTGAAATTCCTGTAACAGTTTATTCCGTGCCACTTCGATGGTAGTTTGGAAAACCACTGAGGGCTACTGTTTCACACTTTCACTTATTAATAGATAAAGTATTACCATGATGTTTAAAGAACTGTTACTGATGATTTCAAGGGCATCTGAAACAGTGTACCGTAGATTTGTATGAACAAATAGTTTTTATATAGGTTTTCCGCCCACACTGTCACCACAGAAGAAATCAGATATCAGAATCCAACAAAAGCAACTGTGAAGTTTCACCGATAGACAATAGATATGTAAAATATCTATATTATTCCCACCCCACCTCCTCCATCCGGCTTTCTGTGTAATGTTGAAGTAAAACTTAACAGGCGCTAGGAAAATTATAGCATTGGAATGAACTAAAAACATGAAAATAAGTTCCCTCTCTGTACCTTTTTTCTGTAACAATTTATACATAGAGATATGTCCAGGGGACGTTCTGAATCTGTGTTAGGATAATTAAAACACTTAAACTAAGGCATTATGCCTCCTTAAGCAATGATTTTTTATCAGCTGATTGAAATAACTGACTCGTTTCCATCCGTTCCCAGTTTATATTAATACTTCGATGAATTTTTTTCTCATGTTCTGAGAATTATAAATGTACAAGAATATTGAAATTCTAGGTTGATTCTTGGCAGCCTGTGAAACTTTCTTGGATTTCAATCTCAACTATCTCATTAAACGTACCATTTTATACGCACACTTACACACGCACAATATACCCACAACACGGCCTTTCCCTTCAGTAAATCCAGGCTACGCCCCTAGTAAATATAAAAAATAACACGCGAGGATTAAAAAAGCGGAAGAATCGGCTCATAAACTTTTTTTCCAAATTTTGCGTTAAGTAAAACGCCAAACAGGAGCTAGCTTCGATCAGTTCTGCAAATAGTGAAATTTACTTTATTTTAATACTTATATAAGCGCTTAAGGTAACATAGCTCGCAGCATGCTTGACATCACTATAATCTGCGAGATAATCGTATTATTTTGACCCCGCATAACTGCTATACCAGTGCAAGGACAAATTCCTGATTACCTTTATGACAGCTATTATACTAACATTCCAGCCTTCCATAAGTGCGGGAGAGTATTTGAAGGGTCTCTGTATGCTGTGATCTTGACAAGAACGGTATTCAATGACTATTTATAACGCGGCTTTAAAATGACATTCCGTTCATGCTCGGCCTACCTGCACTGAGCTACCCATGGGCCTTAGTTTACAGCTGTAAACACCTGGGCTTATATTTAGCATCTACACGATGTGATATAACCGCATCTGTCATTCGTTCATAAAACTCTGGACACTACACTCAGACATTTATTAATCGTATACCACAGGCCCTAACCTATACACACAGAATATTAATGATCACGTACACACATACATTATGCTCTATATATTTATTATACGTTACCATAATACCTCCTGGCGGAAGTATAATAACCAGAAAAAGAAATTCCTGAGTTCGCTCAGTCAGATTTAGATTTATAGATTTGCTACCTCATTCATGGTATGAATTTCGGCGAGATATGTATAAAATGGAATGAGTTGGTTATTCAGTGTTTATGTTAGATGCTTCAAATAAAAGATAATATATTGCTGTCTAAATATAGCAATATGAGACTCAGATCAAGACTAATAGATGTAGATACTTTTACGAAAACCTGTCCAAAACGTGTAAAGCATTTCAGTCACAGTTACCAGTAACAAATTTGACTTTCTGGGCACAGAAGGATTACAAGAGATTACAAGAGACAACTTTAAAAGGGGCACTTTTTGGCCCTTCATCCAGTGGCGTTAATCTATCTTCAAGGTTGTGGGATGACTCGCACGGTAGCGAGATGACTCGCAAGGCTGGGGGGATAACAGGCGATGGAGGATAATCAAATTTAGAAATATATATATATATTTATATATATATATATATATATATATAACTCTGAAGAAAAACAACACTGTTAATTCACAACAGTCTGTTTAACGGGATGCGACCCGATCATCAGGTGAATGTGGTTAGAATGAAGCTAACGGGGTGGTTTGAAAAGCCGAGGCTTTACGAGATTAGGAGATTATATATATATATATATATATATATATATATATATATATATATATAGAAGGTAGTGTTACCCTCCGTTGTAAAGTGCTCTTTGGCCTACAGACTAGGCCAGAGCGGTATAACTCTGAAGAAAAACAACACAGTTAATTCACAATAGTCTGTTTCACGGGATGCGACCCGATCATCAGGTGAATGTGGTTAGAATTAAGCTAACTGCGTGGTTTGAAAAGCCCAGTCTGTAGGCCATAGAGCAAGTTACAACGGAGGGTAACTCTACCTTCTACCTTCCATATATATATATATATATATATATATATATATATATATATATATATATATATATATAGCAATAGGATTGGTCGGGGTACACCTATTGTGCCCTCGAGGACAATAGGATCAGTGTCAGTCTTTCACACGTTACCCCCCCCCCCCCCCCCCCCCCGATACGCACAAAGAATAATTTCGTAATCTCTTTAAGTGCGACACATTTGAAATAATAGGGTATATGTTTATTCTAAATAACACCCCCCCCCCCCCATTGACGCCCTGCCTTCATCTACCACGATTTTGAGTCACAGTTATAATGATCCTTTCTAATTTGTATTGGACTTAGAGAGCTTTGGCCATGGTCTCTTGTCCTACTGTCCGGCCGGCTCCGCGCCATGTGGCAGCTTACCTTAATATATGTTGTGCGAAACACAGCAGTTTGGCGAACACTGAAAGACATGACTTATTATAATCTTCAAGGATGCTGGATTAACGTTTTGAATCTGATCTTAAAATCGAAAATATGTGCGTCTTGTACATTCAATTATGACAGCATGCACAATTACAAATCTGGCCAAGTAATCAGAAATGACGCAAACACTTCAAAAGGATTTGTCAGTTTCTCAATGTTAAACTTAATTGCAATGATTATTTTCCCGTGATCGCTGCATCGTTGACATGACTACGCTGATAATTTAATAGAAATGTTGAGACTGACCAAACCGTAAGCATTTTAACTAGGAAATATTATTTATTTACTATTGTATTAGGACAAATATTATGAACCTCATTACTAACTTTTAGGACTTAATATAAATAAAATGTTATAATTGTTCATTTTTCAGACAAATTGTTTACTACGGGGTTATTTTTTACCCACTTTGTCTCAGAGTGTTATTGAAAATTTAGTTCATCATTCAGATAAAGTAACATTTAAACTGACCAGTCAATCCCACGCTGGTCATAATTAGAATCACATTCATACCCTGTGAGAACCAACATATTCTTCAGTTGATGGGTGGCTGGGAAAAAAGAGCATAGTATATGGTGTTACGGAACCTAATACCAACAGATCACGTAGTTGTGACGAGCATAAATTTTGTTCTGGACATAAAAAAATCAGATTCTGTTACACTAGGCAGCGTGAAATGTCTAGGGGAATGAATAAAGAAGTCAGGAGTTTTTGTTAACAAATAATTATAATTTATTCTTAAAACAACCCTAACATTATAATACGCTAAATCAATACAATGACACAGTATAACAACAGTACAACAGCAAATCAATACAATTACACAGTATAATAAATAAAGTTTTCAGTACCTGGATACCACCACTGTCACAGCGACAACAAGGCCTTTAAAACATATAATCCAGATAAACACTTCACATAATTCTTCTCAGAGAATAATAATCCAATTCAGTCACAATATCAATCTGTTGTAATCCAAAAGTGGAATTCTGGTAGTGATCAAAAAGGCAAACTTAAGTCTATATAAAATTCATTACAAATTTCAAGACGATCAATAACTGCTGCAATTATCGGAAAGGTCCACAAACTGACTCACATTCTTCCGTGTACGCTGGAATATTTCTCTCTCCTCTCCCTTTCGGCTCTTAAACACAGCCCCTATTTATAACTTTTCATCCGAAAATTCTAGAAACCTCTATTTTACGAACAATCTAAATGACATCATGTCCGACGGTAGAAGTGTTTTGGGTTCCGGCACTGCTTATCTTGATGACCCAGGCCCTGTTTATTGACCCTTAAATCAGTGCAAGCCTGGTGACCATGTGACCTATTGAGTAGTTGTTGTCTTGTTGTCTTTAGATGTTGACACTAATACAGACTTGACATTTCAAAGTCACTTATTATAAATATAAATGGTTAAGAGTATTAACAGAGGAAGGCGACAAAATGAGATCATATATATATATATATATATATATATATATATATATATATATATATATATATATAAAGCTAAACCTAGGTAGTTTGACGTCATAACGTTCATTACCGTGTAAGTAGGTAAAGTTTGATCAGCATCAGACTAACACTTCCTCAGAGTGTCACCAACAATCGGTACCTTTTTACAAGCAATGGTTGAATTGTAATACAAATACAGTTAAATTTCCGATACAAACGCTCCAATGTCTCCTTCATTTTCCATGGGCCGCCTTAAAATTTGCTGAGCATGTTGACCTTTGACAGTTTTATAGCTGTAATTATACTAGTTGCGCCGCTTGTAATCAAATCATTTTTTTTTGTAAGTTTTATAGTTTTTAGACTTTTTTATCTTTAATTTTATTTTAAAGATTTTTTTTTTGCGGAGGTTACTGCCTCTATTTTATATTGCTGACTTATCTTTTTCTTTAACTAAGTATTCCTATCTGTAGAGTTTCATTTCGGTTTGGGACTACGTAAAAGAGCGGTAGCGCTCGCCTCCTGTCATGTTTTACTTTATATCCTGTTGTCACCTAGACCCGATGCCTACCGCACCTGCAGGTCATGGGTGTGTAATAAACCCCATTGCCTTATAATAACACCGAGGAACCTCCCAAAAGCGAACTTGTTAGTGAGTGATACACGGATGTGTGGAACAGCATTCACATTAAGCCTGTAGAGTTTGGGCCCGACCGTGAAAATCCTTGAGATTTGAACTCACAACCTCCCGTATTTTAGTCCTGTGATTCCCCTGAGTCACAGAAGCCGATCCATAATTATATTATTTAATTATAATTATTGTTTAATAATTAACTGTAGCTCATACGATTGCATCATAGTTGATCTTAAATGTCAATGGCCTTTGCATATTTTTGGCGGATCAATAATTTTTAATTTGTCCCTGTATTACTTTGAATTTCACATATGCTCGGTGTCTGCTGCTTGTGACAAAAAAATATAAGTGTTAGATGTAATTGGTCAATGTTTTATAAACTGACACGGATGCATAAAAAATCATATTCACTGCTGCTCCTATATGCGTTTTAAAGATTCCATCATTACATGCTTCCCCCACCCGGAAGATATTAGGCTAAAACTTCGGCTGCTCGGGAATGGAAGTACGTCATTTCCGATTTGTTGTTTGCTTCAATGAATGTTTGTATAACCGACCTACACACCTGGCAACCTACAAGAGGGCCATATGTTAAATATGTTTTATTATGCTGATAAATATCCGATAAAAACATGGCACCCTCTTCCTATTATTATAGGTCCGCATTTCGTGAAAAGAAATAATGTTTGCCGAATTCTGTCTCGTCTCCATGAAATTGTAGTTTCACTTTCCTTTATGGGGGGGGGGGGGGGTCGACCTTTCCGTACCGATCTCTCAAAAATCGTGCAGTGGGAACGCAAAATTTGGACCATCAACATCGGAAGATTTCGATATATCAGATTTGCCAGAATCAATGAGGACATCACCAGGTGGCGCATGTGGTGTATCATTCTCTATACAGAAGATTTATCATGAATGTCAAGGATAAACACAACAAATTAAGCTTGACTCTGCATTGGAGGTTGATGACGGGTGTGACGTTTAGGGAGGGGGGGGATCCCCACCAGACAGCTTTGTTCTTACCAGACCTACCTGATTCAATTGTTTGAGAGACATAACGATGCTGAGGTGGTATGTTAAGTTTCAATGTGATCATAATATGTTTTATATTCTTATATCTGACACCTTTTAGCCGGGATATTATACATTTATTGTTCACTGGAGTGTCTCCAGTTTTCAAAAATCTATTACAAGCTCCCAGCGTAGGAAAAAGAAGTGTACAGGGAGAGAGCACGGAATTACTAATTAGTAAATAAATTCACGAAATATGAACTAAAGGTTATCATGATTCTGTTCAGCAAAATTGTTTTATAATTGGTTTATGGCACTGCAACGGCTTGTTACTGAAAAGGGATTAGCCAGTCCAAAGAATTCAACCAATCCTTAAAATGATCCCAGCATTCCACACTCACATGTTTTTCCTACGTGATCGATCTTGGTTCCCCGATGGTACTCCCACGCTCAATCAAAGTCAAGTGTATACCTGATCCGGGTTCAAGCTACATTGGATAAGGTTATCACGGCATAAAATATAGCCCCATGTGAATACTTCATAATAAATCAGCATCAGGGTTATATATCTTCATATTTTGATGGTCAGAGGGTTTGCTACCTAACCTCTCCTAAGTAAGGTAAAATACATTTAAAACATGTCTATAGTCGCTAAGTGATCGCAAAGGAAGCTAGCAATGGTTCAATATACAAACATGAACAAAAATTCAAACAATTCATACTTTATCTCCTATCTCTAAAGAAGTAAGGTAAATATGTCTTCAATGCCATCCTACTATCACACACCCATGGTCAGAGCTGCAAGGAACATAAACAACATATATATATATATATATATATATATATATATATATATATATACATAATTAATTCATCAAAATATACCATAGACAGTGATAGCACACTCGATTACCTGATTCTACACAAACAGATACGAAAAACAAACAAAACAGTACAATATATATATATATATATATATATATATATCAGTAACAAAAACAAACAAAACAGTACAATATATATATATATATATATATATATATATATATATATATATTAAATAATATGTGCATGTGTGTGTGTAATCATACGAGGTAAAAATGTCACTTTCCGAAAATCAATTCTACGGCCTGAGAACAACAAGATAATTAACATGATAATGACAACAGAATTCTTTTGCTATAGTAAAACGAAATGTTATCGAAATTTTAATATTTTATATTCCTAAAAGACAAGTCTGAGCGGCTGAAGCACAAACTTGGTTAATTTCTTTTGAAAATCAAAATTAAATCTGAGGCCATTGGAGACGTGAAACCATTTTTTTTACCATTATAACATTATTATAACGTTCATTTGTCTCTGTCGTCTCTGTCTCACAACATTGGAATCCAATTATGATTTGTGATACATTTTATTCATACAAGAAAATTAAAAAAAAAAACAGACGGAGAGAAGTACGTTATAAATGGATAATAAAATAATCTTAGTCCATCGGTTGGGTAGAGATTATTCCCTTTACTAAGGGGGATTATTCATGTTTGAACATAGAAAATATTTTCAGCTACACCGGAAACTCTCCATCAGCTTTTTTTCAGTCAAATGATCTATCAATCTTAATTGAAAAGAAGGAACCAAGTCACTGGAAGGAATGATTAAACTGTTTACTCCTGGCATTTATTTCCTGTAAATTTTCAAGTAAAATGTGTCTTTAACCCTCTAACTTCCAGGAAAATTGAAAATGGATCACGGAAAGAGCCAGAACAGGTCCAATCAGTCATCATTTTCAAGGTCTCAATCATTTTCAGTTGTACAATCTGCGTTAGTGGTAAGTTTTTTGTTTGTGAGTGTGATGTAGGAAACACTACATCCGATGACTACAACAAATATCATGGAGATTTATTCGTCACTTAAACAGTCCTCTGTGTATAAAGACAAAAGAACTGAAATAAGGACAAAGTCACACTAGTATTAATGATAATATCAATAATAAAACTAGTAATTATATATTATTATAAAATTTTAAATAAACAACAAATAAATAAATTAATAGGTTATAATATTACTTCGTTCAGACTTTGTCTTCCGCGATAAAACTAGTCTTTCTTAAAAATATAACCGATGTCTCCACAGGACGAATTGAAATTGAGTCAATTTACATTTTCCATGATCAATCATGTTAGAGGAAGATGTAGACACGAAGTCGTAAGGAGCTTGGATTAAATTGTATTTTCTCTCATGAAGTGACGGGTCATATAAAGTTTGTCTTCATTCCTGTTGATGCAACATTTGGAAAGTATAATATTTTTAAAAGGATTATTAATGGACATGGTTCCAAATGTTTTAATACCCAATTTATCATCATTTAAGCTCCCAGTGTATCCATGGTTGTCGATTTATATTGGTAGGTATCTTGCTTTTCTTGTCAGTAAAATACTTTTGTCTTATACAGAACACAGAAAGTGACTTTCACCTCTTGGTGAACCTCTTGGTATGGCAGGTCAATTAATTATTAACAAAACTTATATATACCGCTAAATGTTAAAGGTTCGCATCAGTTGCAGATATTTGAGAATATATCACAAGTTATAGTAAATAAAATTTAAATATTCTGGAGAAAGGTAAGGTTGCAGTAATAAAGCTGTGTGGGTCCATTTGCATTATATTAATTGTAATTATAATTTAAATGGCACAACTTGGATCGCATACCTCCGCCAAGGCTGTCGATCCTACAAGACCTCATCCATTCTCAACCCCTGTCGGATCAACACCACAACTTAATTGATCGTCAATGTGCCAGCCCACGACACCACTGAAGAGTTTGAAAGTTATCCCGCCGACAGATAAAAAAAAACACAATCAAACAACAAACGAACAGACATGGGTAAAAAAGTCACTTTAAAACTTTATTTATTATACATGAATTGTAAAAAAGTTTTATAGCTAATCCAGTCACTCCTCTTGGCTCAAGTGGTGTCGTTGTGTAGAGTCTAGAGGTGACGGAAACCGGAGAACCCGGGTAAAAAATTGCCTTCCAAGGCCCCTTGATAGAAATAATAAAAACAACTCAAGCAGGGAGATACCATGGTATATAATTATAACGATCAAAGTAACTGTTGGAACGGATTACTTTTTTATATAAGATAAGATACGTTGCCACAGAAATTAAAGATGCCATGTATATTCCAGATAGAGGACGAGACGACTTTCAGTCACAAGAAGAACAATAGAAAAGGTAAAGGTCAAACGCCTAGTAGTTAATATCAGCTTTTCAGCAGACAGCTATGCCTAGAGATATTTACTTCTCGGCTTGGCGTCCCTGGAGAAGCCATGGTGATGTCATATACACCATACACCAGATCTAGGGGTCGGCTTAATAATGGTCTGTGTAACCGTTTGTTTTCATGACTTACCTAGCCACACAGACTGAAGAAATACAAAGCTGTCGTTGATTATGAATCTAGCTGGGTATTTTTGTTATTTAATCAAATTTATTTTATATACTAACCAGACGACATTCATCGGCTGAACTTATATCCTTTTCGTTGTTTATTTTTCGTGTATAGCACACGGAAGATAGATCATATTAAACAAGATTTGCATTATATGCATTAACAAGGTTAATGATATAATGTTTACGTTTCATTAATAGTTTCTGGACTTTTGCTACATTTTGGAATTGTTTTTTATTACAAGGGGTTACAATTAGTGCAAAGTGATTTATTAATGTTAGATTTTACTATAAAAAGTGTGGATGTGCATGTTGAAAGGAACTCACTGAATGAGAAAATAAACTTTTTACTTTCTTTTTTAAACATTCGTGAAATTCATTATCAAATTATAGTTGAGATAATATTCAGAATAATGATGTTATTTGCTCCTAATCCAACAAATTGTGTTTAGCTGATTTGAAAGAAAATTTTAATCAATTTCCTCAAGTTTTTTTTATTTAAGTTAATAATATTAAGCATGTACGTTTAACTATACAATCTCCAATGTACAAACCTAATTTTGGAATAGTGATCCATGGAATAATCTAGAAGGTGCTAGTTATTAGTGTTTTTATCTTTTGAAAAAAAAAATCTTTTAAATTTTGAATAAGCTTTTTATGATTTAAACAAATAGTAAATTATGTGTATAAATAATTTGTTATGACCAAACTGAGGATAAATATTGATGATGCTCTTAATACTAAATTTACTTAGATTTGCAGATTCTTTTTGTATTGCAAAGTTTTCAAACTTGTAAAATTGAAAAATTCAATATGAAAAAATTAATTCATTAAAAAGGTTTCATACAAACTAAAAATCTAAGTATTAGATTTGCGATCATATATTTAATATTTAGCTTTGGAAATACTAATATATAAAAAAAATGGAAATAAGAAACAATTCTGAATTTGATAAAGTTTTACAGAATTAAGCTTAGCGCCGTAACCCATGGGTCCTTTGTTTTTTTGTGTTTTTTTATTATTATTATTTTTTCATCTCGAATTAGATCAATTGGCGACTGGTCCAGACCAAATTCCGAACGGGATTTAGGCTTGACATTATCCCGATCGGGATTTGGTCTGGACTTATTCCCGGTTGGTCCAGTCTATGCAGATCCCAATCCCAATCTTCAATTTATAACAAAGAGAATAACTTCCTGTCTAATCAACTGAAGGTTATGAATACCCATATCCCTGATTCAGCTCATAACTGTTTTTAATTCCTAACCTCATGATCACATGGCTCCTTTTAATTATCAAATCAGTGAAAAATATTCATATTTATTGTTTATATTTTTTTAATGTTTTTTTCTGCTATTTTAGATACAGAATTGAATTATTTTGATTAATACATACATGATGAATGTAGATAATAAAGGCAGGAAAAGTTTTATTGATTAAATTTCACATAATATTATTTAGATTTTTTACAAAGATTTAGTTGTGCCACAAATGCAATCATATTCTTTAACGCCTTTACTCAGTTATTTTCAGGTATCAGACCTACTAATATTCACTTGTTCAACTAACTGTCTATTTTAAGCTTGCTTTGACATTATTAAAATGTTGTCATGACAAAGTCATATTAAGTTAATGAGTAGGCTGAACTATTGTAAATTTTCCTGAATTTAATCAGAAGTCTGGGCTATAGGCATTATTAAGTATTCTGTCAACTTACATTCTGAATCGGGCTGGACCAGTTCCTGATCGGGGTTTGGACTGATCGAGGTCCAGCCCTGGACAAACAAAATCCCGATTGGAGTCTAGGCCGGACTGAATCCCGATCGGAATTTGGTCGGACCAAACGCCGATTGGTCCAGATCGAGATCTGGGCCTTGACACACACACATATGTTTGTTTATATATATATATATATATATATATATATATATATGTATATATATATATATTATGTATATATATGTGTGCTTCTGCATCCGAGGTTTTAATGAAAACAGGAGAATCTGCTCATCAACCTTTCCCATTTTTTCCGTATAATAAATCGCAAAACTGGAGCTAGATTTATTTCTGTATAAAGTAAAATTTAATCAATTTTAAATACTTACTAAAGCTTTATTGCTGTCTGTAACATACCTCGCCGCATGCTTTCATCACTATAAACTATTAATCGTATTATTTTGAACCTGCTTAACTGTAACACCAGAGCAAGCCCAAATCTCTTATAACTTTAATGATAGGTATTACTTATCTAACATTCCAGCCTTCAAGAAGGGCAGGCAAAGTATTTGAAGGACCTCTGTATGTTGTGATCTTTACAAGAACGGTTTCAAATGACAGCTAATAACGCGGTATTAAACCGGCATTCCTTTCATGCAGAGCCTACCTGCACCGAGCTAATTATGGATCTTAGTCTGCAACTGTAAGTACCTTGGCTTATAGTAAGCATCTACACTATGTGATATAACCTTTTCTGTCACCGATACTGGATCTCTGGATGATTATTTCACACTTACACAGACCCAAAACACATATACACGACCTAATTTCGTGTTATCAACATGCGTATTTACCTGACAGTTCTATCTAAACTGCCCTTTACTCATTAACTGATAATATTTATACACATACGGACAGAGGTTGCTATCTTGACCTTACAATTAATCACTCTATACTTTTATGTAAACTCAGCCATTTAGGCTTCACTGGACAGACAGTAGCCTGGTTTGGAACATATTTAAAAGATCGTTCAACTTGTGCGATGCAACGTTTAATCTTCAAAAGCTCATACAATTAATATAGGGGTGCCCCAAGGTACTGTACTCGACCCTATTCACTTCCTTATATATATAAATGACCTTTTTCGTCAACTAAGACCTGCAAAATGTATTGCTTATGCTGGTGACACAACTATCTATTGCCGTGGAAAAAATTGTCCCAGGCGCAGCAAAACTTTCAATTTGCGGTTAGTGAAGCTTATCGTTGGTTCGAAATAAAAGATTAACTATGAACAATAACAAATCTACTGTCATGCTGCCAGGTACTAGAAGTCGCGTTAATAATCATGGTCTCTGTGTCATTGCAATTGGTATTCCCTCACAGGAATCTTCTCAAACTAAACTCCTTGGTGCTACCCTAGATGTTAATCTATCATGGCGCCCACATGAACAGGCTTAAGCAAAAAAAAAAAACTATAATCGAATCTAGCACTTTTACATAGACTTTCTAAATTATTATCCGTCAATGCATTGAAAACAGTCTACAATACCACAATTCAATCAAACATAGACTACACGCTTAGTGTGTGGGGCAAAACGAAGAATGTCACACAAAGGTGGGAAAAATACAAAATCGTGCTGCCCGTAGAGTTTCCAGCTGTTACAATTTCGATACACCAAGCGCAACCATACTAAAAGAGATACAATGGCTTACAGTCTCTGACCGATTTGAATATTTTATATCCATTGTTACAGGTGCCCTTTTATTGTGTGCATCGGTCTTACTGATGATTGTTTTATTGAGCACACGGATGTTCCATGTGTTTTTGGCATTTTGTTTGTTTGCCACGCGTAGCTCGTGTTATAGCGTCCTTGCCTTGCCGGATGTTGCAGGCTCGGTTTAATCCGCATTGGTTGAACCCTAGATACACGGCGTTCCTTTTTCTAGTATGTTCTTTGAACGTGTGTACTGTGTTAGTTTCTTTAGAATGTTCGAGCATGGGTGTTGCACTCTCAGTGAAATCCGTACTGGTTAAACTCTCGTTGTCATGCTAGCTTGGGGCTTTCTTGCCTGACCGAGCCAGGGCGAGCTCATGTGTGAACCCTAATATGTTGAGACACAGCGATGTTTTTCTAGATGATTCCTGTAACGCGTGTTTACTTACTGTGTATTATGTGAGATGCTTTAGAATGTTCGAGCAATGGAAGGTTCTCGGCTGGAGGTGAAAAGTTATGAATAAGGGGCTGTGTTTTAGAGCCGGGAGAGCGGTGAGAGAATATTCCAGCGGACACACAAGCCTGTATGTCAGTTTGTTGGACCTATTCCGATAAGTGCGGCAATTATAGATTTTCTCCAGATTTTCTTCTGGATTTTGTGACGAATCTTATTTGGTCTTCAGTTTACTTTCTGGATTGTTACAAGAGCTTTACATTGGACTGTTATTCTCCAAGGGAATTTGTGTGAACTGGTCGTCCGGCTTATACATTTTAAAGGACTTGTCGCTGTGGCAGTGGTGGTAACCAGATACTGTGCACTTTGTTTATTTTACTGTGTGATTGTATTGATTTGTTGTAATGCCGCTGTTATATTGTTTAATTGTATTGATTTAGTGTTTTGTGGTGTTAAGGTTGTTTCAAGAATAAATTATAGTTAATTGTTAACAAAAAAAACACTGAATTCTTTATTCATTCCTCTAGACATTTCACGCTGCCTAGTGTTACAGAATCTGATTTTTTTTTTTATCTCCTTGACAAAATTTATGTTCATCACGCATACGTGATCTGTTTATATTAGGTTCCGTAACACCATTCTGATGCCTAAATATGTCCAGTAAATGCGCATCTACTATCCCAATAATTTTACGTTTGTCAATGATACCGACAAGTATTTTACTAGATCTGCAGCAAGAGGCCTCCTATCAGTGCCGAAACCGAGAAAAAAGTTCTACAAAATTAGCTTTTCATTCCGAGGTCCTTCTGTTTGGAATCATAACCAACTTTCAATCGTGGGTAAATACTTTCCTTTAAGTCATCCAACACACATTAATGACGTGATTGTATAGTACACTTACTTGAGATTTTTACTTTATAACGGGTATGGCCATTATACTATGATATATATGCCATAATTATTGTCTGACATGTAATATATCATATCTGTGTACTTGTATGATTTGTGCGTTTTTCCTTATTATAAGTATATTGTATGTTTTATCATACCCTGTGTGCGAAAAATATTTAAAACTGATCTGGTTACTCTTTAAAGAAAAAATTTCAATGATAAATATACACAGGCATTTATTAATCAGCTGGCACAGGCCCTAACATATACACACAACTTTACTGATCACGTACACACACGTAACCTCTTTAAAGTAAGGTAAAATACATTAAAAAAGCATGTCTATAGTCGCCAAACGATTAGAAAAAGTTGGTAATGATTCAGTCTAAAAACCATGCACAAAAATCAAACCATGGACCAGTATATTATTAAATACAAACTGATGTCGCCGTGATGTAGGTAAATATGAACAAACACCTTTATAAGTTCCAGGACTTGAATTACATTTTTATAAGCAGGTGCTTTTTCAAATACAAGCTAAAGGATTTCTTAGCATAGGCCTTGTTTGCTGGAAAAAAACGTAAGGTGACAGTCCGAAGGGTTTCTCATGAACAGGAGAGAAGCCCCACCTACGGCAACAGCTTTACCCCTAGCTACCCCACCCACAAAAATATGACACCCGCACAAACAAGGCAACAGACCGCGACCTTCCTGTAATACATCTACATAATACCTATATATTTGTTATATATACTTTAATTATTAACTTTTCAAAACTTTCTTTTTCAATTTTTTTTTATATTTTGTACCCAAAATTAACCAAAATATACAATAGACTGTGATAACTCAGTCGATTATGAGAACCCTACAAAAAACAGTAATGAACAACTATGAAAAATAAAAAAAATACTATATATATATATATATATATATATATATATATATATATATATATGGGAGGGTGTAATAAAAATGTTACTTTCAAAATAAATTTTATCGGCTAGAGGACAACAGAATAATAATGATAATGACCATAGAATTCTCTTGCTAAATAGGTAGAACGAAATTTATCAAATAAAAATTTATGATTTATCAAATAAAAATTGTCCTTAATTCTCTAACTTGCAGAAAATTGAAAATGGATCTCGGAAAAGGGCCGAAACGTCCAATCTTTTCAAGGCCTCTGTCAATTTCGGATGTACAATCTACGTTTGGGATAAATTTCTTATTTGTGATTGGCTTGTAGGAAACACTACCACTGATGCCTTCAACAAATATCATTGAGATTGTGTCATCTGTGTAAAACGACAAAAGAACAGTAAGGAGGACAACGTGACTTGAGTTATGTTACTTCGTTCAGACATTGTCTCCTTCAATTAAACGAGTCTGAGGGAACTTTAAAAAAATATATAAAAACTGTTTCGGTCTGTACAGGACGAATTGAAATTGGGTCTCCAAAACATTTTCCATAATCAATCATTTTGAGGGAGATGTAGACACGAAGTTGCTAGGAGCTTGGATTAAATTTTATTTTCTCTCATGAAGTGACGGATCATATAAAATTTGTATTCATTTCCTGTCGTTGCAACATTTGGAAAGTATAAGATTTGTCAAAAAAATATTAATGGACATAGTTCAAAATGTTTTAATTCCCAATTTATCATCATTTAATTTAGGTATCCTGCTTTTCTTGTCAGTAAAATACTTTGTCTTATACAGAACACAGAAAGTGACTTTCACCTCTTGGTGAACCTCTTGGTATGGCAGGTCAATTAACTATTAACAAAACTGATATATACCGCTAAATGTTAAAGGTTCACATCAGTTGCAGAAAGTGTAGTATATATCACAAGTTATACTAAATAAAGTTTAAAATATTCTGGAGAAAGGTAAGGTTGCAGTATTAATGCTGACTTAATCTCGTGTGTACATTGACCACCCCGCTTTGACGACCACTCCGGCTAAGACGACCATTTTATTGGTCACGGGCTAATGTATATTGTCAAAAAAACCTGCCGCTAACACGACCACTTCGGCTGATCCCGCAGCTGGTCGTGTTAGCGAGAGTTCACTGTTTATAATATAAAATAACTTTACCCTGTGGGTTCTTACAGGTGCCTTTTTTATTGTGTGCACAATACAGATGTCTTATTTTTTTGTTGTGTGACACGGGCGTAACTCGTGTTGTGGCTGCATCGCCTGGCCGGGTGTTGCACTCTCAGTGAAATCCGTACTGGTTAAACTCTCGTTGTCATGCTAGCTTGGGGCTTTCTTGCCTGACCGAGCCAGGGCGAGCTCATGTGTGAACCCTAATATGTTGAGACACAGCGATGTTTTTCTAGATGATTCCTGTAACGCGTGTTTACTTACTGTGTATTATGTTAGATGCTTTAGAATGTTCGAGCAATGGGGGGTTCTCCGCTAGAGGTGAAAAGTTATAAATAGGGGGCTGTGTTTTAGGGCCGAGAGAGAGGTGAGAGAATATTCCAGCGGACACAGACGTGTGTATGTCAGTTTTGGGACCTATCCGATTATTCAGTAATTTCTGGGATTCTACTGTTACTAACACTTTAAAAATCAATGCTGCCTGCCTCAGGTTTTTTTTCTAGATAGTTACAAGAGCTTTACATTCGACTGTTATTCTCCGAGAGAATACATTTTAAAGGACTTATCGCTGTGACAGTGGTGGTATCCAGATATGTGCACTTTGTTTATTTTACTGGTTGTTTCAAGAATGAATTATAGTTATTTGTTAACAAAAAAAACACTGACTTCTTTATTCATTCATCTAGACGCTGCCTTGTGTTACAGAATCTGATTTTTTTATCTCCTTGACAAAATTTATGTTCATCACGCATACGTGATCTGTTGACATTAGGTTCCGTAAGAGGGTCCAGTTGCATTAATGACTGTAATTATTGATTAAACAGCACATCTTGGAACGCATACCTCCGCCAAGGCTATAAACGATCCTACCGGACCTTCCCCATTCTCATCCCCTATCGGATCAACGCCACAATTTAATTGATCGCCCAACCCTCTACACCACTGAAGCGTTCGGTAGTTATCCTGCCAACATAGTGAGGCAAAACTGAAAAAAAAGTGCAAATGGTGAAGCAAGCATGAAATTTGGCACAAAGGCTTTTCATGTTAGCCAGAATAAAAATAAAGGCATATCCACTGAGAGTTCTACATGACATGTTCCCTTAAGGTTGTACAACCTTTAAAAAATTGTCAATAATAGCGGCTTTCTTGAGAAATTGCGACCATCTTGGATTTTTTCATTTTTTTTTATCTGTCGAAAATAATTGGCGTCAACTAAAAAACAATCTTCGAGCCAGACAATTAACATTTAATAATAATTTTATTGGATTTCAGCCTGGTTCAGAATCATTTTGAAAATGGCGGCCATCATGGAAATTATCGGAATTCTCAGTTGCTATGCTATTATTTTTATTCTGGGTAACACGGAGAGCCTTAGTGCCAAATTTCATGCTTGCATCACCATTTGCACTTTTCTTCTGATAATCAATAGTTATCCGCTGCACTAACAGATAAAAATATACAATAGAACAACCAACAAACAAACATGGGTAACACACGTAACTTTAATACTTTATTTATTTTACAGGAAATGTAAAAATACAAATTTTATCTAATCAAGGCACTTTTCTTGGCTCAGGTGGTGGCATTGCGTAGAGTCTAGAGGGAAAAAACACCGGCCTTGGAAAACCTCTTCCGAGGCCCCTTGAAAGCAGTAATAAAACGAATTTCGAAACTCAATCAGGAAGATACCAGAGATTATATAATTAAAACGATGAAAATAACTGTTTGAAAGGATTACTTATTTATATGCAATAAGATACGTTGCCATAGAAATTAAAGATACCATGTATATTCCAGATAGAGGACGAGACGACCTTCAGTCACAAGATGACAATAGAAAAGGTAAAGGTCAAACGCCTAGTAGTTAATATCAGCTTTTCAGCAGACAGCTATGCCTAGAGATATTTACTTCTCGGCTTTGCGTCCCTGGAGAAGCCATCGTGATGTCATATACATCATACACCAGATCTAGTGGTCGGCTTTATTCATGGTCTGTGTACCTGTTTGTTTTCATGACTTACCTAGCCAAACAGCCTGAAGAAATAAAAAGCCACCGTTGATTATCAATCCAGCTGTGTGTTATTTCATAAGGTAAATTTTATATTGACCAGACGACATCAATCGTTTGACCTTTTATCTTGTTTCTGTTTTTTTCGTAAAGCACAGGGAAGCTACATCATATTTAACAAGATATATTCTCCAAGCCGTTTGTATCTTTTTGTAAATTTGGTTTGGATAACACCGTGGTTTGTCTTGTTTTTTAATGTATAGATCTCTCTTTGCTTTTAGTCGGGTCAATATACGGTTTAACCTAAAAAAATTGCTACAAAAGGTTTTTCAACGGTTTTTGGTACTAGTGAACACCAAAAATAACATAATAAAAATCCAAGAAAATCGGACTTCCGGTAGGCTGTTTTTTTTTCAAAATGGCGTCCAAGATGGCTGCTATAAGACCTTAAAATGGCTGTAAAACATTTATTTTACACGCTAGACTTGTAATTTTTGCGTCTATTGTTAGGTTTTTGGGGTCAAGGAAAACAATGGAACTAATTAAAATATTGTTACGTTGCTAGGCAACCGGTAAATCCAAGATGGCGTCCAAGATGGATGCCGTGTAGAGTGAAAATGGTCACAAACCACTCAGTTTTAACATGACTGCCGCAGTTTTGGTGTCTATACATGGTTTTAAGTGAGTGAAAAAATGTATCTAGATAGGCCAAACTGCAAGTCAGTAAAGAATTAGTTTGGTGGTAATATATTAAATATAAGATTGCTGGCAAAATATTTAGAAGGCTAAAGATTTTCATTAGATTACTTACTTATTGGACCATTTAAATTTCTTGAGTTCAAATGAAATCCACCTTAAAATGGCCGTAAAACATTTATTTTACACGCTAGACTTGTAATTTTTTCGTCTATTGCTAGGTTTTTTTGGGTCAAGGAAAACAATGGAACTAATTAAAATATTGTTACGTTGCTAGGCAACCGGTAAATCCAAGATGGCGTCCAAGATGGATGCCATGCAGACTGAAAATGGAAGTTCAAATGAAATCCACCCTAAAATGCTTGGATGAAATATGCCTATATACTTATAATATAAGCTTTAACAACTTTTTTTTTCTTTTTGTTTTAATTTCTTTTCTAAATTTTTATTTTTTTAAATGGAACACGTCAATGTTTTGTTGATAACATTATGTTAATGTTATTTAGTTTACTGATTCATGAGCACGAACCAAGGAATAACTCAGAAATCTTAGCCTATCATTACACATTCAGGACAGAGGCTGTCCCTGGGATTCTATCGAAATATCACAATTTGGTCATGTAATGCACTGGTGGGGTTAAAATAAGAACCTTCCTCTCTGTGTCCCTAAGGCTGATCCACTTGACTCAGTCAGTTATGTTCTTCCACTTCAGACCTGTTATACGGGTTGTCACATCTGTCCAGCTGACACGGCCCGCAAATGTTGTGGCATGGTAGTCCGTAACCTCTACAGCTACAGCGAGCTGTTGAACAAGAAGTTGAACAGTTGCAATGAATCATCTTTAGAAGATTGTCAAGAGCAGCGTCCATCTCTGACATTAAAGGAACAAACTTTCTGTCAACCAGCTTCCAGCCCCAGTCTGTGACATTCGTTCCCAGTCTAAGCCATGTAGGTCCTAAGAGAATGAAATTTAGTGGAGGATGCAGTAGGAGGGAGACGCTCAGGCTTCACTAATGACTTTGCAGATGTTACTATCTTTATAAACATGTTGTAGCGTATTACATGGAATCCGTTTGAGAATTTGTTGAATACATCTGGATTTTTTGTCTCAAGCTCACCCATTTCTTGGACATAGAAATAGGTAGATCTCAAATAGTTGTGATGCCCAGCAGCAGCAAAAAATCGGTAGGCAGTCAGCAATTGCATGTAAGTGCATTGGCCAAGATCCCGTGCGTTCTGCCGTTATCAGCTCTCTGGCAACCTTCAACATCTTTTGATAATTTATCAACAATTGACTAGTTTTTGACCTTGCTTGAAGTTCAGTCTTCCGTTTGTCAATATTTAGTCTAATTGTAGAGATCTGCTCAGACGTTATTACACTCTCGAAATTCGTCTTACCTCTCAATAACTTGGAATACATATCTTCTGATTGATATACCAGTGTTCCAAATTCAGGAGCCTCTTCCTTCATGGGTGTGACTATCATGTGGTTAAGACATTTGTCTACCAGCAGATGCCCACGGAATGATCTGTGGACTGATTTACCTGCCATCATATGCATGACGGCGTTTTCGCCACAGACGGTCTCAAGGATTTTGCTAAGTCCTGAGCCCTGCATGAGCGGCCAATTGCTCCAAGCAAATTCATGAATGTGTAGAAACCACCCAGAAGCAAAACGATCCTTTTCAGGGGAGGCTGATCTGTGGTGCATCAAATATGGTCTCAGCAGCCTTCCAATATAGAGGTTGGTCGAATGTGATGACTGGTGAAACATGGTGTTTCATTGCCAAATTGCTGAGGTACTCCAACGTGGATAGAACACAAGTTTTGTCCCCAGAATACATGTCTATCATGGGCAGAAATATAACAGACGACTGCCCAGGGTGTTTATTCCCTCGATGAATACTGTGCATCATCCCAGGCCAGTTGGGGGTTGCATCTCTAAAACTGAATGAGAGCTCCCATAAGATGTCTATCCCTGTTTCACAACCCATTACTTTAGGCAGGCTTTGAAATTTCATATTGCGACAAGCGTGCTTGGCGAAGCGAAGTTGTACGATGTCAACTTTGGTATTATCGGAGATGTTTAGATCTGCAGTATTTCGTCTGGTAATAACACGACTTGTATTCTGGCTTGGTGTCACGGAAGCAATCATGCCCATTCCATGAAATGGAAATTTCCATCAATGGTAAGTATATTATGGTCAACATTGTCAGCGGCGAAAAGCACGGTCGTGTTAAGTGGATCAACGGCCTCGCCTAAGATGTCAGGAGCAACACATCCGGCAGCATTCTTTTCAAATCGCAGGACTTTCCCGTAGGATGAACAAAAGCCCATCTCACTCAGTGTATCAACAATGAACTTCGAGCGATACAGGTGATGTATTTGATGGCCAAGACCAATTTGCAAAGGTGCGAGAACAGTCCGTGGCCGAACTGCTTGAATTATTGCTTGTCCAATGCTTGCGACTTTACGTCGGATGTCTTTATCAACAAACAGATTATTCAACAAAGTGCGAAGTGTTGTAGGAATGTAAGTTAGTGTTGAATCCATTTTCAACATTTCGGTACTTGGATAATGATCGGTGACGGACTGAACATTTGTTTTTATGTCATTTTTTATCAACCTTGTCGTTGTTTCAATTATCGCTCGTTTTTGAGATTCTTCATCATTCTCTCTATGAGTTTGCTTGAAGTATGAGCGAAGGATCTGAGATGTTTTTTTTCTGTCATAGTCACAATATTATGAAGACCTTTACCTTCTGTGATATATATAGAATCCCCATACCGTTGTTTCAGCTTGTCTTTGAGATAAATATTACAATATGGAGTAGAATCCTTACGAGTGAGGAAATCTTTCATTTTAGCGCTAAGGTCTGAGAGAGAAAGTTGTTCTTCATCATTCATCTCAAGGTATGGACATAGTTTGGAAAACGCTTGCTCCTGATCTTGATCCTTGGGTCGTCCCGATTTTTTGCGCTTAACCTCAGGGCTACTTTGATACTGGAATGGTAAATCACGCCCAGACCGGAAATTTCCACTACACGAGTGGTGATATAAACAGCTGCAGCATGCAGATCGCCCCCAGAATACTCTATGCGACCTTTCACAATGAAAGACCAGTTGTCAGACCGATCATCGAAGCATTCTAGTATTTTCTTTGTAAAGGTATCAGTCTTTACCTGACTATAGTCAAAAGTTCTTGGACTAATAGTACTACCACAAAACAGACAATCACTTTTGCTGTTGAAGGGACCTAATGATACCTTGACACTTCACTATACCGAACTGGAGTTTTGGCTTAGTTGACATTTTATGTCAAGCGGGTTAGTGTACCGCTTATATACGGCATTTAGTATGCATTTTAGTGCCAGCCCCGACAATAATGCTATCTCCTCTCAGATCACTCGCCTGGTTAATTCCATCAGCGCCCTTTTGTCTTAACTGAAACACTGTCTTCAGCTCCATCATCCAATGTCTCTGTGCAGTTATATATATATAATTCTATCGAAAAAAAATCGCGCTCACGCACTGATTTTCACAAAAATTGTCTTAAATTTTTCTCTTTTTTAAGGTTTTATTATTTATAACTTTTTATAGTTATGTACACATCATGTTAGATAATGGTCGCAAACAACGGGAATAATAACTGTGGAATTTTTTTTACCTTTTTTGAAAGCACTGTCGTGTTTGACAATGCGTTAAAGACAATGCGTCGTTTGGAAATCACTTCAATTCTTATACGGCTATTCTGAAATAGCCGGTCCGATCTGAAAAAAAATTAACTACATGCCGCCCCGCATGAGAAGCACCTCCTATGATAAAAAAAGGTTTTTGTTATTTGCCGGATCTATTTTTTCCCTCATTATGACACATCTTGTTATTATGAAAAGCAAATGTTAGATAGCTATGGTTAACTGAGAAATATCGGGTCATTTTGACCGCCATTTTAGATATACCGGTAACTAGCAACATAACAATGTTTTAATTGGTTCCATTGTTTTCCTTGACCCCGAGTACCTAGCTATAGACGCAAAAATTACAAGTCAAGCGTGTAAAATAAATGTTTTACGGCCATTTTGAGTTGGATTTCATTTGAACTTATATAAGAAATTTTAGTGGTCCAATAAGTAAGTAATCTAATGAAAATCTTAAGCCTTCTAAATAGTTTGCCAGCAATCTTGCATTTAATATATAACCACCAAACTAATTCTTTACTGACTTGCAGTTTAACCTATCTAGATACATTTTTTTCACTCACTTAAAACCATGTATAGACAACGAAACTGCGGCAGTCATGTTAAAACTGAGTGGTTTTTGACCATTTTCAGTCTACACGGCATCCATCTTGACGCCATCTTGGATTTATCGATTGCCTAGCAACATAACAGTATTTTAATTAGTTCCATTGTTTTCCTTGCACCCAAAAACCTAGCAATAGACGCAAAAATTACAAGTCTAGCGTGTAAAATAAATGTTTTACGACCATTTTAAGGTCTTGGCGGCCATCTTGGACGCCATTTTGAAAAAAAAACAGCCTACCGGAAGTCCGATTTTCTTAGATTTTTATTGTGTTATTCCTGGTGTTCAATAGTACCAAAAACCGTTGAAAAACCTTTTGTAGCAATTTTTTTAGGTTCGGCAATTTTTCACCCTAAATTGACCCGTCTATATTTGATCTCCTTCACTGTATAAAATCTTCCGATGTGTAAATTGCCGAGTTAAATATATTTTACATTGCTATTGGACTGCTCTGTGACACATCTTTGGAATTAATCTATCCAGTTAAAAGCATTTTCAAATCATCATAATCATGATATCAAAATTAACTTGTCTTTAACCTTAACATGACATTGTGGTAAGTGTATCGATTGCTATGTCTAATTAAAATGTCTAACTAATTATGACGTGCGAAACCAACGTCTGTACGGACATATATACATGTAATGGCCATGTCGTACATGACTGAATGTACGTAGGGGCGTCGTCCATAAGTCGTAGCCTATTCGTGGATCTATCTACCAGTTTCTAGAACGTCGTAACGGAATCGTGAACATTCTTAACAACCTCGATTCCTATCGTGCTGGCATCGTGTCACTGTCGTAGTATGTGGTACTGGAATCGTACTCTTATCGTGCAATACCTTCCTCGTACGGGTTTTTTTTTCAATGACAGGCAGATTTGCCACGAATCATCACGATTTCAACATCGTGGCGATTCTGTGTTAAATTCGTGGGAACGGGGCTTAACACAGTTTCTCATCACGAACGACTACGAATTATGAAGACTTTCACACGACTTGCCAAAATAGTTAACTTCGCTACATCCTGTAACGAAAAAGCTTAATTTTTGAACATTTCAAAATACGCTCCTCACGTAGCGGTTATACACCGCAGTCATCCCTGATATCCTTTCGTGTAACCGCTGCAAGATATAGCAAGGTTCTCTGGGCCCGAACACCAGATTGCGCACAGAGCACAGAACTGTAACCACACCACTGAAAGTGTGGTATTGCATTTTGCATCCAGCCCAGATTTTAAACATCCGCTGGTACTATCGTTGGTCTGATATCACCCGTTCTGGCATAGGGCCAAGAATCAGAAGACCAATGAGAGCTTGTGTTCCGGTGTGATCACAGCAACGAGAGCGGGTGTAGCACGTTTAAAATTTGGAGTGGATGCAAAAAAACAATATCACGATTTCAATGATCTCATTATAATTTTATGCTCTGTGCGCACCCAAAGAAACTTGCCATTCAAAGCAGCGGTTACACGAAATGATGTGTGGGACGACTGCAGTGTATAACAATATTCGTGAAATTGGGAAGGGGCCTTTGTGTATTCTTACATCGTACAAGTCCAGGGCACCAGGGTATTTTGTATTGTTCAGTTTCCACATTCTAGTACAGTATTGATTGGTTGTAATACTGGAATTCAAGTCGCAAGCTGACAATATACTTTGCCCATAAGTAAATAATCTAACTTCATCGACCATTCATATCAAGGCTAAACGCCGTAAAACATGCTTTGGTATGAACTTCGAAACATTTTGTTCCGTTTTCTTTTCAATAATTATACATATATATTGTTATATTTTCGTCCATAATACATAAATAAAATTCATTAATATTAATAATATTCTGTATATACAAACTCGAGATCAACTCTTTAAGGTTTGAACAGAAAAATTTAAAAAAAAAACTCTTTCTCTGATGGCCCTGGTCACTTGGCTTTATAAAGGTCGGCCTTATAGGCCATATTTTATGCTGACAAGGAGGGCTAGATAACAAATGCGTGCAGTTTTAAAATTTCCTTAACATACACTAGCCGGGTACAAGTCTAGACGCTGATAGAAAGCAACATTTGATGAGATGAAAGAGTTTATTTTGGGTCAATGCGGTTGACTTTAAATAGCACAAAAACACAGCAAAACATTTCCATTTGCTGATTATAATGGCTCATCTTGGTCAGAGAGAAATTATGAAGGGATTATGCATTTGGCAGATGATGATGATACTGGCGATGACGACCCAGGATCCGTGAGCGGGGGGTTCATGGCGGGCATAAACTCTGTTCCTGTGCCTGTTTACGGGTGTTCCGGCTTCTGCGCTGTACCTGCTACTGTCCGTGCTCATCATCTACTTCTCTTACCCCCCCCCCCCCCCTCATGGGCACGCTAGTGGCTGAAACAACCCTTTGCTTGGTTTGGTAGCATCTGCGTCTAGGGCTTCAATCAAAATTCTACGCCCAGGTAACCGGTCTAAGACCCTTCTAACTGGAGGGCTTGATACATCTTTAGTCAGGATTATGCATTGTGTTATGTAGCATTTCCTGTTTTAAACCAAAATATAAACTTTTAACTCTGCATTAATTCTCTTTCTACAGATAAGTCCCTCTATACAAAAAACGTCAGTAGAACATATCGTACATTATCGTCTTAAATACTGATACCTTCATACTTGTGCAGGACAATGGTCTTAAATAGGGTAGGAGGTTAGTCAGAAGTTGCGGTATTTTGCATTCTGCTGCTTAAACTATTTATGATAAGGCTTTCATTATTGTCTCTGCTAGGAGGGTATGTGTTTATCCCCGTTCATGTGTGTATTTGTTTGTTTGTTCAAAACATTACTCACGCAGTCATTAACGGAATCTCATCAAATGTTAATGCTATTTCGGGAAGGGGAGAATGAAGAATGGGGTGGATTTTGGTGTGGTTCTGGAATATGATCCGGATTCAGTAATTTCATCAAGAAATATTGACACATGTTCAGTGAATGAACTTGGGAATGTAGGCAAATTAAGTGAACGCAAACACGGTTTTGAGAGCGTCCTACGTTAGGAACTAGTTTTACTGTAACAAGGCCTACTTGCCTAATGCGAACCTGTGCAAAATTTGGGAGTTTGAATGTTTATTTTAAAATTTAATGTTGATCCTCTCATGTCCTGCATATCTACTTTAGTCTTTATAATTTCGGACGTTTCGTACCTGCACGTTTCGGACTAGGACATTTTAAAACTAGGATGTATCAGTCAGGATATTTTGGATATGTTCTTTTTGCCAGGGAGGGATAATAGGACAGATGAACGGATAAATCTAAGTCCCCCGCGACCCCTCTAAATCCGCACTTACCTGACGTTTGGGTTATTCTATGAAAAAGTGGTCCATTGACGTCTATTGGTACATAAATAACACAAACGTATATATCTTTTGCAACTGATGTACAAATGTTTTTTATACAATCATTACAAAGTTGTAAATTCCTAAAATGTGCACTTCAGAGCTACAACTGCTGTTATTAACACATTTTATCATTTTGAAATGGGGAAAATCGTCATTTCTGTTATTTCTTTTTGTACTGTCTAATTGCATAATCATAATAATTAGTCTTCTTGACTTAAGGACAAGCCTGGGATGCATGCATACTAATTAACAAGCGGTCCATGGGCCATGACGCTCATCTGAATTCCACATACAGACGATGTATGTATAAATAATCAATGTTATGATCTAAAAAAAGATGTTAAGGAACCTTGAACAATGAAAAGAATGACTCCAGAGTTCTCAGAATCATGCTTTTTTGTCCATAGGCCTTAAAAATAGCATATCGCGACCATATTTAGGGTTTCCGAGAAGATTTACCAGAAATCCCTATTTTTCTATGTCCAACTTTTACTATCTGTGTCCATCTAAATAAACGGGTGCTAAATTCTCACAGAATATTGGGCACACTGACCTTATTAAGGGGTTTCAAGATCATTTTACAGGGCCCTCCTTGAATCTTAAATAAATTAGAAGGGTCTCGGTAAAGCTACTACGAATTGTGTACGTCTAATAGAGTGCTATAAGCCTGCTCTTTCGCAAAGTTCACAGAACGTAGTGACACTGACCTTATTTCAGATGTCCAAGACATTTTTACAGGGGTATCCCCGGATCTTAATCAAATAGAAGTTTTCGTATCTAACTGAAATAAAATGTGCAAATCTGATATATACGGAAGTCAAATCATGTTATATTACATATCTTGCAGAATATAGGTCAAAGTGACCAAATTTTGGTTGTCCGAGGAGAAATTATATACATTGTACAATAAATAAAACTTGTTAAGATTTAGGCCTCGTCTGACTTTCTGGCTGCTCAAAATTAGGTTTTTCATAGCTCACAGAATATAATCCACCATGAGCTAATCTCAGGTGTTGATAGAAATTTGCCCAAGACCTCTTGATTTTTTAGGTAGAAGGTTCTAGGTCCACCTGTTATAATTTGTGCCTATCATTGTACAAATTTTTTTTAAAGCTTTAAGAATATATGTCACAGTGATTTTATTACAGGGATCATTGCCTAGGACCTTGAATTTACATTGAAATTTAAGTCTGGATGCTCAAAATCTTGTTTTTGGCCAGTCACCATGACTACGTTTCAGGTTTCCAAGGAGACTTGGCCAAGACCTACCGAGTGATCAATAAGAAGATTCCAAGACTTATGGATATATTTTGTCTGACTGTCATGGTGTTCAAATAATTGTTTGTCCATAGCTAACAGAATATCGGTCAGTATGACCTAATTTCAGGTATCCAAGGATATCTGCTAAGGATCCCCCTTGATATTATGCTAGAAGATTTAAGGGCGAATGGGAAAAATTCTAGCTGGACTGACTGCTCAAAATTATGCTTCTGATCAGTAGCAGAATATATGTCACCATGAACTTTTTGTAAACTTCAAAGAAGATTTCCTAGGACCTCTCTTGATGCTGCCTTAGAAGATTCTTTCACTAATGCATACAATTTGTGCCCATCAAATCATCTTTTTGGCCTGTAGCTTGCAGTTTTTAGGTAAATGTAACCGAATTCCAGGATTCCATTGAGGTTTGCCTAGGATCTCCTGGATATTCGTCAATAAAAAGATTCTACACCTAACAGATTTAATTTCTGCCCTATCTGACAGCCTGGATGCTCAAATTCATGTTGTTCGTGCATGGCTCGCAAAATATGGGTCATCATGACCTAGTTTCAGGTTTCTAACGAGATTTGTCCGGAACCTACATGGATATTGTGTATGAAGATTCTCAAGCTTATAAAGGATACAAATTGTGCACTGCCTGGGTGCTCATAGTCATGATTTTGGTCTGTAGTTCGCAGAATATGGGTTACCATGACCTAGTTTCAGGTTTCTTGGGAGATTTGCCCAGAACCACCCTCGGTGTTACAATAGAAGATTCTAGGCCTAATGGATACAATTTGTGCCCATCTGGCTATCTGGGAGCTTAAATTCATGTTTTCAGCCCATAGCCTCAAAATGGTAGGTCACCATGACCTAATTTTAGGTTTACCAATATCAATTTACCGGTATGAATTTCACAGAGTAATGTCCAAAGAAGATTAGGCTCGTTTTCCTATAATGTTAGAATAAGAAATCTCATTTCTGTTACCCTAGTCATTGATGTTACACTTTATCATTTGTGTTACGATTAGGTTCTTCTTATATTATCTATGCTTCCATTTGTGTGTTACCTTTCATATGTCGAATAAACCTTTATATTACTTAGCTTGATTTATTTTCAAATGATGGGTCATATACATCCATTTGCTTTTACGTTATTGAAATTGTTAAACGATTTTTAGCGTCATACATATTACGTTTGCCTGTGAAAGTAATCCCTGAACGGTAATCGTCAGACCGGTAATTATTATTTTAGTATGCAGTGTACCAGAGACATGTTTTCTTTCAGAGGGGCTTTTACTTACTGGGCAGATTAATTGCTTTGCTGAAACGATGTTGTGTCTTGTGAAAGAAATGATTTTTATATCTACCCTCCATTCAATAAACGTCAGTTAAACTGTTTCGTATGTGTGAACTGCGCTACTTTCATCTGTTACGGGCGTAGAGACATCCATACAACAAACTGGTCTCGGACGACCGCCTCCACCTTCAAATAGAAACAGTTGCCACATTGTTAAGGCCGCTTTTTCATAGAATTACCCATATATATGTTATCGCGTGGTCGCTATGCCCTTAAGCCGCGATCGGCAAACTCCGATCACGCACAGATCACGCTCCCAGCAGGAGATGTGAAGGATATTAAATGCCACTTAGAACTGCTTTCCAACAAGTGCACAACTAAGAGTGTTATTTAACCTCTAATCAGACAAACAACGTGTTCCTGTGAATTTGATTCCTGTTTTGCGACCGTTTAAGCTTTAGGACTAATTTGTTTGTTGGACCATTTTAATTTGCCGATGTCACGTTGGGTTCTAAAACCCAAGGACACTCACCCGGTGTGAGGATGTGGATATTAGCAGATCGTGCATTAAATCAGTCCAGAATTACATTGTAAATGAAACATGTCTAATCCCTTCTGAACTCTAATCGGATTTTCCGTTCTTTTCTCACTTCCATTATGTCTTATGCATACAGAATATTAAACATTAAGCAACACTGATCAGCTTTTGAGATACATGAATAATTCATAAAATGAACAGCATTAGGCTATTTTGTAAATGACAAATGTTTAATCTCTTTATACTGAATTTAAAATGACATTCATGTTACTATCACTTTAGGGTTTAGCTTCACTCAAAAATGTTCTGATGTGGCATTTATCAGATCATTCGTGGCAGTGCAAAATAATGAAGACCTAATTTATAGATGAAACGAAATACTGCATCCCTTTACTTTGAACTGTAAAATGAAATTTTCCGGCTTTACATCCAGGAAAGCTTATGCAAAGAGGTTATTAAGCAAGATTGAATTAATCCATAGATGAGCAAGAGCTCCATTGACTTCCCTTGCGACAACGCGTCATCTTGCAAATTTTGTAAATTACCTGTAACAGTAAAGCTTTCCCTGGACTTGCCCCTGTTTGTTCTGCTAGGTAGAAAAATCTCTTCTCTCAATGTTTCTTGTTAAAGTGGCTGTTTCCAAGCTAAACATTTGTGAAAATAAAGCATTTTATTAAAAGAATGTTGCAACAACACTCTGGAAGGGCCTTCTGGAAGTTGTAATGCTCTCATAAGCAGCTGTTGGACTTAGAGATAAAATACAGATAATATTATTAAGATTTCAATCTTATATTTACTGGCCATTTCAAAATGTTCTCATCTTATATTTTACATTTTCCGTTATTTTATTCATTATTGTTTGTCAGCACCTGTGCATGAACGATTCTATATATTATTTATCACGTTAGAGCACTTTATTAAAGAGTATGTACAAGTTAAAATCCATTTGGGTTAATCTGGCGGAACAGAGACCTTGGCATATGGGATATTTGGCGTTAATATGCTATAAATACGCGAGCTGTAATCTACTGGCCTTTTGTTGGGGGACATAACAAGACTCGGTGGGTGTTAGAACTTACAAACCCTTTGAAAACACGTTCCTGTTCTAAACTTCATTATCTGTAGGCTGCTTTGATTAACGTAATACTGTTCTTACAAGTCTCGTCAAAGAATGACTCCTTCGTGAGTCTAATTGAGTCTACAGGGGGCGGATAAAGGATGATGGAAAAAAGCTGAACACTCTTGCACAGATAACAAGTATTCAGAGAATGCTAGGATAGACTTTATACATAACCATGCACAAGTATAGGGAAAGTAAGCGGTGCCAGGAACAAAATACGGTGTATTAATTAAGCGCGTACTTTTATTTCTCCAAACTTTTTATCGGTCTAGAAAGAGAGGGCGCGACCCCTCCGCCCCTACTAGAAAATGCTCATGAGTGCATATTTCAACACACGACCTATGGTATTTCCCGCCATTTAGACCTTTCAGATTGTCTCCTCTGTTAGTACTCTGAAAATAAGGAAATTACAGGTGTAAGGCAAATATCAAATGTCAGGAACGAGCTATGTTAAAAATGCTTGTATGATCTATCATTAACGGCTTTCGGCACTGTCATTCAATATTTACATTACTGAAACGGTACTCATTAGATGTAATTTGCTGGATAGCCATTATATGATTATAGATGAAATGTATAAATAAAATCCAATTATTTTATTGAATTTTTTTTTTTTTTTGGTCAAAGAAGGCAGAGGCCTTGCTGCGCACAGCCGCCATAACATAAGCAGTGGGAACTGGGAACGTATTCATAGGGATGTCTTAGTGTACTATTTCTGGATTATTAAGGGATTACATGTAGTTAAACTAAGACTATATATATGTGTGTGTGTGTGTTACAGTCAATCTGTGTAATCAGTCATTTCATGAAATGTCTAAACATTTCAGCTATTTCACGTTATGCCTGTGACCACGAGTCATTACGTGAAATGACTCAAATGTTCAGTCATTTCATATGACTAAAAATTTAGGGATATAATTACACAGATTGCCTTACTGCGAATCAGGCAATCTGTGTAATAGGTATAACATTGAGATAAGAACAGATAATTTGGCAGGAAGTTATTTAAGGAAATGGCCAAATAATTCACAATTAGTTTGGGGTTATTGGGATTTCTCTTACAACCAGGGCCCTCAGGTAGCAGAGGAGAAAGTCTTCATGTTTGTGTTAGTTTAGCAGGGGACTAGAATATACCACACGTCACTGGTCTCCTTGGGCAGCAATTACCAGTGAGTAGCTACTAGCTACCAGGAAACCCTACACAAATGTATAAGCTGAGCATTCAGGGGAATAAGACACCATCTATAATAGCTGTCCTCATATAGTTATTACCAGGGATTACCTAGAAAGATACCCCACACAAATGTATGGCAGGGGATAGGATGCCATATATCTTAGCTCCCCTCACGGAGTCATATTTTGTGAAGCCCTTGCTTCTATGTTTAAATTAACATCATTACCATTCACAGGGCACAAGTAAATAATAATAATTATGCCAATGAATGCGAAATAAAAAAAGGGATGGCATTTAATAATTAATGTAGAAATAATAGTATAATGAATAAAGAAAATGAAAGGTTGATAAACAAGTTAAATCTTATAATTTCAATGATTAATGAAAATAATTTTGAAGACTGTTTACAAATTTAAGATTTCTTAACACAGCTGACGTTATGTTGAGCTATCGCTGTATGTTTTTTTGTTAATGATTCTTCCTTGCCAGGTTTTTTTTATTTGTCATAGAACTTTTTCATCTGAATATTTTAACCTGTTTTGAGAAATATTATTCTCTTGTCAAATTTCTCATTTCAAATTAATTCGATTTATATATTGGTTTGAAATTCTTATATGAAAATTGACTTTAAATTCAGTTAAAAAATTAAACATGGCTTATCATACGTGAGCTCATCTTCATTATGCATATTACATGGAAATTATTAAAATACTGATACTTTTACAAATATGTGACCATGAAAGCCAGCCTGGAATCAAGACTGGCCCAGTCGATGCAATGGTTTAAACATAATTCTTCCCACTAACAGAACCATCAAACTTACTTGGTTGATTCGCAAAGTTTTGAACAGGTACTGCCACCTCGCGGCTGTACGGCTCTCTGTACTGAGATACTTCCATTGGTACATGGAATCACGTTTTATATTAAGCATTTTTAGAAGTAAACGTAAATAATGAAGCTTAGACAGGGCTACCTGAAAATTAAGTGCTCCGGGAACATGGATTAATATGATGCCCTTATTCTGGGAAACAGAGATATAAATCTAACAGATGCAGGTCTTTAAAAAAAATATCAAATGCTCTGGCCGCTGCTTCAGATGTCTGTCATGCAAAATCAATTAAATTCAGGTGTAATATCTTACAGAGAATTGACTGTAAATGTAATGTAGTGTAATCCAGGCAAGTCTGAAAGATGCAAATTCAAACAGAAGTAAAACAGAAGTGAAACACTAGTTAAACAAAGAAAAAGAGTATCACTGAGAATTTGCATAAACTAAAACTGTCTGGGGAACCTTGTTGGCGAAGACAACTCTATATTAACTTGTGCTGTGTTCATTTTTAATCCAGTCATGACAAGACATAAAACTTCAGTCATAACATGAATGACTGAACATTTTAGTCATTTCGCGTAATGACTGGTGGTCACAGGCATTACTCGAAATGACTGAAATGTTAAGACATTCCATGAAATGACTGATTACACAGATTGACAGTTACAAATATATACAGTGAAACCTCGTTGTGTCGAACTCGCTTAAGTCGAATACCCCGCTTATGTCGAAGTTGCAGACTCAATATTCCGGACAACTCTAGCTAAATTATTACCAAATAAAACCCGCTTGTGTCGAATCTCGGATGTGGCGAAGATTTTTTAGGGTCCCTTCGACTTAGACACAACGAGGTGTCACTGTATATGTATATATATATATATATATATATATATATATATATATATATATATATATATATGCGTGTGTGTGTGTCTATATGCCTACCTTAACTGAATTGTCCAAATAAATTTATATATGATACTTTCCACAGGAAATTCCATGTAATATTTATTAGATTTTTAAGTATTAGTGAAAATGTCATATTTACAGTGTACTAGGAAAAAAGGTTTGCTGCAGTATCTTGAGCAAATGAGTGCCAATTACTGCTGCACGTCCCGTTTCCTGGACAAAGCCTTGGGAGGTCTGGGTAATCGGTCTGCCTGAAGGTCACGTTCTGAGACGGACAAAAAGACAACATAGAATTCCAGGACAAAGGTAACGGCTGAGCATCTGGACTCTCCCGGCAACTCAGCCACCCATTGATGCTCGGTTATTATCTAATCCCCGTGGTTTCTCCGGCAAAAGCTGCAGTTTCCACACCATAGCACCTGTTTCATTACATTCCTCACCATTCGACCTGTTAAAGGGAAACATGTACAAATGACTCTCAGCAGTTATACAACCGTAATTTGTACCTGTTCTATAAAAGGTTACTGAGACCTTGTATAGTTAAAGGTATTTATTTGAAATAACATAACTTCAACAGTACTTGCTTGGAATACTTAATTTGGGCCGGCTCATTGGTTTGGTTTAGGAATAGTATGGCCGTATAGGTCTCATTTTATGATGACCAGGAAATGCTAAATTACAATCTGGTGCGTTAAAACGTTTTTATTATATTGTACCCTTTCAATACGACTGGCCTACGACTACCAATATACGACGAAAAAAATGAAAAGGTTCACAATTCTTTATAAAACGACAACTTATGTATCAAGCATGTATCTTGGCCTCAAGATAAAATATTATCTTGTAACTTGTGGGTATTACCGTTTCATAATGTGATTGAAATTCTTAATGTACATTAGGTTCCGTTACTGTTCGAATAAGTTAATACCCTCAAGGTTCTTTATTCGCAAGGTCTTCTGATCATTTAAACTGTAATGAAGGCTGACAGGAACTGCGAAGACAGCGAAAGTTAGACAATTATTTTCGAATGGGATTAAAACGACCGTTTTTGCCTCGGACCGGCGCGGTGGATAATGGCAAAGGTGCCGGAATATTGAACAAGCCGTCATGGCTTCTAATTCCGTAGCCTCTCACTTCTTTGCTAATTAAAAACCTAAAGTAAGGTCTCAGCCACAAGTGTGCTTATTGTTATGGAATCTAATATAAACAGATCACGTATGCGTGATGAACACAAATTCTGTCAAGGAGATAAAAAAATCAGATTCTGCAACAATAGGCAGGGCGAAATGTCTAGGGGAATGAATAAAGATGTCAGTGGTTTTTTGTTAACAAATAACTATAATTTATTCTTTAAACAACCCTAACATTACAATACACTAAATCAATACAATTAAACAGTATAACAGCGGTATAACAACAAATCAATAAAATCCCACAATAAAATAAACAATGTGCACAGTACCTGGATACCACCACCGTCACAACGATAAGTTCTTTAAATGTATACTCTTGGAGAATGACAGTCCAGTGTTAAGCTCTTGTAACAATCCAGAAAGTAAACTGAAGTCCAAACAAGACCCGTAACAAAATCCAGGAGAAAGTCTGAAGAAAATCTATAATTGCCGCACTCATCGGATAAGGTCCCAGAAACTGACACACAAGCTTTCGCGTCCGCTGGAGTCATCTCTGCTCTCTCTCTCTCTCGGCTCTTAAACACAGCCCCTTTATATACCTTTTCAACTCAAGCCGAGAAGCTTCTATTTCTCGAACATTCGAAGAATAATACACCATACACGGCAAGCACGCGCTACAGGAATCATCCAGAAAAACGTCGCCGTGCCTCCACACACCAGGGTCCACACGTGACCTCGGCCAGGCGAGAAAGCCCAAGGCTAGCATGACAACAGAGTTCAACCAGTACGGATTAAACTGAGAATGTAACAAACGGCCCGGCGAGGGTGTCACAACACGAGTTTCGCCCGTGTCACACAATAAAAAGGGCACCTGTAACATTATGTCAACCCAGCATTTACGCATTAAGTGCCATCTGCGTATGGCGGGCCCTAGCGGCCTCAAACCGTGTGTGGGCATGTTACAACTGATAATGTAATAATCAACTTATAATGTAACATCAACCGATTATGTAATAACAAATCAACCGATGATGTGACACAAACTGATAATGTATAGACAAATCAACTGATAATGTATTATTAACTGATAACGTAAAAAAATCAACCGATAATGTAACAATAACAATAATGTAGAACAAAATCAACGGATAATGTTATAACTTTTGCTAACAGATAACAATAATAAATTAACTGATAATGTGGAAAAGTTGCCAAACTGTTAATGTAAAAAAAATAACCGTTAATGTAATAACACTTCAGCGTCCCTGGCCAATCCGTTGAAGCCACTTCTAATCCAGTTGTAATTTTAAGTGTGAGATCATCCACAGATTTCATAACAATCCTTTGCATGTTTTTATCAGCAAAGCTGACTGAAAGTCACCTGAGCTATAGCGATCATTCTATGACCTCTGGTCCTAGGACTTATAACTGAAAGACATGGAGCTCCACAATTATCACCTGGGAAAACCTGTAACTACATGGCTCCGACCTATTTCATCAAAGCTATGTAGCTCGTAAGTACCCTCCAGAAAAATGAGAAAAAAATATACATTACAAAGGCTACAGTATCTGAAAAACTAATAAATTGATTGTCATGATTCTTGACAGGCATATTGATTATGGAGTGTTTTTTCGGTTCATGACGACTGTTGGCATAACCTTTTTTATTTTCTAATTATTACGCAATTCTTTTTTTTTGTTCAGCTGACTGTATGTCATCTGAGCTATAGCGATCACCCTTTGTCCGGCGTTCATCCTGCCGTTAACAGGACACAAATTGTAACCAGTAGACCTAGAATATTCTTACTTGACGTCCAGAGAGGTCCATTAAAATAATCCTTGGAAACGAGTTATTAGATCTCTTTGACCCATATCGTCCGAGCTGTGGGACTCGGAATTACCCCCATAACAATTGAAAATGTGATACGTTGGCAGTTCACAAATCATAACCGTTAGACCTAGATTCTTTTAATTTGTCATCTAGGGAGGTCTATGAAAAGTCTCCTTGAAAACCTGAAATAAAGTCTCTGCTACCAATATTCTCTGAGTTGTCGGGCTTCGATGTACCCCATAGAATAATTGAAAATTTGATGCAAAAGCAGGCCACCAAAATACAACCGTTGTACCAAGTCTTCTAATTTGTCATCCTGGGATGTCCATGAAAAGTCTCCTTAGAAAACCGGAAATTAGGTCTCTGCTATCCATATTCTCTGTGCTATTGGGCCCAGACGTAGGGCACCAAATCATAAGCGTTACACTTCAAATCTTCTTTTTTGTCATCCTGGGAGGTCCATGAAACGTCTCCTTGAAAACCTATATTTAGGTCTCTGCTATCCAAATTCTCAGAGCTATTGGGACCAGAATTAACCCCCAGAATAATTGAAAATTTGATGCCAAAGCAGGGCACTAAATCATAACCGTTGGACCTAGAATCTTCTTCTTTGTCATCCAGGGAGGTCCATGAAAGGTCTTCTTGAAAACTTAAAATTAGGTCTCTGATACCTATATCCTTTGACCTATGGAGTTCAGAAATAACTCCCAGAATAATTGAAAATTGACACTAAATCAGGGCACACATCATTGCCTTAAATTTGTTGTTTGTCATCTAGGGAGGTCCATGAAAGTCTCCTTGGAAACCTGAAATTTGGTCTCTGCTACCATTATTCTCTGAGCTGTGGAGCTCAGAAGAATGCCTCCCAGAATAACTGAAAATTTAATGCCAAAGTAGGGCACCAAATCATAACCGTTACACCTAGAATCTTCTTATTTGTCATCCTGAGAGGTCCATGAAAAGTCTTTTTGGAAACCTGAAATTAGGTCTCTGCTATTCATATTCTCTGAGCTATTTTGCTCAGAAGTAACCCCCAGAATAATTGAAAATTTGATGCCAAAACAGGGCACTAAATCATAACCGTTGGACCTAGAATCTTCTTCTTTGCCATCGAGGGAGGTCCATGAAAGGTCTCATTGAAATTTTGAAAAAGGTCTCTGTTACCCATATCCTTTGACCTATGGGGTTCAGAAGTAACCCCTGGATAATTAAAAATTTGATACCAGAGCAGGGCACAAATCATTGCCGTAAGGCTTAAAATCTTCTTATTTGTCATCTAGGGAGGTCCATGAAAAGCCCCTTTGGAAACCTGATATTAGGTCACTGTTACCCAAATCCTCCTGGCTATGAGGATCAGAAATAACCCCTAGATAAATTGAAAATTTAATACCAAAGCAGGGCACAAATCATAACCGTTGAACATAGAATCTTCTAGTTTGTCATCTAGGGAGGTCCATAAAAAGTCTCCTTGGAAACCTGAAGTTAGGTCTCTATATTACTCATATTATCCACGCAATGGGGTATGTTTGAGCACCCCAATAATAATGCAGAATCGACACAAATTGCCAGATTTCTCAGGAACGGCCGGATGGATTGTCATAACATTTGGTGTGCTTATGGGTCTCGATGAATTTGAGCTAATGGGCATGAATCATGATGCAACCCACATGATCTTAATTATTAGCCTGTGCAAGGACATATTGTCAACATGTCAGTCGGCTGAGCGTCATGACCTATGGGTTACTTGTTGAGACCTTCAAATGAGTCTCTACATTGTCAGGACACGAGCCGTAACCATAAAACCTCAAACCTCTTACTGTAAATTTGGGGAGGTCTTCGACAAATCTTCTATAAAAAAAAGCTGAAATTATGTCATGGTGACCTATATTCTGTGCACTACGGACCGAAAACATTGTTTGAGTAACTTATCAGTCAGCCAAGTATAATTGGTTGCAGTTGTACATGGAAATTTCTAACTTAACATATAGGGAGTTCTTGGTAAAAAAATCTTTGAAACCCAACATAAAGTCTCTGTAACCTACTTTCTAAAGAATATGGGCAAAAACATGATTTGTAGCACTTTTACCCAGTGATGATTTTTTTCATATCAAATATGTTTCATCGAATGCAATTCAGGTTTGTGTTTTTCTATTTTGAATATATTTTGTAAGAAATTAGTGCAAGGTTGCATAGGTTTTAGTAATTAACTTCTACTCTCAACAATAATTCATGCTGAATAAGCTCCTCGCGGAGCAAATTTACATTGTAAGCATAGCAGATCTTGCTGGATATATCCGCTGCTTTGTATAGCAAGGTTATCTGGTGTCGCTTGTTTAAATTTGGAGCTGTATGCATAATGCGTTACCACGGTCTCATGGGTCTGATTAATTCTTTGCCCTGTGCCGACCCCGATGGTTAGACACAGATAACCTTACTGTATAAAGCAGCGGTTATAGCCAGGGAGATCTGCTACGACTGCACTGTCACTGCAGTGTATAATCGGTAAGTGAGAAGTGCTAAACTCCTACCACTCTTGGTAGGCAATTAATTATATATTTTATAAGTACATAGTAATTGCCAAGATATGTTAATAATAATGATGAATGATCTTATATGCCACTAAGATCTTAATTGTTTTGACGTAAATACATATGGTTTTCATGCAATTTCATCATTCAAGGGGGGAATACGTAGAGTAACATATAATAAATTAAGTAGCCAGCTAAAGTTTTAATATATTTCATTGCAATTTGTATAATGACCAACATAATTTTGATATAGATGATGAATAATCCCTGATACTACTTTGGTCTTTATGTTTTTAGCTCAGCTGACTGTAAGCCATCTCAGCTTTAGCAATCACTCTTTGTCCGTTGTCCGTCCGGTCGTCCGGCCGTCTGTCCGTAAGGGCACTAATCGTAACCGCTGGACCTGGAATCTTCTAACTTGACATCCAGAGAGATCCATGAAAAATCTCTTTGGAAACCTGGAATAAGGTCTCTGTTACCCATATTCGAGCTATGGGGCTCTTAAGTACCCCCCCCCCCCCCCGAATAATGGAAAATTTGACACAGAAACTCAAGTATCTGAACAACTAATGCATTGATCACCATGATTATTTGCATGGATATTGATAATGGAGTGTTTCAATAGTTTCTGCAGAAACTGGTGGCTTCACCTGTATTTTTTCGATATGTTACGATTTTTTTCTCTATTTTTGAGTCCTTAAAAGATGCAATTATTTGTTAACAGGGCACAAATCGTAACGACTTGACCTAGAATCTTCTTACTTGACATCCAGGAGGTCCATTAAAAGTCTTCTTGGAAACCTGAAATCAGGTCTCTATTACCCATATTCTCCCACCTAAGGGGCTTATAAGCAACCCACAGAATAATTGAAAATTTGATACTAAAGCAGGGCAGAAATCATAACCATTTGACCTAGAATCTTCTATTTTGACAACCAGGGAGGTCCATGAAAAATCTTATGGGAAACCTGAAATTAGGTCTCCAGGCCCCCCCCCCCCCCCCCCCCTTTTCCTGACCTTGGGACCTTTTTTTAGGTTTGCTATTAGTCCTCCAATGCTGTACCCCTCTTTTTATTAAATCCTGGATCCGCCCCTCGCTTTTTAAAGATAAAATCACACTTATTGAATAATAAAGTTTGAACGTTTCAGAAACATAGCTTTCCTTGATGTTTGAATATATATGTGTTTTTTTGTAATTGAATATTTATATTTGCCAAGTTCATTTAGGGTCGCACGTTTCATGTAGGCTATTATGATAATTCAGCTCAACATAGGGCATCGAACATCTCAGTATCATTATCACCCTGACTCCCTAGAGGGAAGATTGTGTGTTCAAGTCCCTATCGCGGTTGGGTCCAGATATAAAACAGCAAGATATTGGTCAACTGAAATAAGTGGCCCAGTGACCATCATGCTCACCTGAATTTGACATACAGGGGATGTATGCATTAACTTTGATAATATTTCAGGAGAAACCTTCAACAATCGGTAAAATGACTTCCATAGTGCTAAATATCATGTTTTGTTGGCCCATATACTTTCAGAAATAGGTAACAGTGGCCTTATGTTGGGTTTCCAAGAATATTTTTACCAAGAACTCCCTATATATGCTAAGTTAGAAGATTCCATGTCCCACTGCAACAAATTATACCTGTATGACTGCAGACACAGAATATAGGTCACCATGACATAATTTCAGCTTTCGAAGAAAATTTGTCTAAGCCCCCCCACCCATCGCCCCCCCCCCCCCCCCCCCCGCGCAGATATAGAGTAAGAGGACTAAATAATGGCTACGGCTGTGCTTTGTCAATGGTGAAGGTCTCAAAAATACAAATGCAAAAAAAAAAAAAATAGAAAAAAAGGTGCACCACCAGTCTTCGTGAACTTATGAAACGCCCCATAATCAATATTCATGTCAAGACTCATTACAATAATAGCATCAGTTTTTTTTTTTAGATTCTAGATCCTGGAGGATACTGACGAGCCCCATAGCTCGCGTGATATAGGTCAGTGCGACATTATTTCAGGTTTCCAAGTTGATTTTCGGGGAACTCCATGGATTTCTATTATAAGTTTCCAGGTGCAGCGATTACAACTGTGCCCTATTAACGGACAGACGGCCGGATGACGGACAAAGAATGATCACCATAGCTCATATGACTTTCAGTCAGCTGAGGTGATAAAGTATAATTGAATTAAAAGTGGCTTCCACGGATTGGTCAGGGACGCTGAAGTATTATTACATTAACGATTTTTTTTTTTACATTGACGGTTTGGGAACTTTATACATTATCGGTTAATTTATGATTTCGTTATCGGTTAGCAAAATTTATTACATTATCGGTTGATTTTGTTTTACATTGTTGGTTATTGTTACATTATCGGTTGTTTTTTTTATTACATTATCAGTTATTATTACATTATCAGTTGATTTGTTGTTACATTATCAGTTTGTGTTACATTATCGGTTGATTTGTCATTATAAGTTGATTATTACTTTATCAGTTGTAACAGGGCTACCACAGAGAATTTAATTGTATGTAATGTCCTCTGATCCGCTTCTTTGAAAGGGTACTTAAAACCTGCAACTTTAACTTTTTTAATACATATTTATATTTTTCTTAACTTAATTTTTATGCTACAAAGCCTGTCCGAGCAATCCCGATAACTGCTTGCAAATAGGGATGGGAGGGGTTTGGGAGGCTTGCCTTTCGCTCGGCGATTGAAGACAGTTAGTCTAACATGCATTTGAACACGCTCCATAAGCAGCGGCCACGCTACGCTCAACTATTCGCTATACACTACCCGCTGCATTAAACCGCGGTTGCAAGTCAGGTTTCCCCACTAGGCGGCACTTTCTCTGTGGAATTCCCCATGCGTTATATTTAACCAAACACATTGCAGGTGTCACCAGCACAAACGGATGTTCTTCGAGGTACCGGTCACTTTACACTGCTGTGGAAAGCGCTTGGTATCACAGACTTTTTCACCCAATTGGAATACACACGATGCAATCGTCCGCTTTTAACACAGTCTGTATACTGACTTTTCTGCGGTCAGTTATCCCCCACTGTCTGCATATTTCCTGTATTGCGTACTACGTAGGCTTGCCCCGAGCATAGCTATGTTTGTTTATTCGCTAAGCCAATCAGATTTCTTCTACCAGTTCTGCATATTTGTTTAAACGCAGAGCAAATCAGATTTTACTTTATTGAGCGCATAAATGACTGGGTGTTGCCAAACCTGAAAAATCCTGCTATTCTCACAACGTGTGAGTGGAGGGTCACCGGGCCGAGAGGTCACGCGCCGTGTTCATAGCGTAGCAGTTGGCGTACCCTGTCTGACGTCTAGTTGACGTGCAACATGAAAATGTAGAATTTTAACACTGGATTTGTGCAGTTCGAACAGACTTCATTCTCTTATGTCCATGACCAAATTGCTTTACTTGAGGAATCACTAATATGAATGCTATAGACAATATAATTGCCATCTGCAGTGCCGTTATAACCCCCTAAACTGCTGGGATACAAACTAGGCATCTCGCTTACATATCGCTTTCCTATATTCGGTTTATATTAAGCGCCATCAGTTAACAAGAATATTTAATAGTATGCTATTGTAATGTTGACCTATCCCGCTACCTTGAGTTAGATTCCAACCGGGTGAGTCGTGTTAGCAGAAACATTTATTCACTTAAGTCAACAGTCAACGTGGGAAATATGTACAAAGACAAAAACGACCTTTACTTGCACCTCATTATAATCAACATGCTCTACCGGAATTTACTTATATATACCATTCACTTTATGTGACAAATAGTTTTTCTTTTCGTTTTTGTGTCCGTGCGCCCTCTCTCTCTCTCTCTCTCTCTCTCTCTCTCTCTCTCTCTCACTCTCTCTCTCTCTCTCTCTCTCTCTCTCTCTCTCTCACGTTGAAACATACTCCAGGACTTTAAATATGGACATTTTCTGAAATTCTGCCCCGTCTATTGCACAAATATACTCAAATATGTCAAAACAAGACGATAATTTCTGTATCCTTCTTGTATCCTCGGTATTGAAAACAGATGTGAACAATTTGAATTAGCTGTGTATATCCAGTATATGCCCCTGTGTGAGTGTGAGTGGGGACAAGGGAAGTTCTGCCGAGTATCACATTGTTTCTTACCTTGTACATATACCGTGTTTTTATACATTGTAACCTTAGTCTGGACACACGTGGAATTGAAGGCTGGGTGAAAGAGGTCAGTCATCTGGGCCTTTTTTTGGCAAAAAATTAATATAATCAACTAATTTATAAAACATTTGAGGGGCGGATCCAGTGATATAAAGGTAACTACAACCCTGTCCTGTAAAAGTAACCTGATTTTGAGTATTTTATTTCTTGAAACTCTAAGACTAAACACCCTTGCTGCAGTTTCAGATATTTATTAGGGTTTTCGTGTCAAGAGGTACCATTGATCCACCCCTATCATTTCTGTTGGTCAGCAGACAATTCGGGAAGACCTGGCTGCTAAACGTCCATACACTACAAATAAAACGGTGTTAGCTATGGGAAGTGGCTTCAATTTATTACGTGCATGGGAGTTAAATCAAAGTTGGGATAACTTTTATAAATATTTATCTATAATATATTTATATGATTACAATTATGCATAAGGTTATATAAATACGGCATTTTTTCCAGTATAAGTTAATTCGAAACCAATTTTAGATATAAAATATTGTATACTTTAATTATTTATATATTTGATTTTCCATATAAAATATTATTCTGTGAAAATCAGGGGAATGATAACATTGACATCCCCCCTTGTAAAAAGTGGGGGGGGGATATATCCCCCATACCCCCGTACCCCCCCCCCCCTTATTGACGCTCCTGCTGTCAATGGTCAGGTGGCATGAAGTTTTACTCTGGTAATGGTCCTGGCACGTTTATCACAAACCATATATGTGATGAATCTGTTAAAGAGTGTATTTTAAAAGGGTAATGCTACCCTGTTTTGGAATTTTAACAACATGAAAAGTTGAAACAAATCATAATTTCAAATGTAAACACTAGGTAGCGTTGATTAGTGCCTTCTGCGGTAAATAGGTTAAATGTATAGAGTACTTCATTTGAGAAATAAAGGTGTGGTAGATACTCTGTCTCGATGATCTTTATCTGTATTAAAAAACACAGAAATGAGGAATTGAATAAAGACTACTTCAATTTTTTTTGCAGGGAAAATAATCATGTGCTCTCTCTCTCTCTCTCTCTCTCTCTCTCTCTCTCTCTCTCTCTCTCTCTCTCTCTCTCACACACACACACACACACACACACACACACATACAAACACACAGTTTGAGTGTCCCTTAAAGAGTATCCATTTGAAGGTCCAATTGGCAGCTCAACTGTGTCCACATCTGACGATCGGTTGTGTGCATCAGAACGAGGCTTCACTTGATGACGAGGCTGCATAATTAATGATCGAGTTTGTTTTTTTTTCTCGGTTCAAATCGCAACGCGTGTTACCTCATGGCTTTTCAACTGAGTATTTTATGGTCACCTTAAATGAGTAACAAGTTTTAGCAGAAACATTTCCGTTCTTCGAAGACAGAAGGTTTTCGTTTTAACCGTATCTGTCCTGTAGCGTCCACGTCACTGCCAAAGGATGAGCTCAGTAGTTCGTCTTCTTGACCAAAGCGGGTCATGACTTCCTCAAGCAGAAAACTGTAGTGAAATATAGAGAGATATAAGGCAATGATACTTGACTCCTGCTATAATCATTACATCCTACTCTATTATTTTAATAATAATAATAATAATTATTATTATTATTATTATTATTATTATTATTATTATTATTATTATTATTATTATTATTATTATTATTATTATTATTATTATTGGCTGTCAAACTATACATAATACACAATGTCTAGCGTTTTTAGAATATAAATCGATTAGATATTAGAATACTAGGAGATTGAAAAGATTCCTGCTAAAGATAATTAAAAGAAGAGAGAATAAGAAAAAGTAATCTAATCTACTCGATAGACTAAGTAATTTAAAAAAAAAACCTTATACCTGAAAGCAAATCCTGTTAATTCATGACAAATAAGGGGGATAGATAAATGACGGGAGCGTAATCAAAATATGCTGTATGCCAAGCTCGATCATGGTCCGACAGGGCTCCATACTACTATTTGGCAACCTAGGTTAATTTAAATATAAATGGAACAGATTTGTATACAGCAAACTTCCTTACCCCGAGAATATCGTGTGCCTTAAATTAAAACGATATGCCAATAGCACGTTAAATATGAACATTTTACATAAATTTATATTATATTTATATAATAGGTAAGGATAAACAAGTTATACTAGTTATTGTTAAAATAACAAATTAAGTAATTGATTACTACAGTTGAAACTACATGGATATGTAATATGACAGAAACTCTTAAAATGTTATACATGTATATCAGGTACGGGATATTATACAATTCTTCTCATGCTCATAGGATTATGTGAAAGTGATAATCATACAATATTCAAAAAGAATTTCTAGTTATATCGTGTTGATATAACAGTGATTTCATGTAGAGCCACAGAATCATGATAATTTAAATTTTTCTGACATTTAAGGAATCATATATTCAACTGACATCAACATGGATGTTTTTATGATAAAGACTTCCTGGAATAAGTGATATTTTGTTAGTATGCCAATAAACTGAAGGCTTTTTCTGGAAATGAGTCAAAGTTTGATTTTTAAGTTTGACAGATGAGACACCTGGTCCCGAGGTTCATTTTGAGTAGAAATTATCATGTTAAGGTCAAGCACAGACCTATTTACCTGCGGTCGACTCCGAAATTTTATTGAGCTTAAGAGAATTAAAATGTTTGGTTCTCATGAAGATCAAATCTACAAATTGGCATATATGGAAAATGGAATTTTAGCTGGACTACGAAAAACCGAGAGTATAAGAATTAACTCAGTATGTAACAACCATGGAAAAGTTAAAGCCATGATATGTTGAATTTTAAACCAAAATCGTCTTGCTTCAAATAAAACAAGCAAATTGGTGGAATTAAGGTCGCTTTTTGTTTTTCATGCTAGATAACGGACGGACTGACAGAGTGACAGACAAACAGACAGACCGAAGCCAGACACTCCAAAACATATCCCAACCAATGTAAGCATGAGCGCAATCACTGACACATATTTGAATGAAATGGGATAATATTTAGGAAAGTTATCCTACGGAAACGGAAGCCTCACAGACGGACAGAGAGACAGACAGACAACCCCAAATCAATGTCACCCGCATCCACGGAGCGGGGGACAACAAATACTTCTCAAAATAAGTCCTCAGATTAACGCGAAGCCATTTTAAACCAGCTTGCCATGTCAAGTCGAGCCACGCGAGTGGGCTGGCATCTCTAGGCAACTACGTTTTTGCACAGCCAGCAAAAATGTTGGCTAAAGTCAAACATTGTTGCAGAATATCAAATTTACGAAGAGTCGTATTACAGAGAAGAGCAATTAGTGAGTCTTTGAACACGAGTTATCGCTGAAAATATTTTATTTCTACGAGGAATGGCTCGGTGCTTGAGTGTATGAATCCTTAGCACAGGTGTCTCAAATAAATAGAAAGTTAGCTGTGGTGAGTAAATTACGTGACCTCTCATAAACTTTAAAGAAAACCCTTTAATTAATTAATAGCCGTGCACCTGTCACTCGTGGTAATAAATGTTTTTAAAATGAAAGAATAATGAACCCTTTATTTTCAGATGGAAGACTTTCAGGAATTGTTGATTGCAATCAATAGGGCTTTACATAGTCCAGATGTATTTTCAGCGGGAGGTACCAAAATCTTGAACAAAATTGAGTAACCCTGTAGAAACTATAGATATAACCACCAGAGATTGTTCACGTACCCTCGAGAGGTAAATCGTAACGTTACAAGCATATTTATAATTATCGGTAACACTAATATCGGTTGTTCTTTTCGTTTGAAGACATTCCGATAGATGGCGTAAGTTGATGGTGAGCTCCAAATCAACCTTACTTATGACTTAATTCATGGGAACTATAACAGATAAAACTAAAATTTCAATACAATTTCAATGTTTCCATAACATAGTATCCCTTCTTTTATAAACGTGCGCCTAATCATTGCAACAGTAATATACGAATGGTAAAGAACTGTTACATGTATTTAAGGATATTTAAAGATAACGATGATCCCACACCGACCAAGTCAGTATGCTTTAAGTGTGGTAATATATATTACATTAGATATGCCAGATATTACTTAACTAATGACATAGCAGATCGTATAAGACCATAATTAAAAGGTTTCTGGCTGAGTAACGTCTTTCGAGGCATGGGATTACATTTTATTTTACATATTTAGTGGTAAATGTCATAAACAACATGCCACGTAGCCCTATACAATAATATCAGAGATAGAGGAGGGAAAAGAGGGACAAAGAGAACGAGGGAAAGAGGGAGAGAGGAAATAAGGGAAAAGGGAGACAGAGGGAAAGAGGGAGATAAAGTGACAGAAGAGGGGGAGAGGGAAAGGTCCAGAGAGAGATAGAAAAGAGAGAGAGAGAGAGAGCGAGAGAGAGAGAGAGAGAGAGAGAGAGAGGAAAGAGATTAAGCCAGAGTAAGGGAAAGAGAGAGGAAACAAAAGAGGGAAACAGAGAAAGAGAGAAAGCGGGAGCGAAAGAGGGAATGAGAGAGAGACACAGAGAGAGAGAGAGAGAGGGAAAGGGAGAGAGAGACAGCCAGAAAGAGAGAGAGAGAGAGAGAGACAGAAAGAGAGGGAGAGAGCGAGGGGACTCACAGACGGACAGATACCTACTTCATGGACTCGTGTACCATGAGGTTCTCCTTGACGGACGTCTCTGTCCAGCCAATAAAGTTGTTTTCTTTACACATTTCCTCCACCTCTTGTTGCTGGGTGTCACGGTGTGGCAGGTCACACTGGATCAAGAAAAGCTATACATCTGCTCAGAGTATATAGGAATCTAATCCTAGAAATATCAAAATTGGTTTTAAGCTTCGCCAAAAGTCTAATAAAAATTAGAATTCTATTTATGATCCCGGCACCATGAAAAGTTGGTAATCATATGATTTGTAACGAGTTATTATAACCATAGATAGTAATGTGTTATTTCAGTTTCACAATCTTTTCCTTCCCTTGACACAAAATGATTAAACTCAAACCACGTTTGTAGCTCCGGGGTATGATATTAGAAAATTCCCACAGAAGGTCATGGGTCTGTTGCAGTGACCTTATCCATGACATAAACCTAGATGTAGGCTTTATTATCATCGTTACAACTTCGATTTCATTATATCTTCCAAAGTTAGTTACATATAAATCTCACTTTACGGTCAACCCGCTTTTGTGAAAGACCCCAAAGGTTCAATCCTATATCTTAAAGGGGCCCAAATACCTATACAGCGTGTTGAATTAACACGTAAAACAGCTTCTTCCCTTTAAAATAAATCTGTACCTGCCAAAATATTTCCTTGAAACGGTACCCTCATTCCTGTAAACAAGGGTTAAAAGCAGAGGACCGGGCGCGATACTATGTGTCAACACAAACACAGCTAGTGGGATCGTGTGCATCGCGGAGCCACAACACGTGTCAATCAGGAGATGTGGTGACTGACTAGACCCAAAAAAAATGTAATACATGTTTCCGCTGGCTGAAACGTCGCATGTTTCGGCTCACAAGGGGACCTCCGGTCACGTGGCATGTTATGGTAAACAGAAGCATGTGGACTGTGTTTATCAGCTTGCAGAGCCATGACAAATAGTGAAACACCCCTATGCGAGGTACTGTGAAAGTGTGCTGGGATGGTTTTGCGGGGAATCTGTTGTATAAAACAAAACTGAACTGACAGTGTGAAATAATAGGCATGATATTGCTTCTGCTTCTATGTCCCTTTAACAACAGGTAGACTGGCCCAGTCGAATTAGCTGGTTAGACTATAAAATTGTATCACAGCGCTTAGGACAGGTACTGCCCCCTCCTGGTAAATCATTTAACTAATTAACTGCACTCTGGCCTACCCACTGCTTGGCGATAAGTACCGGCAATGAGTTTACGTCTTTCAAAGAATCGACAGCACACTCTGTCAGTCAGGAACTTCGTAAATCTGTGTGATCTTGAAAATTGCAGAAATAGACCTGCTACACGTTATGTACTGCAAAAAAATATGACAAAACATACCAGTGTAAACGTGGAAAGCTTACCTTATTAGCCAATAGTAAACAGGGCACGTGACTGCCGTCACTTAATGTACATTTAGAATCCAGATCTTTCTTCCACTTGACGGCGTTAATGAAACTGCTCCGCTGAGTAAGGTCAAACATCAAGATACATGCGTGCGCATCTTTGTAATACACACGTGTCAAGGACGTAAACCGTTCCTGACCTGAATTACGAACACAACAAAAATTAAGTGACAAAGAGGAAGCACACTTAACTACTAAACATTAATATATAGGCCTATTCCAGATACCAAATTCAGTCAAACATTAATTTTTAACTACAAAATTATGCCCTTTAGCCCCCTTTTTAGATAAGATTCATCTTTGGAAAAAAATCCGACGTTCTTTGTAATAACACTACAGGTAATTTATCGCTTAATTTTTTATTGAATCTTTACCGAATATGAAACGGTTATTACGGAGAAATCTTTAGAACTGAAAATAAATATGCGTTATATTTGACCTCAGAAATAGACTTTTTTTCTATGTAAGATGGTCATGAGTTGCTCTATTAAAGCAGCTAAGGGTTAACACGGATCATCGCATAAATCATTAATTACCATACACTTTATATATTTTAACTACATGACATATAACAGTCAGGTGAATTAAGATATATCACTTAGGTCAGATAAAATATAGGGCAGTATGTGACGCTAAACCGAGATGTGCTTACATACATTATTATATTACTATAGATCCAGTATTTTGAACATATTTAACATATGCCAGGATAAAAAAAATCGTGGATTAATGGCGCGAGCACTACACGTATTTAGCTAGAATGTAAATATCAAACTTGCCCGCGATGTCCCATAGCTGTAGTTTAATAGAGGTTTGTCCTGACCATGGCACCACCTTCAGGGCAAAGTCAACTAAAACAATAAAATCGGTTATACCGTAAAGATGCCACTACACTGACATGCGGCCTATTGTTTCCCATAATTTACAACAGTTTAACATGCAAACAATTTTACAAATGCAGGCTTTGTACATTTTAGGGTCAAGCACTACTATGGTTTATATATGAAGCCAGTGGCGTCAATTTATCATCCCTATTGGGGGGATGACTCGTAGACACACACACACATGTATCAATATATATATATATATATATATATATATATATATATATATATATATATATATATATATATCATATATACACACAACCATATACCTTTTTAGCAACTGTATGACACATTTTAAATATATTAGCGTCTGTATGACACATTTCAAATATATATACTTAATCACTTTTCAAATATATTACAATTAAGTATAAGGTTTTAGAAAATAAGGGATTATGTTTCCAGTATATGTTAATTCTAAAACAGGTTTGAATATATTACAGTTCATAAAGTAAACCTATAAATGGAACCAAAGTATAATAATTATATTTATTACTATATTTCATTTGCAATTTATAAATAATGTTCTCTGCTTAGGAGATGTCACATTGAATATTTTGACCCCCCCCCCCCTTTGCAAAAAGCGGGAGGGGAATAAATACCCCCCACCCCTATATTGACGCGCCTGTATGGAGCGCGTAGCAGAGATGTCACATTGTATGATGTTTTGTACAAATATAGACAAATACAAAAATGAATTACAAAATGGGATGTAATTATGTAAATACATGAAGATTCAATTTACGCAGTTATTCAAAAACTTCAGATTTTCCCTTCTATATATTATGTTTGTGTGTATATATATATATATATATATATATATATATATATATATATATATATATATATATATATATATATATACAGAGAGAAGGGGCAGGAAGACAGAAAAATAGGCAGACAGACAGACACAGGGAGATAGAGAGAGAGAAAAAAGAGAGAGAGAAAGAGATAGGGGGTTCTGGGGGCCAGTGTATATATGTAAGTGAACACTTGATCAATAAAACCACGTGTGGTTAGTTGTGCTCTTATCGTGAGATCAGCAACATACCACGCGTATAGGTAAACATACTACACTTTACATTAAATATATATCATAGCAGTATGATTTTCAACTCAGTCAGAGCAGACCGCACGATCGCAAACTGCCTCGTTTATTTGTAATACACACATTATCATGTTTAAACATAATGTGAATGGCCCACCTCCTATCGTACCCTTGTAGTCTGTGGCGTAAGTAGAGTTTACATAACGCATAACAAACGACGTTTTTCCTACCGCGGGGTCTCCAATCACCAAGATCTTGAATATTTTCTCCATGAAACACTATCCAGTAAAACTTAGACGGAACTTTTGACGTTTACGCCCCTGTTGTTAAACTCACACCGCTAGAACTGTGTGTTGACATGTGTGCCATGTTCACAATACACCTATAATAGTTGCTATCTCTGTTATCGGCGCTGTTGTGAGGCGGTTTATAATGGCTGTCATGGGCACGTCATGTGATGAACACAGTTCAACACTTTTCTATACACACTTCAGTAATTGCACTTTGGATACCTATGTAGTAGATACTTCCCCAGTGTGTGCACCATTGCTTTGTTATCTGTTATTTAACCATCTATCGTTAATAAGGATTATTTGTTTGGATTATTTGTTCTATATGTAAGTAATTATTTGTATGCTTTGTTTCCGTTATACCAACCGGTTTTCCAATTATAAGTAATAATTTATGAATATGCGAATTCGGTTCACTCTTTTCCTGTATGTAGTCTCTGAGTTATAACCCGATCCTTGCCCAGAACCTTCATCACAATTTGCATGTGGTTTAAATAGGGCCTATCATGGCCGAAGATCTGATGGAAAATTGACCGAATAGGGTGAATGTTTTAGTATATACCACCCGACATCACACAAACTGTAATCCCAAATTATGGTAAAGCGGGATTATTATACTGACAATATACAAGTTATTTGCTGGCTAAGTATTCATTAGTTTGTTATATGCAGATAAAAAGACTAACTGTACCTTTTTCGAATGTTCTTCCTGAATTACAGCCTCTCATTATTGTTTTCTTTAATGAAAGGCTGTAATTCAGGATGTGACACTTTTAAAAGCTATAGTTATTCCTTTTACTATACAGAAACTTTATTTATCGGTTACCCTGCAACAAACCCTCACAAAGTCCATTAATCCGGCGTTCGGAGGGAGAGGGGAAGGGCGGTGATTACAGGAGCTTAACTACATGATTGGGAAAGAAAATAAACGGCCTGGATGGAATATATACATATACAAGGTTATTTTTACTTTCAAGCTTGTTACGTATCATCACAAGCGCTTGAATTGCTATTAGTGTAGATTTCGATTAAATTAGTTACTTTCTGGGTCATTTCCTTATACCTATTACTTGTCTGACAGTTCCCTAGCGTTTTTCCGACAGCCATGGCATAGCAACCGAGGACGCGCTTTTTGATTGGTTGATATGTCTACTACTGGAGCTTTCAGATGGAGACACCGCTGACGTAACATTGGTTCAGCGAATCACGCATGTACTTCAAATTTTGCCTGAAACCGATGTGCCAGGGCTGTGTGGCCTAACAACGGGGGATTCTTGCCTGCCTATCTCAAATATTAAGTTAATTAAGTTAATAATAAAGAGAGGCCCATATAGTGTGAAAAACGTTAGGAAAATGTCAGATAAGTAACATTTATGAGGAAATGACCCAGAAAAGTAACTATTTTAACCGAAATCTACATTAATAGCAATTCAAGCGCCTGTGGTAGCATTACCCACTTACACATGGAAAATTGGAAAACCCGCTGGCCAAAAAAAATAAAAGGTATGGTTCTCAGGCACCGCCCGCATCAATGTTAACCCCCCCCCCCCCCCCCCAATCAAAAATTTTGATTTTGATTTTCAATAGAAACTTACCAATTTTGTGCTGCAACCGCTCGGACATTTCTTTCAAGGAGATAAAATCATACAATTTCCTTTTTTATTTAGGGCTTTTACTTGTTTAGCAAAATAAATATGTTATTATCATGCTTTCCCCTAATCATTTGTCATTTTTATCGAAACATAGCAAAAAGTTAAAAATAAAAAAACCGCCCGCCCGCATTGATTTCTGAAAAAAGTGCCTGAGAACCATACCTTTTTTTTTTATTTTGGTCTAAATGCTGTAGTTTGGGGCACTTGGGTGGGTGGGTTGGTACAAACATATTTTAGTAACACGCGGATGGCAAATTGTAATGTAAATGACTCTCTGTTATTGTCCCAGGAACCATCTACCCCCCCCCCCCCCCCACCCAAGGGCGGAACAACTGCCGGTCCAAGATTCCTGAAAGGGGGGGGGGGGGTCCGACTAAGGACTAAGGAGATAACCTTGAAAGGGGGGAGGGTCGATAGGGAAACAAAAAGGGGGAAAGAGAGAAATAGGTTTGAAATTCTTTTAAAAAAATGGATGCGACTTTTGATAAAGGTCGAGAAGGGGGACTGCAGACATGTATACCTCCCCCCCCCCCCCCTCCCACCCCATTTCTCTCAGCTACTGCCAGTATTCTCATCCACCAAAACCATCTGCAGACCATACGTATAAACTCGATGACCGGTACCTTTCTTTTTTTTTCTTTCCCTATTGTGACTGTTATTAAACATTTGTTTGTACAACTGCGAAAAGTTTCCTGCATATTCTCATATGTTAACAAGGATAACCATACCTTGTTAAACCAAGATACCGACAAAACTCAACAAGGGCGACATCTAGCCGATTAAGAGTAAATTAGGCGGCGGAGACGGGGGGGGGGGGGGGTAGGCTTAATGCCCCCCCCCTCAGGTAATTAAAGTGGGGGATATGTTATATCCCCCCCCTTGATTTTATACCAGGAAATCTAAACTATCCCTATGTTGTTTGAGGGCATGCGGTATTGGGCCTATTTGCAGGTATGACTTGTTTTATGGGGTACAGGGGGCCACGTCGACATATAATGAAACTTAAGTCAACGCCTTAAGTCTGTTACAGTACAGTACCCTACTACCGGACAAACCCAGCTGAGCACAAGGTGGGACATCCAGTTTTATACGACATAAGCGGAGTATTTGACTTAAGCAAATTTGGAACAAGGAGGCTTATATAAGGAACAAATAGATTTGCCAAGTCTCTGCCATTTTTTGTTGAGACTGTTTGTCCCCCAACAGCTGTTATGCGATTCTTTAATTATAATACAATTAATTATTTGCATTTCATGTCAAAGGCATTAAAATGTTTCAAGTAACGGACATAAATGTGTTGTTTATAGTTTTGTTGTATTTTAATACAAGTATAAATGTAAACACTGTTATGATTATTATGCTAAATCATAGGTTTACTTTTACATCTCATGTATGGTAGTTGCTGTGCTCGCTCCACTCACAGTCTACAGTTCCAGATTGTACCCCCCCCCCCCCCACCCCCACACACACACAACATCACCTTCCTCCGCCTGTGGACATTCATTGTCTGACCCAGCCCTTTTAAAGGAACCGTTTATAACCTATATGCTCGTTCATGGTCCTTATTAAGACTCAGTCTGTATTGGATAATTGCTAGTTCAATGTACAGTTCACAGAGGGCAGCACCATCACTCTCATTTAGAGGAAACTTCTATAGGTAAGAACGTTTTAGTCTAATAAAACATGTACTTTACTATGAACTATCATTTTTAGGGAAGACGAAACAAAAAGTTCCACTGATTTCCATAATCGTAAGTTTACTCTCATAACTAATGGCTAGGTAAGCTTATCATGATAAACTGACACTTGACCTTAGCTCTAAGCGTTTTCACCTGGAGCTGGTCGTAATAACATATGTTAACTACCGTCGTTACTGCCAGGGGGCGTGTATGTATTTAACTTCTCTTGCAAGCAATGTGCAAACATACTTTTCACCTTAACAATGAGTTGTTAACCTTGAATGTAAATTATACGTCTATTAATTTTGACAACGCAGAACTTTAACAGCATTACCGTAACATCTCGAAGATAAGGCGACCTATTATATCTGGGTTTATTATATTACGGTTGGAGACCATCACTTCCACTCCGCCAACAGGATCATCCACAGCGAAAGCACACGTGGACTGCTGACTATAACAAATTGTACGTCAACATACACTACTTAACGTTAGCAACGCTAATGTTACCCTGACATGCAGGGAACGACGTACGGCTCTAATGCCAGTTTACCACATCAATATCCAGAGATACCCAACTCTTATCAAAACCTTCTGCGAATGTGGCCCATATGTGGCGAAAATCTTAACATTACGTTCAGTTGAATTATGTTCCACCAATTAAAACATTTGACAAATAAACCAAACATTGAACGATCATTAGTTCGCATCTGAATGTCGACTATCAACGTTTCATGCGGCTTGCAGTCATGGACCCAGTGTGAGGCCTTATTATCGGCGGTAAACTAATATTAGATCTATCAAATAAAATTCAGTTATCACGTGACCGTTTTCGCGAATAGGAACTGCAAACTTAACAAAGATATAATATAAGGTGTGGTCTTTTCTTATGTAACATTTTAACCTTAAAATCTTCGAAAATGAGAAAGCATTTATTCATATTAAAATAATATGTCCATGTTATAGAATGCTTAATATATGAATATCATTCAAGAACTTAATCATCAAATGCTTTCCATTGAGTAAAATAAACGTAAAAGACGGTGTTTATTTTCTGTCACTAAGTGACAAATATTTATATTCATCTATACAGACTAGGTAAATATGGTCTGTATTTATAAACTATTTAATTAAGTAACTGATAGTTTTGCATCCAGAGGGGTGAGTTTGTTTAATAAGAATTGGTAAAATTGAAGTATTTTTGTATGTTAAGAAAGGTGGGCGAACAAGAATGTCTTCTTAATCATGGATTATCACTGTTTCCTGAAATAAGAAACTTGATGCAATGGAAACGGCCGGGGGACTCCCACAACATACCTCAGAATTCCAACTACGAAAACAAACCCCTGCACTAACCGAGTGCTGGGAAAAATGCTCCAAGGCGGTCGGCGGTCTTCATTCCCGGACAGTAAGGCCACACAGGGAGTTCAGAAACCTGGCTCCAAAACTGATGTTATTTCAGAGCTGGGTTTTTATCATCCAGATTGGTTTTATTGTTGTTCCTCGATAGAGGGATTCAAATACACTACGTATGACTTTTGTTCAAGCCGCGACATGCACATGTATATATGTATATATGTGTATATTAATATCAACAAATCCACGTGTATATATATGTGTGTGTGTGTATATATATATATATATATATATATATATATATATATATATATATATATATATACAGAGGAAGCCAGTTATTTGCAAGTCGGTTGACCAAACCAAAAAAAAAAACAAGTGGCCCATGGGCAATGACGCTCAGCTGAATTCGAGGAATGTTGAACAATGAGCAAAATGACTGCCAGAGTGCAAACAAATCATGAATATTGTGAAGAGTCCTTAGAAATGGGTTTTAGTGGGCTTTTGGACAGATGACAACTTCATTTGAAGGTCTCATAAATAGAAAAAAAAATACGTAAAAATTTAAAAAAAATACAGGTAGTGCCACCAGTCTGCAGCAACTGATGAAACACTCCATGATCAATATATATCCAAAGAATCATGGCTATCAAGGCATTAGTTATTCAGATACTAGAGCTTTTGTTTGTATCAAATTTTAATTATTCTTGGGGGTATTAATGAGCCCTATACCTCGGAGAATATGGGTAACAGAAACCTAATTTCAGGTTTCCAAGGAGATTATTCATTAGTCTCCCTGGATGTCAAGTAAGATGATTCTAGGTTCAGCAGTTACAGTTTGTGCCATGTTAACAGATGACCACTTCATTTTAAGGTCTCATAAATAGAGAAAAAAATGCCTAAAAGATTGAAAAAAATATAGGTGGCGCCAACAGTTTGCAGGAACTGATGGAACACGCCATGATCAATATACCTGCAAAGAATCATGGAGATCTATGCTTTAGTTATTCAGATACTGGAGCTTTTGTATCAAATTTTTAATTATTCTGAGGGGTACTTACTACAAAAGATATGGGTAACAGAGACCTAATTTCATGTTTTCACAGAGACTTTTCATGAACCTCCCTTGATGTCAAGTTAGAAGATTCCAGGTCCAGGCTACGATTTGTGCCCTGTTAACAGATGACAGTTTCATTGCAGGTCTGAAAAAAAAAAGAGAAAAAAATTCGAAAAAAATACAGGTGGTGCCACCAGTCTGCAGGAAGTGATGGAACATCCCATGGTCAATATTCATGCGAAGAAACATGGTGATCAATGCAGTAGTTATTCAGATACTTGAGCTTTTGTATCAAATTTTGCATTATTCTGGGGGTACTTTGGAGCCCAATAGCTCGAAGGATATGGGTAACAGAGACCTAATTTCAGGTTTTCAAGGAGATTTTTCATGGACCTCCCTGGATATTAAGATTGAAGATTCCAGGTCCAGTGGTTACGATTTGTGCCCTGTTGACAGATGACAGTTTCATTAAGGTTTGAAAAAAAAGAGAAAAAAAATTGTAAAAAATTGAAAAAAACAGGTGGCGCAACCATATGCAGGAAGTGATGAAACATCCCATGATCAATATTCATGCAAAGAATCATGGTGATCAATGCAGTGGTTATTCAGATACTTGAGCTTTTGTATCAAATTTTGCATTATTCTGGGGGAGTACTTCGGAGCCTAATAGCTCCAAGGATATGGGTAACAGAGACCTAATTTCAGGTTTTCAAGGAGATTTTTCATGGACCTCCCTGGATATAAAGTTTGAAGATTCCAGGTCCAGTGGTTACGATTTGTGCCCTACTAACAGATGACAGTTTCATTGCAGGTCTGAAAAAAAAAGGAAAAAATTCGTAATATTGAAAAAAAATATAGGTGGCACCACCAGTCTACAGGAAGTGATGGAACATCCCATGGTCAATATTCATGCAAAGAAACATGGTGATCAATGCAGTAGTTATTCAGATACTTGAGCTTTTGTATCAAATTTTGCATTATTCTGGGGGGGGGGGGGGGGTACTTCGGAGCCTCATAGCTCAAAGGATATGGGTAACAGAGACATAATTTCAGGTTTTCAAAGAGATTGTCCATGGACCTCCCTGGATGTTAAGTTTGAAGAATCAAGGTCCAGTGGTAACGATTTGTGCCCTGTTAACAGATGACAGTTTCATTGCAGATCTGAAAAAAAGAGAAAAAAAAGAGAAAAAATTGGGGAAAAAATACAGGTGGCGCCACCAGTCTGCAGGAACTGATGGAACATCCCATGATCAATATTCATGCAAAGAATCATGGTGATCAATGCAGTAGTTATTCAGATACTTGAGCTTTTGTATCAAATTTTGCATTATTCTGGGGGTACTTTGGAGCCCAATAGCTCGAAGGATATGGGTAACAGAGGCCCAATTTCAGGTTTTCAAGAAGATTTTTTATGGACCTCCCTGGATGTCAAGTGAGAAGATTCCAGGTCAAGCGGTTACGATTTGTGCCCTGTTAACGGACGGACGGACGACGGACAAAGGGTTATAGCTATAGCTCAGCTGACTTTCAGTCAGCTGAGCTAAAACACCAAAACCATTTCCTTTATGTTATTATTGTAAACGCGCTGCATAATCAGAAGCCTTTTAATCCCAAACTTCCGATTTACACAAGGGAAAAATATGGACAGAAAGGTTAAAAAACACATTAACTGCAAGTACTTACTTGAATCGGTAAGGTGTGTGTTGCGTAATACTCCGATTATCAATTAAAGACTGGATCCTCAATGGTAGCCATTAATTCATTTTAAAAATGAGCATTACATTACTTTCGTGTATATATGATCTCTTTTTAACCTCTCTTGGTTTGGTTTTAATTCTTGTTTTTATACAAATCACTTAATCTATTCTTTATCACAATGCGAATATTGTTACAATACTATTGTCAATGTAACTAGATACTGAATCGATCATTCGGCTTCCCCTCACACATAGCAAATGGTGAACTTCGCCTAAAAGCAACTTCGCTTAATTGCAATTAATTCGCTTGACAAATGATCGTGCAAATAAGCGGCTTCGTCTCTATTTTTATCATTATTTATTTAAAAAATAATTTGGCTCATTGTTTAACTCAAGAGCTGAAATTCTCTCCAAGTGTCGCCATCAAAACAAATTCACTTTGAAATGTTTAAAAATCTAGCATTCGTACAAATATTCAACGTGCTCGCTCACCCACCCCTCACGAGGATCCGCTCGGCTAACTTACCTGTTCAGATAGTTGCTTTCTCACTACTATGCAGTGTTGAGGGACATGGCGTGCCACTACCCCATGCTGAGTTTGTTGTGTCGAGTCCACTTGGTACGAGTGTATAGTACATTTATATTGTGTATTTTTATGAATATGTGTATGTTTGTATCATATGTGTATACAACTGAAATGTTCACTGTACCTAGGACCCTGTTAAAAATCAGAATACTATGCTGAATAGGCATCCTGGTTAAATTATCTTTGTAATAAATAAAAAAATAAATAAGCAAACCTCTTTCCCCTGTTATGTTCCAGCATTGCACGTGTACGCCGACTAATCCTATATTGTGCCCCCGAGGACAATAGGATCTGTGTCAGTCTTTCACTTGCTCTCCCCGATACGCACAAAGCATGATCTTGTAATCTCTCAAAGTCTCGGCTTTTCAAACCATGCCGTTAGCTTCATTCTAACAACATTCCCCTGAGGATCGGGATGGATCCCGTGAAACAGTCTGTGGTGAATTTACAGTGTTGTTTTTCTACAGTGTTATATCGCTCTGGCCTTGTCTGAAGGCCATCAAACACTTTACACCGGAGGGTACCTCTACCTTCTATACCAGCTCCAGCGACAGGTACGTTGTCGAGCACTTTTGTTAACCCAACCTTTTGTTAACCCTATGAAATGGTCCGGAACATGGAATTCCAACACTCGCACAATACATTCCAGAGACAAATGGCTAATAACATCAAGACAGTCAGACAGTCTGATAATCATCTAGTCCAGGCAGATAAAATAACTAACCTGTATAGTATGCCGAAATAAAACTACAATATATATATATATATATATATATATATATATATATATATATATATATATATATATAACTTATAAAACCCTTAAACTTTCACGAGATTCCGTTCATGGTTGCTGTCATGATTAAGTTGTGAACAAACACACACACACGAATCGCATTCCCTCCTGGCGATGGGAACTATATAACATAATTATAACTACGGTTTAATACGTGGCGTATAAGAAGCTCATTTTGGATGGGCTTTATTTGTCACCCAGTTGAATATGCTGGGTTCATTCTCAATAACAAAATTAAATTATTTTCAGGGGGTATATGGTCTATATATAATTGATGTTTAATTTGAAAAATAACAATAATATCAAATAATATAATATCTAGTAATATCTAATGTAAATAAGAATGGATTTAATTCATGACGTCACTCAGAATTTTCACGTATCCAGAATATATAATACATCATGTATTCATATATAAACTCATCTTGCTATATACTCCCATTTCTTCCTATTCAAACACATGGACACATGATGGCAACCAAATAATTTTTACGTCACATATAATCAGTACCACTAATCACGAATTAGTAAAGATATAAAGTGTAAAAATATAAAATCAATTTTTTTATCAATTTAACTTATAATATGCGATGCTTAGAAGTTACCGAATACTATATTTCCCTATAATAAGGCGAATTATGGACATGCGTTCGTCCCCAGTTGTCTAATTGCCAATCATTTAGTGAATGAATGCAGTGCACATCGATCTAACGAACAACAAATGCCCGTCACTATAATGAAGCCTATAAGTCATGGACCGAATTTCTAAATTTGTTTCAAAATATGTAAGATGACCTAGGAAACACTATTAAAATATTTACGATTTATGATATTATAAACAAAGTTAAAATGAATAAATAAATATGACATTTGAAGACGCGCTGCTCAATTCACACAGCCATGTTATTGAAACGTTTGCTAATTATATGCGACTGTTATAAAGAAACAGAAGGAGAATGAAGAGTCACAACTGGGATAGGAATTTTAAATTATTATAATAGGCTTTTTTAAACCTAAGATTAACAATAACTGAAACTACATATGGCTTATATACAATATTTACCCATGTATAAGTTGTATTTGAATATATACAAATTTATAATTAAATATAAACGTGCTTAGTATACCGACCTCCGACTGTCCACTTGTAGTTACTGTGGAAGCTCCCGTCAACGTAACTTCTGACGAACGATGTTTTACCGACGCCGGGATCTCCTATTACCGTCACTTTACAAACCCTCTCCGCCGAGCCAGACATTTTTCACGTTCCTACATTTGTGTTTTTCTTGACGCAGACATACAGCACATGCAAATCCAGTATATACTTTGCGAAAATGTCCCATTAAGAACTTCTTAATTCAAAATTTATACATGGCTCGTATTCGGCAAATTGTCTCTGGCTCTGGATATCTTAGTTCTAACATGGGATATTTGATAGAAGATCATATGATGGACCGGCCGTGTTCCCCCCACATGGCGACCTTCCGTGGTAGTTTGCATGATAAACCAGGCCCAATTTCGCACCGCGGGTGGTGTGGTCGGGTACACAATGTTGTTTTATACGTGTTCAGTGGATCAAGACTAAATCCTTAGGCCTATCACACGCTATATGTGTTGACCGTACAGGTAACTATAAAACCCGGTCATATATGCTGTTAACATTTCAATCTTAAAACTCCATGGTCGTGACCATTAACAGATAAAGCGAACACCATCGCTTATACAGACTATAGCATGTTATGCATGCATTCTTGGTTACCGTCTGGTTCGTCTTGAAAGTATTTTTCGACCGCGTTCAAACGGTGTGTCAGATGGCATTGCGATAGACCCTTGGAAGGATTTCCTAAACAGTCCCTATTTTAAAAAGGAATATATGGATTATCCTCCTTAAGAACGACCTGGCATCGTTCGACACAAAAAAACAGGCCGAGAGGGATTTGTGTCACCGTCAACTATACTTTTTACCTACGCCAAGGAGGTTATGTTTTTACCGGCGTCGGTTTGTTTGTCGAATATTTGCTTGTCTGTTTGCAACATTACTCAAAAAGATATTAACGGATTTTGATTAAATTAACAGGACAGCTCGGCAAGGATATTGGCAATGATATATGTAAGGTAACTACGGTATTGTGTTATTTTAGTATTATTGTGGCAGCCATTTTGTATTATGCTAATTAGCTCAAATTGCCGAAGGCTGACAAGGGACCAGCCTCAATATTTTCACACCTAATATGTAGGCAAACAAAATACATATAAAAAATAAAACCATAAAGTTTGAGTCAAGACTACACAAACCCGACGATCAAGTAAACGGATCCCACGTGCAACGGTGTTATATGTACGCGACTGAGGATTAAGCCCTGCACAAAACCTGAGCCCTGATCAGTGTGATTGGCTACATGTTTTATAAGCGTAACGTATAGATTAAGTGAAGACTAAATTGCCTGATTTTGTTTGTGCTGTCTGTATCACAAATACCTGAGAGAGTTTTATCAATATATATAGCATGTAACAACGGCTATGTGTTCACAGCAATAATCCCTTGTTCGGTGTCTGTAAAAATTAATCTAGTGCAGAATTCAGGATTATCACAGTGAATTGTTTTGGTTAAATCGGTAACAGGAAAACAGATGGCAAAACACACTTCGCAGAATCGGATTCACATGAGTACGACTCTGCTGGTTAGGGATTGCCTTGCTTTGTAATCTATACGGCGTACAATGCACCGGGCTTTCCGCATACACAGATTGCGTAGGTATTAATTTAGTGAAGAGGGTAATGTAATCTGTTCAAATACGTTGGATAGAATTAAGTATAATTACTATATTATTTTCTTTATGTGTGTGTGGAGAGGGGTCATATACGAAACTGTAAACTTCGGCACATAACTGAATATATATATATATATATATATATATATATATATATATATATATATAAACTCTCTCTCTCTCTCTCTCTCTCTCTCTCTCTCTCTCTCTCTCTCTCTCTCTCTCTGTTTCTCCAGAAACAGGTGTTTCCTGATGCGAGAACTCCATTTAAGTGAACAGCGACATCGGCCGAATATCATTACATCAATAATGATATCAACACAGTTCATCACTAAACGACGAGCCATAGAACCGGATGCCCTAGAATCCAGGCACGCCGGGGAGGCCTACAGTCTTACCGTCCCGGACAGACGAAAATAATCACGGAACCAGCCCCCGGGGGGCGGACACTTCTTGTACGGTACTCAGACATACTCCGACAACTTCTATAGATAGACATCGCTCCCTAGGCCTGTGAATCGCGTAACTCGGGGGGAAAGGTCGGAAATGAACTTCATTAACGTCCATCAGTGTTTGGGTCATTTCAGACTGTCCGACAAAACTTCATTAACCGGAGTTTAACTCCTATAGTCAAGTCCGTTTCGGGGCCCTGGGCTGGACATAGAATGTAATGAACTGTTCAGGGAAGCTATACTCTCTCAAAGCGCACAGCTGCTCGCTATGAGTTCTTGTTTTCACAGGATTACCATGCACTGAAGCACTCAGGACTGCGTATCTGTGTGTATCTTAATAAATCATACTATTCAGCATAGGTAGTTAAATTTAAATGTCTTTTATTTGTTCACTGTGTATCCAATGGATCTATTGTAATTAATATTCCAGCTGTTTGTATATTTAAATGAGTAGACAGTCAATGAAAGAGGGAGGAAACAGTAGACCAGTAGAATTATATATAAATATACGTAATTTGAGAAAGTGACATCAGATCTGTAAAAAGAAATATAACACCAGGCATTTGAACGATGATTAATTACTTGTGTGTCTATGATCCGTCAAGAGTATAGCAATAAATATGTGTCTGTCTGGAGGACCCCTTTTCTTCTGAAACATTATTGCCAACTTGGAATATTACCGGTCAACCGGAGTCGAGATGGAATGCTATAAAATTGTAATACCCACACATTTGTAATTCTTTTAACAAAGAAACCAGACTATAACCTTTTTTCTTAAATGTAAGGATGAGGAAAATTTTGCAATATTGTCATTGAAGAGCATCTTGAAGAAAATTTTAAAAAGGTATTTTATTCTTTTTATTATGCACACGCACATGCATACTTGCTTAGGTCTCTCTCTCTTCCTCTCCCCCTCTCTCTATTTCGCTCTCTCTCTCTCTCTCTCTCTCTCTCTCTCTCTCTATATATATATATATATATATATATATATATATATATATGGAAATGAATCTAATTAAACATATACATAAATGTCCTTTGGTAGAGAAATAGGACTTTTATCCACATTTGAAAGATAAATGTTTCTGAATTCCATCACACAGCTACCACGAATGATTCCACCCTCGTCGTGTCACTTTTGTCTGTAATCTTAGAATGCGACTTCACACGACATCGACTCACTCGAACTCACACGAACTCATACGGACTCACACGAACAAATGGACGTAAAGATATGAGCTGGTGTTGTGAATGTTTATTACAAAATACGCACAAGATATTATTGTACATTTTCATTGACATTTAAAAAAAAAACCTTCACCTACGTAGCATGGTAATGCATTTTCAAAGCTGTTTTGTTTGGCTAAATTATGTTCTTTAAATAAAAACAAGCATATTCAAGAAGAATATAACAACATTTTCATTACACTCTGGAAGAACAACACAGTTGGTCATACTTAAGAGCTTTCGGTTCTATTCATTTGAAAGTGTTTTGATAGGCCCCTAAAGTTAATTGTAGTCTCCCTATGTTTTCATTGATAGCCTCCAAAGAAAGATTTAGTTACACTTATTTTCTTAATTACATTAATATAGATCCCTTCCTATTTTGCAGGCGCTTCTAGCAAGTTAACATGGTGATGGTACACGTTTTTATCACACCACAAAAGACACCGAATTTGAGCTTGGAGCACAGGAGATAAAGACCGCCTTCCGAACGCGCGAAATGAACGCTGAAATCAACATTGGCTAAGGAATGCTGGCAGACGACCCAGCGAGTGTTTTCCTGCTTGATAGAAAACAGCTGTAACAACGTGTTCTTCCTGGAACATCTAATCCCATTATTTTTGTTTACACGATCAACAACACGGACTAACTGTGTGCAGAAACCAGTAATATGTATTTTATGTCCTATTTGCCACAACATGAATTGCCCTGAGACATCTAGACCTACATATGTGCCCCCGTTTGATAAATATACCATCTCCACTCTTTCATTACGCTTTGCCTCTGTAGAAACAATTTGGTTGCCATTAAAATGTTCATACGAGGCAAATGAATAATTTAGAAAACGAGAAATCTTTTGAGCGTTATACATTGTGCATTTGATGAGTTGAGTTGATATAGAATAACCTGAAATATACGCAAACTACATTAAGTTCTCTTGAAGCATACGACAAAAAAGTGATTATAACACGCAATTATGTCAGTGATAAATTACCTATTAATTTAACGATAAATAATCTACATCAGTTAATTAAAATAAGATAATCATATATTGATAAGGCGATCTCCAATCTGTAGTTTGGTTCTCTACAAACATCTTCGTGACAAACTCCAGACTGTTTTTCCGCCCACTTCACTCAAGGGTAGACCACATCAAAGTAATACTACAGGTTGGGCAAGCCTGAAGGCCAACATGTGCTTTATCTCAGACACAAAGTCCAGCAAAGAACCATTGTAATCTTATTGAGTAGCGAAATGTTAAGTAGTCACCATGCAACCACATAAATGTATTTTCTCCACCGACAGAAAGTAATGTAAACATACCTACAACAGCTAACATAAAAATGGACACATCGGCCTAAAATAGTTGAGTCATAGCTGGTATTGGGTTCAGCTGAAGTAAGGTGACGTCATGGAACCAATTTTGCTGGAACCAGTCATCGATAAGCTATCATTGAAGCCAAACCCAAAACTGGCATCCTCAACAGACCAAGTCATGAATTTTCAATTAGTATAAAGGCTGGAAATTTCTGGACATCCGTTAGGACAGAACAATTACGGCTGAATATTGTCAGGTATTTCCCGTTGTTACTTGTACATTATGGTCAAAAATACGGTCGCCCATAACATTACAAAAGAAACTTCCTGCGTGACGCCAGCACCTTTCGGTTTTTCCGTCTGAGCCACCACGGCCGCCTCTTGTGTATGTGAATCCTGACCTGTAAATGTAAATATACTTGATATTTCAGTTTAACCTAAGAAGATTTAATGACCGCCACCTAGCAGTCAGACGACATCTCACTTTACATTGAAGACTTTTTCAGCTTGATGAAACAAGTCTTGACAACATTGAGAGTGCATACCTGATACCTTCATCATTTCAAAGCTTTAGTCTTATTACCTCCTTAAGGTGCCACCAGAAATGTAGTTCTCTGGGTTCTTATTCCTAAAATATATTTGCTGGTAGAGACAAAATCTTGCTAACTTCTAATAATAGTTCTTTAAAAAAATTGTTCAATAATTTTTTATGAACAAATACAGTGTTTTATCCATTTTCAAGTACAAATGTACATTTTTATAAAAATGTAAACTTATTTATTTTACATGGATTGTGCATATAGTAATTCTTTGTATATATTATATATATTATATATAAATGTTTTCGGGCATAATTAATACATGTATATGACGCAGTTATAAACATTGACATCGGTGACTTGATACTCATGCACTAGGAAATATCTGTGACCGTGCAAATTTGGAATGCACTTAATGGCAATACCTAAGCCTGAAGGCAACCATGCAGTCATAGTACTATATGATAGCTTAACATTCTCTACAATATGTTAATCTGCACCGCCCCGGTGACGTTGCGTGCGCAGGCAGCAGAGTGAAATCTGTTGTAGGTTTGATGTCAGTGAGAAAATAAAAAAAATTTAAACTACCCTTCGAAAGAAATCCATAACTAAACAAATATATTAATAGGAATCCATCCCCGATTTGTTCAGATATAGAAGGTACACGCTAAGATGAAAAACATATTATGCGATGTCTCATTCTTTCTTTTGTTTCACAGATAGAGACTTCCCCTGCGCCTTCCCCTCCTCAGCAAATCACAATACCAGATGCATTCCATCGTCGAATCGTCAGTGCGAGTCATATCCTTTACTTTTTCTCACACATACATATAATATCACGGTGGCTAGTGCAGATGAGTACAATGTACCCATGTGTATGTCGCGAGATAACCACTAGATGGTGACGATATTACAATGCACAGCCCGATTTTAATTTGCGTGACACGATCAGAAGCAAGTTCTTTCAGAGAGTATTTATGTCTGCAATTATGGTGCATTACTTTTACCTTTTTCTATGTAGAAAATAAAACTCTTGCATGTTTTTTATCTTTATAATAGTCTCATGATTCCAAGAAAATATAATGTGTGGTTAACAACAAATGAGAGAAGTCACATGTCCAGATAGTTGAGCGCAGAAGGTGGTTAAAGGCCTACCAAGTGAATTACCTGGTGTGACATACTTTCCACCTGTTGCGGCATACCTCTTGTTTATTGAGTAATACGCCGGAACATTACGGGGTTAAATGCCTTTCCTTCATACGTGCGTCACAAAGAAATGGTATTTCTCTTTTATACTTCCATGTGTGTCAAAAGCGAAAAATTGGGAAACATACAAATATGCTTATTTTCCAAATACTAACTTGAACGCTATTCCGATCTGCGTAAACAGACTCATACCGTGCCTTTTAGAGTTCCACTTAATGCTATATATATATATATATATATATATATATATATATATATATATATATATATATATATATACACACACACGAAAACGTAACATGATATTTTGGTGACGTACATATGCCAAAGGGACATTTTAATTCAATTATGTAACGGCAAGCTAGGAAAACAATAAACTGATAAACTTGTCTCCCACATAAGGGCCTCTGGGTACTAGGTACGAAAAGTTGATTGTGTGTATGTGTGTGCCTCCATAGACATATAATGCTTTATAATTGTATATATATAGGCGTCTCACCGTGATGATCTGTGGCGTGGGTTGTCTCTGGGACCATGTGCTCATGGTCAGATTCTTCTGTCGCAGGCATTGGAGGAGGCTGGAAGTTTGAACAATGGCCTTCTACTGCAGGGTTAGGACAGGACGGCGAGAAATCACCAAGTGAGACTCCTGTAACATACAATAAAAACAGAACGTGTAAAGTGTCGATGTGAAACAGGGCGGCAGGAAATCATCGAGTATCACCCCTGTAACATGCAATAAAAACAGATATTTCACTTTAACGTGTAAACTGTCAATGTGAATATCGTTAATGTGACCACAGTAATGTACAGTGTGGGCCCTAATGCCATAACAATAAGCAAACTATATGAGAACTAGAATACGGGTAGTCGACAAGCGACTACGTGCATCCACCAAAATCAGAGTAGGACGGGTGAAGTGAGGCATGGATTGAGTGGCAAGGGGAAATAGAGTTACATGTGTTACATATTAGAATGGATGTCTGTCACGTAAACATGATTGTAGGTGGCGCCACCTGTTATTTGAACGAGAAACTATCCAAAATGTATACACATGCAAAATTTCAGGTGGCAAAGTCAAACCACTACAGAGATATGAGTGATTTTATCCCACAGCAGACAAACAGATAGACGCTGTGCAACAATGGCTGCAGGTGGCGCCACCATTTTTGTGTATGTTATAAAGCTATCCAAGGGCTACATTTGTGTATTTTTTTTATCCTGATTGGTCGCACCAGTTCACATGTGACCCGATAATTGGTGTAAGTTTCGGAAAAATCCGTCCAGTAGTTTCAGAGGAGTTCTCCGGAAACGAACGCCGCGGCGGTGGAACCCGGTCAAAAACATAGTATCCGCAAAACCTCATTTTGGCGGATACAATAAACAGGCTTGTTAAAAAAGGGTAAAAAGCACAAATATATATATATATATATATATATATATATATATATATATATATATATATATATATATATGATACTCCACACACAGGGACACGGCAGCTTTGTCAACAAGTTAAAACATGTCGTATCTTTTAAACAATATGAACAATAATAAATCACCAGGACTCCTTTCACTGTAACTCAGCCAGGTTATATGCAGTATCTATTAGAGGTTGCTGGTTATTAAGTATTATTTATTATTTCTATTGTGGAGTATAGGCACAAAATGCTCTATTTAGTCTGTGCACAATATGACCTTGATTTCGCACAAAGCAATCATGATTAGTAAATGAGTGTATATTTACATTAATGATAAAATGGACTATGCTGAAACAACTCGCATACTTATCAGTACCAGCTGTCCGCAGAATCAGTTTAAAGGTACTTATTCACTTACAAGGAATGTTAAATATACATGCAAAATAAGGTGTTACGCTTAAAATATAATGGTTTCTGCCAAAATTTCGTTCTAAACAGTTTGGTTTCTCCTGTACATGAAGGAAATAAGTTGGCATCGGCCGCGATCAGTGGAGCTAACATAAACATAGATCGCACGCCATCTGGTGGCCGTACCACACAACTTCACAAATTAAGATTTTTCAAGCTTCAGACTGGTGTTTCTTCTGGGTTTCTTCTTTCATGTTTCTTCTGCTTGTTTAGGAGATGTGCGCATGCGCAGGATCGGCCACGTAGTCTGTACACAGACACATGTGCGTGGACTGTGTTTACTCACACACAGAACAATAACAACGCATAAAACAGCTGAATTGGAATTAGTTTGTCCTTGTGGATGGTTTGCTGGGAAACTTTTGTATTGCTCCAAAATGAACCAACAGCGTTAGATAATACACATTATAGCAAATGATTATGTACCTTTAAAGGTACCTCATACCTTTTGAATTTGAGTACTTTTGTATATAAAATCAACCATGAAGATACCTGACGGACGGTCTTACCTGCAGGATGAAGAAGTTCGAGGCCACACACCTCGGATACCTCGTGAAGTTTGTCTGTCGTCATGTTGAGCTGTGAGTTGGTGGGAACAAGAGAGCCATCGTCCTTGGTCCTCAGAAGAAGGATGTACTGGTGGTTGACTTTCAGGTCCGTGCTGTGGCACATTCCGGGGATAGCACCTGTGCAACAATGCAAAATTACCTTAATAAGGGCGCTATATGTCATCAGCATTAAACACTGAATTCTGTTGTGTCAGTGACGGCAGAGAACGCCACTGAGAAAATTACGACAGTTTGAAACGTGAACATTTATTGACGGCAAAACAGACAAAAATAAACAGTGTAAACCCTTGCGTCTGAGAGAAGCCTTATGTGAGTGTCAACTGTAGCTGACCGTGCGCACTCACTTTGTATACTCTGAGCTCACTCTTCAAAAAGGGGCCTCTCATGTAGCCATATTTATACACTTGCATGTCGTGGCGAGAATATCCAAAAATGCCTCTCAACGAATGGAGTGGGCCATTGTATGCGTATCTAGTAGACACGTTTCTCGTGTCTGGGCTCACGTGTCACGTTTTGGCCCGCAACAATAATGTTTTTGTGTAAATGTTATTTTTTTATACATAAGTGTGGGAGCTCATGTTCATATATATATACTTTGTAGTTTACTTTATTGTATGCGCATTTACAACAAGGGCATATTAAAATCTAATTATTTGGCTTAATTCGCTTTCCTAGTAAATATGTTTGAATCAGAAAATAAAAGTAAATTAAGCAAATAGATACATAATTCTCGGTCCTTGGTTTCGGTCTTTAAAGTAGATAAAGGGAATTGTTTCCCTTTTCCCTCCAACTATGCCTATATAACAATGAATAGAATATAAGAGCTGTTACAGTATGTGCAATATATGCAATTTATAAACGTATTTATTTTACATGGATTATACAAATAGGTTTGATCGAGGCACTCTCCAATGAATCAGGTGCTAGCGTTCGGTAGAGTCCAGAAGTGGAAGAAACCGGACAACCCGGAAAAAGAACCGGCCTTGGTCGGGCCACTACAACCCACTCTCATAGCCACGCCGGGGATCGAACCCGAGTGGCGAGCGGAGAGAGGCACATTGTCCAGGCACATAAAATAACGATGACGGTTGTAGATAAATCACAAGGCACAGTTAAAAACTGCAGCTTTGGATATTTTGTAAACACCCAGTAGTAACCATGCGGGCATCTGCTTGTTACTCTTCTTATGATGATGAACAGACTGTTAAAAGGGCCATATCGGACAATCACTTATTATACATAATCAAAAACAAATAAATGTTTATGTGGGGGTAATTTTGATAACGTATTATGTATAAAAAAAAGTCAATACTATTTAGGATAGCCTGAAATCAGTTAAGATTTGCGTGTGCATTGTTTCCCCTTTGATCACATAAAATTTAAATCCTTTTTTGGGGGGGTTTGACTTGACAATCTTATGTTCATCATTACTCTTGTCAGTGACTGTACGACCTAGTTAATAAAAGAAAGAATATATATATATATATATATATATATATATATATATATATATATATATATATATATATTTGAATGCTATTCTCTGTTAAGATCTGCCACGGACTTGTGTTATCTGAGAACTGATACGCTCTGAACACAGCTTTATCAGGTTTGGCAAGCTGCCAAACACCCTGTCAGTTTTTGCTGGAAAAGCTCAAATCTGATTGGCTCAGCGTAAAAAGTACATTCAACCGCAGTGCACATCGACCGGCACCTCGAACAACATGCGATTGTGCTGGTCATGCCTGCAATGTGATTGGTTAAATGTTACGCAGTGGGAATTCCCCGGAGACAGCAGCGCCTGGTGGCCAAACTTGACTTGCAACCGCGGTTTCTTGCAGCGGTTAGTGTAGCGAATAGTTGAGCATAGCGGAACCGTTGCTTATGGAGCGTAGGGAACTGACTACATCTGGGTGAGATCTTATAATAATAGTCTATTCAACATGGTGTAGCCTTCATGCCTTTTTGCCTATGTCAGGCAAATTAAGTCGCGTTCCTAATGGTAACGCACATGTGTTGTATGTGAAACTGAAATTAAATAATACATTTTGTATTAAAATGGCACTAAGGAGAGCGCATAACTCCGCCCTAATATAAACCTAACGTCCCAACCCTCCACAAGGATTTGTTAAAATCATTTAGATTGTTCTATATGTATTCCTGAAACAAAAGCAAAAAAGTCAAACAATCACAAGAGAAAATATAACAATAATAAACGAAGATAATGAATCAAGCTCTTTGATCAGTCTGATCGCCCCGATATCCAGCATTTTTTTTTTGTTTTTGTTTTTTTTCCCCGAATATGTCTGACTCATATTGGACTTATTGGAGTTCTTGCTGCGGTCAAACCATTGCCTCTTGATATCCAGTTACTGGAGCTATGTCTATGAGTTTCTGCCAAACAGCACCCCCCCCCCCCCCTCCGAAACTGAGCCGCTTATGTCTGCTCCAAATATTAACGCCCCCATTGCCCCCCCCCCCCCCCCACCCACCCTTTGCAGTCACTGAGCCAGCAGTAGCTAAACCGTGACAACCAGACTCCGTAGGCAATGATAATTTGGCTGGTAAGCCTACTTGATCTGACAGCCAGTAATCTTGTCGTATAGCCAGGCGGCCGATATGGCGCTAGAAGTAGCTGTGAATACACGTCTCCGTAGGCATGTTATGTGGACTGATAAGCATCTCAGCAAACACGCGTATGTCAGTGGGTCGAAAGTACCATTAAGCCAAAAGGAAATCTCGCTTTTCTCGAAGTCGTGTATATTGTATTATTATCACAGGGTTTCTTGGTCACTTCTTTATCTTTTTCAGCGTTTGTTCCACTCATGTGACGTGATCACAATGTTAAGAACATTCAGAGCATGAAAGTATTCCCTTAAAAGATTTTTACACTGGGTAAAACAATAGAATATAACCAGCCATCGTTAAGATCTCAGCCTTTCTTAGATGTGTTATCTTAATATCACTCAAAATGCACGACATAATATGAAAGCTGAAAATGTTCTCTACATCCTGGTGTATATATTTGAAATCTCTAACATTTTACAAAACTGGTAAAATTGAGATTTTACAAACGTTTTTATTTTTATTTTATTTATTTTAACGATACATCGAATTTCACAGCCTTTATAACAATTTCAAGATATTAAAATTCTTAAAAATTCAAATTTAAAAAAAAAAACATGCGTTATATATCGCAAGAGAGCAGTTAAATAAGCATGTAGATCTTTGTCTCAAGGTGAATTTATTAAATCTTAGTGGAAAGAAGGATATCTGCTGAGAGAGTTTGGTGGCGATTAGACCCCTATAGCCCGAGAAGAAAGCAGAGTGACTATACCCCGTCAGGGAATTATAGGACGATTAAAAAAATCATGAAATGACGAATAACATCAGGGAGAATTCCACCAGAATAAACTTAAAATGGAAATATCTGCCACAACGATTGTGATGCAAAAGCTTTTACAGGAATGCACATACTATCATACGTCAGCTGTAATTCATATGTAAACGCTGAATTAAATATATTAAGAAATACAATATATGAAAAAATATGTTTTATCGTACAAAGTTAAAAGCAGCCTGATATAAAATGAATTGATGATTTATGATACGTGTAGAATATACATGTAGGTGGATGAAATTGAGCTATGGTTGCATGTATTGCAGCGCTCTATAGGGATCTTTTGCCGGAAATTAGCAAACGTAAATAATAAAGCGTAAAGTCAGTTGGCAGAGACTTCAGTATATTTATAAATACGTGTACACAGCATGCTTACAAAGTTCATGTGTGTCCAGCTCCGAGGTCAGTTCAAATCTGCCGATGCCCAGACATCTGGCAGCCTCATGTTACAGATAACCCTGACGCTACCAGCATGAAGTTGATTGATTTTCATTAAGGCTGGTAGCATCATGTAGGGATACAGTTTTACATATACTCTGAATGCAGTAAACCTAAATTTGTGTTTCTTCATGTACATGATTTCACATATTATACAAAACCTTCTTTATGAAATTAAATGAAATTTCACCTACACATGAAATGTGACCCAAAAATTATACATGCAGAAAATTGTATAAAACTAATGTAAAGTTATTTCTAACTGTAGAATTTATTACCAAGTTAAGAACTTAAGCTGTCATAGAAATTCCACTTAAATCATAATTGCAGCATTACTAAATAAGGTACAATGATGAAAGCTTCAGAGTGATTCAATGATGAAGCAATCAAGATGTGATCAAAATATGAAGCCAATATGTATCATACTGAGTAATTTATTGAAGAATTATTTTGGCCCAACAAACACACGTACTCAGGGTGACTGTCCAATTGGTTGACCACTTAGTGTTACACTAGGGAACAGACTGGCTAGCAGCATGGTTTTTCACATATAAAGTTAATAGTACAGCTTGAACATACACAATTTATTAGCATCACGTAATTGAGCTCTCCCACACATGTTACTTATGATTGTGCTTCTGGAAACAAAACAGACTAAAAAACCTGTAGAATTAACATTCACTCTCTGTGAAGTTAGGTCGCATAAATAATGATACGCATAAATAAGCATGAATTACACTGACATTTCACTACGTCTTAACAAAAGGCTTTTAATTTAACCTTGGTCTAATTGTATCCTGAATATAGGTACCGGATATGAAAACCCATTAACGAGGGAAACAGTCACATTGCAAACAGAGAGCGGAATCTCTGGGCACAAATATTATGTTATCTTGTCCTAAGCATGACTGGTGATTGCTTTCATCTGCTGCACATAACCGTAAGTATTTCCTGGCAAACATTCTGAACTCATGCCCAAGATCAATCCCCACAGCGTGTTCAGCTTCGCGATATGCTACCAGATAATGGCGTCGTGATGAACTCACGGCCTACCTTCTTTGTATCGCTGTGATTTCGCGCGGAGCACGTGTTAATAGTTTACACACTCCAGTGGAAACGTTGGCCATTAGTGTAAATAAAGTACAGGATATGTATTTTTTGCTTCATAGAAGCCCTAATGATGTCAAACGTGCTAAAATATGCCTCGCTCAAATACGGAATTTCATTTCTCTCATTTGTTAAGACCATTTACTTACATGCGTTGATAATTTAATTGTATATTTTATAGAGATGTTACCGAACGTTGTGAGTTGATTCATATGAGTGCGCAATGCCATGTAAAAAGTGACAGGTTATTTATAGGTTTCGCTCTCTGCATACATAGCGGAGAAATTAAAACTGAACATAAATATACTATATAGCCTTTTAAAACAATGGATAACTTACCAGCTTCTGAAATGTTGACCACCTTTGGATGATCTCCGCCTTTATATACACAGTAAACCTCCATTTCTGCAGTGTATGCTGTAGATGTTGGGAAGTTATTGTCCTGGAACGTCCGCAAGACTTTTCCAGCAAAGACAACATCAGAGAAATACACGTGTTCTGCCATTGTGGGTTCATCATCTCGCATAGGAGGAGAACAGCCTTGGATAAAGGCAAGCAGTCCAGCAGCCACCAGTACTGTTAACAGCAGGCAAGGGGACGACATTTTTACTGAACTTTGTTCCAAGTTGACTGCACCAGCTCCGACTCAGTACTTGTTGTGTGAGAGAACCTTTGGGCGAGCACGTCACAATATCGTCTGCTCACGGGGTCGTCTGCTCAGAGCTGCGCGGTATTCTGTGTTCACAGTGACTTCTGGCCAGTCACAAATGATGACGCAGAGCCCCACTGCATTAGTGAATAAGCGGGTGTAGTCAGGGGGCTATTACGTATAACTTCACCAGATGATTTCGCCTACAGGCTATCCTGCCATCACGCAGCGGTCCAGAAGCCCTGCTCATTTTCTGGTTGGCTCAGATGCAGCTGTTGGGGGGCAGCCTGACCACGTACATGCCTGCCAGCTCTTATTATTCAGGAAGCTATCCAGGAAATCTGGATGGTGGGATGGCATGCACCTGCCATCCAGGGCTGTCTCCGCCAGAGACATAGTCAATGCATAAAAAATGCACGTTAATTACAGCCAGATGGGCTACATCCATAACTGTATGTTGTGATAACCGAACTGTAATATACGGCACTTAAGAAGGAAGGTTTCTCTCCTTCACTGGCACAGCACTTGCACAAAAACATATGTGGAGCCTATTTATTTATCCAAGGGCTCTGAAGCAGATTTAATGATGAATAATCTATAGGACCAAATTTGTGAAATACCATGAGCTATGTTCTCATAATAAAAAAAAAATCGGTTATATTTCATAAATTATGCACTGTTATATTTCTAGACGTATGACAAATACCGGTAAATCATCATAAATTTACAAACACGATATTGATTTGTAGAAGACCGTATCTATCTTCTTTATTCTTTATCAAGTTTACATAAATGTACTGAAACTATGCATTTGAAACCCTATTCAAATGAAATATTATGGCTTTGCTACGTAAGAAAAATAAAAATAAATCTTCAGTTCTATACAGCTGGAAGGAACTAAATTCGTAGGCATTTATATTTAAAATCATAACAGCTTCATTTTGTTTAAAAGAGTTATACGGTTTATGGTTTTAAGGTGGAGTAAATTTAGTTGGGATTTTTTATTAACTTTCAAATGAAAATATACAAAATGCAAAACGGGCTTCGAAATAAATGAACATTTAAAATTCCCAAATTAAAAATATATAACTCTAATTTCGCAGTAAAATATAAAACCAAGCGAACAAGTGAGCTGTATGTAATACAAAGACCTGAGAATGCTCCTTATATATTACAGAGGATGCCCGGCTATGTCACAGTAAGAAATTTTAGTTACTCTGGCACTAACCTGACATTGAGCCATGCCTGGAGGCAAGGCGGGCTGGGGCCGTATTGAACTGGCAGGTAACCCCTATAGCCAGGTCTTTGTTGTTGACCAGTACTTTATGCGCCTGCAATTTATGCAGTAAACATAAAACTGAAAAAGCTGTAGATCTATATTTAATTATAGAAAACCATCATTACGATGTTTTTCCTTTACAAAGACGCTAAATCTATATGTGTATCTAGAAAATCAGTCTTAGGTGAGCAACAGAATTTATCCTTATAGCATACACAAAATCAGAGCAGACGGAATAGATTTGTGGCCAGATGCTACCTACTCTAACATATAACAGATGACAGGCCTGAGGGTACCCATGCACACAGCTCATAGTCTCAAGCTCATATACTTTTATGTCTGGAAGCATACAACAAGTTCGTTTTGGCCCGGTCAATTTAAATGATGTTTATCAGTTAACCGACAGATTATTATTTTCAATTTGACAAAGGTATAAAAAATGATATATTAGGCAAAAAAAAATAAAAAGTATGGTTCTCAGGCACCACCCGCATCAATTTTAAACCCCCGCATCAAACATTTTTATATTGATTTTCAATAGAAACTTTACAATTTTGAGCTGCAGCCGATCGGACATTTCTTTCAAGAAGATAAAATCATACAATTTTCTTTGTTATGTAGTGATTTTACGTGTTTAGCAAAATATATCTGTTATTATCATGGTTTTTTTCCTTATCATTTGACATTTTTATCGATATATACCAAAAAAAACTAAAAATAAAAAAACCGCCCGCCCACACTGATTCCTGAAAAAAAAGTGCCTGAGAACCATACCTTTTTTTATTTTGGCCTTATTCCAGCACTTTCGTTTTATTTATGAATACACATGGTAACAAAAGCAGATCCAGGGGAAGGGTCCAGGGGGTCCGGACCCTGGAACCCCCCCCCCCCCCCCTTTCCAGACCCGGAAATATTTAATCAGGGTTTTCATTAGTCCTCCTGGGTGGGACCCCTCCTTTTCCTTAATCCTGGATCCGCCCCTTGGTAAATAGAGTAGAAGTATTGAAGCAGACAGATTCGTGAGCGCACAGCAATTTGTTGTTACTTGTATAAAGTGGGCTTTCATGAACACTGGCAGAAGCGTCTGTGACCCTCGAAATCTCCATCGGACGTTCTTGTTGTTCGGGAGTCCGAATCAGACGTGCAAATTTATGGCTGTTGGACCATAGAGATAGGTTAGATTCTAATTCCATCTTCAAGGTATAGGACCAGGCAGTTCAAATGGCTCTTGCAGCATTCAGTCATGCACTGACCATCGCCAACTATATATACCTGACATTTCACTTTAATAAAAGTATAAAAATCTGGCTGACACAAGCGATCAAACTCCTTCAACATGAGTATTATTGTTTTCTAGCTTCGTGGTTGTTTCAACATGCAAGGCAGACACTTTTCCCTTTCGCTGGTATAAGATTTACAACCTGTGCATATTTGAGCCAACTCTACCAGTTCTCCAGACATGCAGATCGTTTATTGAGATTTCCTGTCAAACCTTCACCACTAACAAGACCAATACCCCTTTCACTGTGATACAAAGTCTACCACCAAAATGGAAATGTTATATGTCACTTTATTGTAACGGTCGTATATATAAAATACATACGTCTGCGCGCTGGTTTTAATGTTAAAGGTCATTCTGCAAATAATTCAAAGCAGTCCGAAGTTATAGTCAATGAAAATCAAAATGCCTTTCTTCATAATGGCATCTTTTTATAGCAGTATAGCAAATGTTCTCATCATAATAAATGGTGATGTCCTGGATTTTGTGGACCCTGAACTAACAAAAGGCAAACTTATTTTGGTAAACCGATTTCGATAATCATATCGACAAATTCAGTTTAAGTCACTTCAGTACCATAATATTAAAAAATTTTGATAAGTACATTGTTATCAAAATTAAGTTTTCTGAGGACAAATAAAAGTTTTTAAGTGTGGATGTTTATATATTTGTTGACCTTTCTTTGAACTGTTTTTTTTTTTGTGGAGGTAACAGCCTCCATTTTTCATGCTTACTTAACTACGTATATATACATCTGCAGAACTCCATTCCGGTTTCGGAATCTCATTTTATACCCAGGCACCAACCAGGCACGATGACTTTTGCACCTGCGGGCGCTGGGTGCGTAAAGTCCCAAAACGTGGGTCATACCAACGAAGAACACCCGAAATGCAAACTCGTTTGTGAGTAAAATACGGCCGTTGGGCACGGCCTTTCCATTAAGCCTGCAGAGCGCTCACCCTAGGTTGGGGCAGACCGTGAATAATCTAACCACCTCGGCTAAGATTCGAACTCACGATCTCCCGGTTTAAAGTCCTGTGCTGTACTTCTGATCCACAGCATCCGGTTATATTGGTTGACCTGTTAAATTTGCCAGCTTGCCATGCTTTCACGGAGCTTATCCTTTACCTGCTCTTGATTTGTTAATACAGCATGACTTCTTTAATTATTAAACTCTTTATACCCAAATAGAACAACAAAATACACACAAAACTAGAAAGCACTCACAGAATGCATGCCTCCGCCAACACCTGTATCCATCCATGCCCGCCAAAAAAAAAACCTTCCATATCCCGACGTTCGGCCACCAGCTTTCCCTATCCTACATAAGAGAGACCTTCTCGGTTGCTTTTACAAAATAAAAAATAAAAAGTACTGTTTAGTAACCGTCGTGGGTTAGGTCACACGAAGGGCGGGGGCTGGGGGGGGGGGGGGCGCATTGACCCACACGATCTTGAGAGCAGCCAGCAAACTGCAGCTTGTCAGGACTGCGATACGTTAGTATGACGACGTCACTGTCACTGCACCCAATTTCTATGACGTTGACATCACCATGACGACGAGAAAACATGAATTTTTCACTGTGACCTTCAAAAGTATACCTTCCCTTTCAAGGAAAGTTCTCAAGTAATTTTAATAAAACATTTTGTGGGATGGTGGGCCATGGTTGAAGGAAGAAGGGATTAAATACCGGGGCGGAGAGAGAATGCAAAAAGGGTCAAAGTTAGACAGATATGGATCGAGTTCCGCATTTTATTTGACATAACCGTCCCACATTTATATTTTGTCTTCTTCCGCCCATGGCCAATCCTCCCACAAAATTTCGTCGAAATTCATTCAGAACTGTTCAGGATATGGCTCGGACATTCCCACAAAAAAAGGCTGATCGCAGAACCCCTTGCCGTAGTTGGTTATGACCCTTGTTGGTTTAATATGAATGGTGAAAGATATCAATTACACATACATCAGAACCCGCAGATCACTGGTTGTACAAAGACTCACATATGGGCATATGTAGCATATGTAGCATATGAGCAGCAGCACAGACCCCTGTAACTAATAGCTTGCTCCAGGCATGGCTAATGACCCTGCCCCCAGCTGTTGTGACATCACGGAGGAACCCTATAGGACAACTGCAGAGGCGTATAGACAGGACTAAGGGAGGGAGGGGCCGAAAAAAGTTGCAAAGGCAATTGAAGAATATACATAATATATATACCTCAAATGTTTTAATTCCTATAAGAAATATCAGATGTACAAGATGAATTAATAAAAAAAATATCATATTTGCAGGATCAAACCTACTGAATTTTAGAATTATCAATAAACAATACATTTATTACTGCATATGCAATGCTTTATAATGAAATAAGTCTGATGATACCAGTGCCTGGAATTTCATAAGGGTGTTTTAGAAAATTTAATCATTATTATACTGAGTGAAATCCCGGGAGTATCAGATGAGTTCTGGATTGGGGGGGGGGGGGTTGTGGCTCCCTGCGGCCCCCTTGGCTACACCCCTGGACAATTTGTACATTCATTCGTCAGCCGGAGCAAATAGTTTCCCCCAAAGCACTCCCTCTCCTTGAAGGCTCAAATTAACATACTTGATCATGACACACATATGCAAAAAAAGACACCGCTCCTGCAGTAGAACATATAGATTAATAGAACAGCCCTTCCTGCATAGACATGACACAAATCTAAGCATAGCATTCTCATATACCTGCAGATATCTCGATATACAGGGAGTGTCCCCAGTCTAGGGTATAGTATAGGGGGGACGCGTTTGTATTAATTAGTGCCAATTAGTAAGTGCCGGTAATAAAGATAAGCTCTTTCCCGGCTGACTGACCGCGGCTTCCCCACACCTGTCAATCAACCATTTGCCTAATACCGCGATCGCATGGTTAACCAATAAGCAACTTACACGCTGCTAACTCTCGCCGAGCTGACAGTTGGTCCTGTTTGCACCCCACGTGGGGTTGACATCTGAATTAATATACTTATTTTTCTTATTGATAAAATATAACCCCAGGAACGTGTTTTTGTGAAAAGATAGATATAGCAAACATCTATAAAACCAGATGTTTTTCAGAAAAATGTAATTTTCATGATTTTTGACGATGATTAGACCTTAAATCAAGGATAGCCTGAGCTCTGACCCGGGGGGAAGGGGAGCAGATCAAAGAACTTTTAAGTTTCACATTAGGTAAAATCATACTATTTTACATTATTGCATTCAATGTATAGAAAAATAGTAGTATGATTATATGACGTTTTACAAAGATATTCCTTATATCGATCATTTAACATTTTAACATTTGATGAGATGGGTAATATAAGTTTTATTGCATTTCACAGTCTGATGAAAATTATTCTGATTCCGTGCGTGGGGCTATTAAGATTTTGTTTAGACGGGTAACAAATTACATTTTTAAAAGAACACAGTCATTTCCAATAATATGCGTATTACACTGTTAGTTCATTTTGGATCAATACAAAAGTTTCCCAGCAGACCATACCGGCACACGGACATACGATCTCCAATTCACCTGTTTTATACGTTGTTATGGTTCTGTTTGTGAACAAACACTGCTCAAGTGTGTCTGCTCACCATGACAAAACTACACAAATCCTGAAATCTCAGACAAGGAGAATTCGAAGAAACATGAAAGAAGAAACTTAGAAGAAACACCAGTCTAAAGCTTAAAAGATAATTATTTGTGAAGTTGTGCGCTACGGCCACCAGGTGGAGTGCTATTGTTTATTTAAGTCCCACTGGTCGCGTCCTGTGCCAGCTTGTTTGCGTTTGTGTACAGTATTTAAATAGCAATTTTGATTTTTCTATTTTTTTTTATTTGCAAACCATTGATATTGATGCAGGTCAAGTCTATATATGTAGTTTTGCCCTTCCTTAGTGTTTTCCTATTTTTGTACACCTATATACGTCATAATACATTCCCGATGTTTTATCAATATCATGCATGCACTGTTATGTACAGTATTTGTTTGAGTAATTTTTGTTTAATATAAATATATATATTACATGGCCGCTTTAAACTGCATGTTGCTTAACCGCAATTACTGTTGGCGGTTTCCCCGCATTCGGAGAAAACATATAGCATGTCACGTACATAACTCGTGATGATTACTGTCATATTACAAAAGGGGGGGATCAGAGTGTAGCCCTAGTACCAATCGTTAAAACCATGCTGGGGGGGGGGGGGGGGGGGTTAAAGTGCTACAATCACTAATCAGAAGATCAGAAATTTTGATGTGATAAATTTAACCCTTAATCGTGAGCATCGCACACAGCCTTTAAGTTCTTGCTTGAGTTGATAAATGTAAACGATTGACGATCACCTGTTCCATTGACTTGTTCATATAACCGGCGGAAATTACATACGAAGCTTTTCCTCAATGAAAAGCCGAACAATATTGTCAACAGTGATATATTTTGTTTGCCCCCTTCTGCTAAGCAGCACAAGAACTTCTAGCCGCTATTTCAGATCGCAGAACACATCATGGCTTTCACTTGCTCAGTAGAAATATTTCGTTTCTTCGTAACTTATATATTTTTGGTAAAGGTCAACGCTACCCGTTTTAAAAAGCCGACTATACGCTTCCTCTCATTTTATATGCTGCTGTCAGCTATTTGCATAATGTCCGCCGCTCATGGCCCGGTGTCTGTAACGAGTCCTAAGTTGTAATCAACCCCATTCCTGAGACATAACATTCCCCAAAAGCGCATTAGGTTTTGGATGATACACGGCCATGGGTCATAGCCTTCCCATTAAGTTTGTAAAGCATCTGTCCTGTATGGGGGACCATGCACCGTGAAAAAATCTCTCCGCTCCGGGGATTCTAACTTACGATCTATCAGTTTTGAGTCCTGTGGACCAAGGAAACCGGTGAGGAAATAACGTTAGAATTCATTCTCACAAACAGTTTCTGATGTGAAGACCAAATTTGCAAGCGAGTTTCAAGCAGGCTTTTGGGCAGAAAGCAATGATCGGGCTTCGCCATTGAAATTAGGAGGTTTCTGAACTGAGGGACATTTATACCTCATCTCGCCAAAGGTTCTTGACAGTGTGGGATGTTTCAGCAATCACCATGGTCACTGATGACTGGTAAAGCAGAGAATGAGTCACCTCGAAAGCCATCCAGCAACAAAGTCACACCATCTAAATATGGAATGACAATCGTCTGTCTGAAATGTTCTTCTGTGTTTCCTGTGGGATGGGTAGCAACAAATCTTGGCCCCATGCACGCATGAGTTCTGCCTCTCTACTGCGTCATGCAGTGAGATGTAACGGGGGCTGAATAAATTGTCTTTATATGAAGCGAATGCTTCGTGATTATATATATGTGTGCATTAATTTTACTTCATACTTTAACCCTGATTATTACTTGTGTGCTATTCTATCACCTGTTTTTAATCTCTTATTTTCCCTATTTATTGAAACAGTATCCATTTGTTTATTATAAGCAGAATGAGACATTTCCGTCAAACTGATAGTTCAGCGCGCAGCCCTTTTTTGGATAGTGATTAAATCACGGGGTTCCCCGTGATAGCTCCCATTCACGTCACACGGCCTATATTTTGTTCTTCTATTTCGGTGTTTTTACTGTTGCACTGTCTTTGCATTAAAATTTAAGAAAATAAGAATGTGTTTGTGTGTGCGTCTGTGTGTTGTTATTTAGACATTTTGATTATATTCATGCAGCTAGCCTTTTTATATACTGTTTTTTTTCTATAATAAACGTTTCTTTGCGTATTATACACCATCGGCATGGATATATAAATATAAATAAATAAATAAATATATATATATATATATATATATATATACATATGAGGACATGTTTAGCAACACTCAGTTCATATAGGGGGATCTGTTTAATGTAACACCTGTTTACTAATATCAGATAAAATCAACACTGAACACAAAGTGACAGGGAACGCCCACGACTGAGGGCCAGGCCACGCCCTAAACTGGTAACAGCTTCAGAGGGTTCGTGCTCGTTCTTGACCCTCTCTCCACAATGTAGAGTCCACATACCGTGCCACTCCGTGATGTCCGGTTAGTTTTGCTTGGCGATCATCAGAACCGGATAACCTTTAATCTTGAATTATTATTATGTAACTCTTAAATGACTGGTAAAGAGGATTGAAAAAGGAACTTATGATTGAACATATGCACCACGAGTTTACGTGAGAGAGAGCCAGCGAGAGAGAGACAGAAAAAACAGACACACACACAGACAGGCAGATAGACACAAACACAGAGTGGGACCAACAAATACAAACAGAGAGAGAAAAAAAGAGAGAAAAAAATAGACACACACACAGACAGAGCCAGACACACAAACACAGAGTGAGACCGACAAACATAAACAGAGAGAGAAAAAAGAGAGAAAAAAAACAGACAAACACACAGACAGGCATACAGACACAAACACAGGGTGAGACCGACAAACACAAACAGAGAGAGAAAAAAATGAGTGAAGGAAACACACACGGACAGACACAAACACAGAGTGAGACCGACAATCATAAACAGAGAGAGAGAGAGAGAGGTGAGAGAACATTAAGAGAAAAAGACACACAAACAGACAGGCAGAGAGACACTTGCACAGGGTGAGACCGACAACACAAACAGAGAGAGAGAAAAACAGACACACAGATTGGAAGACAGACACATACACAGAGTGTGACCGACAATCATAAACAGAGAGAGAGGGGGAGAGGAACAGACACACAGACAATCAGAAAGACACAAACACAGAGTGAGACCGACATACACAAAAAAGAGAGAGAAAAACAGAGAGGGGTGGAAGAGAAAGAAAAACAGAGAGAGAAACAGACACATACACAGACAGGCAGACAGACACAAATACAGTTAGACCGACATACACAAACAGAAAGAGAGAAAGAGAGAGGAAAACAGACACACTTACAGACAGACATTAGCACAGGGTGAGACCGACAAACACAAGCAGACAGAGAGAATGGGAGAGAAAAAAAAACAGAGAGAGAAACAGACACACACAGAGTGAAACCGACAAAGAGAGAGAGACAGGGAGAAAGAGAGAGAAACAGACACACACAGGCAGGCAGACAGACACAATCACAGAGTGAGACCGGCATACACAAGCAGAGAGAGAGAGAGAAAGAGAGAGAGAAAGAAAGAGAGAGAAACAAATACACAGAGACAGGCAGACACACACACAGATTTGCAGACAGACACGAACACAGAGTGAGACCGACAAAGAGAGATAGAGACAGGGAGAAAGAGAGAGAGAAATAGACAAACACAGACAGGCAGAAAGACACAAACACAGGGTGAGACCGACAAACACCAACAGTGAGAAAGAGAGAAGAGAGAGAGAGAGAGTTACAGAGCGAGAGAGAGATGAACAGACACACACACGGACAGGCATAAAGAAACAAAGGCAGAGTGAGGCCGATAAACACAAACAGTGAGAGAAAGATAGAGAGAAAAAGACAAACACAGACAGACAGACACAAACACACAGTGACCCGACAAACAGAGAGATAAAGAGAAAGCGAGAGAAAGAAAGAAAAAGAGAGAGAAACAGACACACACAGACAGGCAGACAGACACACACAGGGTGAGACCGACATACACAAACAGTGAGAAAGAGAGTAGAGAGAGAGAGAGTTAGAGAGCGAGAGAGAGATGAACAGACACACACACGGACAGGCATAAAGAAACAAAGGCAGAGTGAGGCCGATAAACACAAACAGTGAGAGAAAGATAGAGAGAAAAAAAACAAACACAGACAGACACAAACACACAGTGACCCGACAAACAGAGAGAGAGAGAGAAAGCGAGAGAAAGAAAGAAAAAGAGAGAGAGAAACAGACACACACAGACAGGCAGACAGACACAAACACAGGGTGAGACCGACAAACACAAACAGTGAGAAAGAGAGAAGAGAGAGAGAGTTAGAGAGCGAGAGAGAGATGAACAGACACACACACGGACAGGCATAAAGAAACAAAGGCAGAGTGAGGCCGATAAACACAAACAGTGAGAGAAAGATAGAGAGAAAAAAACAAACACAGACAGACAGACACAAACACACAGTAACCCGACAAACAGAGAGAGAGAGAGAGAAAGCGAGAGAAAGAAAGAAAAAGAGAGAGAAACAGACACACACAGACAGGCAGACAGACACAAACACAGAGTGAGACCGACATACACAAACTGAGAGAGAGAGAGAGAGAGAGAGAGAGAGAGAGAGAGAGGGAGAGAAACAGATTATGATGAAGAAGAAACTATCAAAAAGCAGCGAAAGAATGATATATAACAGATTAGTGAAGACTGAATTTGACCGTTTGTCACACTTAAAACAAAGGGATTATTAGTAATGTATTTGACGATTTTATCATTATTCTCCAGTGATAACCAGTGTTCATGTTCTTAAGCTTCAGACAGGTTAAGTTCTTAAAAAACTGTTGCAGGTATCAAATTCAAATTTTGTAAATGAATGTATTCATGAAGCCCGTTGCGCTTGATATATTTAAACTTTTAATAGGCATTTTGCACCCTTCGTAATATGCATAACCTGCTGTTAATGTCATACAATGACCTGACAGGCCAAAGCTGTGTGAACAAATAGAAATACATGTCATTCACAACGGACTAGTGCGGTAGAATGTGTGATACAGGCCTCTTCAATAGTTTCCGCGTTTTATGCTAAGTGTGAGAATTCACCATAGTGAATATGACGGGTGTCGATCTTAATGTTTAAGAGGACTTTCCCCCAACATGCTGTGTCAAAGGGTCCTGGTTGTGGGTGGCCTATGTAGACCGTCAAGTGCTGTCACCTGTCGGCCAATTTTAGAAATAGTCTTTAAAAGATGGTTTAATCTGAATTCTTTCATATTTTTTTTTTTTCTTTAAAATCACTTAATTTGTTGTATCGCTTCGAGTTTTGTATCAATAAGCTGTACCTTAAAATATTGTTATAGTTAATTATTTGATCAAATAATTTGAATTAAGTTATGAGTGACATCACAGATTAATTAGGGGCTTACAAGGTATACAAAAATGCAGTCAGGACATTACACCATGGTGAATATGACGGGTGTCGATCTTAAAGTTTAAGAGGACTTTCCCCCCCACATGCTGTGTCAAGTTGGTGGCCTATGTAGACCGTCAAGTGCTGTTACCTGTCGGCCAATTTTAGAACTAGTCTTGAGATCGGGACGTGCATTGATTGCCCGGTCGAAAAGATTGTTTAATGAGTTCTGTATCAATAAGCTGTATCTTGAAAAATTGTGATAGTTAATTATTTGATAAAATAATTTGAATTAAGTTACGAGTAACATCATAGTTTAATAAAGGATGACAAGGAATACACAAATGCACAGTCAGTACGATATACCATATGACGGGTGTGTTTTTTTTTGGGGGGGGGGGGGGGGGGTAATGAGTGTTTGGCGTTTTCTGTTGTTTTTATTTTCTTCCAGTGACAATATATCATTTACGTTTCATTTTATTATGTGTGCTGTCACTGCTGTATACAGTTGTTTGATTTTGAGTTAAGCTATTATAATGTATGTTTGGCCAATCAGAATGAAGAGAAACTTCCAGGCAGTGATCGAGTGTACATATAAACGCAGTTTTCAGATCATTTGTTAGCCCTTGACAGTGTCAAGAATTCGTATCCGCTTTAAGGCTAATACACACTGGCGCGAGTACTACACTGAAGGATCAACCACAGGCGCTTGAATTGCTGTTAGTGTAGATTGTGGCTAAATTTGTTACTTTCCGGGTCATTCCTGATAAATATTACTTATCTGATATTTTCCCAGCGTTTTCACATATTATGGTCCATCTTTACTATTATTCGCTCAAAAATTAAGTAAATAATAAAGAGATGGAACCAGAAAATTATAAATTTGTTAAAAAATCTTCACTGATAGCGATTCAAGCGTCTGTGATTCAACTGCCGGCAGACATATATTTAGGAATTATAATCTTTTCCTTTGTGAGCCTTATTGTCTGCGCCAAGGAGGGTATATGTTTATACCCCTGTCTGCCTGATGGTTTATTTGTCCGGTTGAACGTTTGTAGGTTTTCCCAAATACTACGATAATGTCCAGCGAATTTATTTAGGACGGGGAAATGTCTATGGAAGAACATACTACATTAGTTATATTTATAGTCTCCAGTTTATTAGGTTGTTTGTACCGCGCCTATACATATAATGCAATACTCGACAGCCGTTTACAAATCATGAATACATACTTAAAATTAACATCAAAACAATCAACAGTGTTCAATAAAAAACGGTATTGGGGAATTGAATAACCATTGCAGCCGCTCTCGTGCTGCCACCTGTCATCTGATTTTGATACTAATGGACCAAGAATTTTTAATTGCAAAAACTTTGTTTCATCTGACTTACTGGAAAATGTCCCTGCTGAATATGTTTGGATTATTTTTGCGGCCCCAACATGTTATAAACAAGTATATTTAAACAATACAAACAACCAGTGTGCCTTGGGATCGGCGTTTTCTTTATAAAACGATCAAGGGCTTATATATGTTTAGTTAATAGATGTCAGATATCTGAATGGCCCGTGCCATTGTTGTTTTTTCTAATATACAGATCTATATATGCAGATGTACGTATCCTTTGAAGGTCCTTCTGAACAAACATTGTCCATATGTTCATTTCATTAATAAGGTATGTGAAACAGTGAAAGTAAACTCTCATTACACATAAGATTGTCAATAGATTCTCATTTAATGAAGGTGAGTATGGTCAGGAAGATAAAAGAAATTACCGAATGTCCAGGGGCGGATCTTGGATTTTGGAAAGGGGAGGGTCCAACCCAAGAAAACCTAAAAATTGACCTCCGCTCCCGGAATGGAGGGGGTCATGGTCTCAAATATTGGTTTTGAACTTGAAAGGTTGTTGCGGCTAAAAGAGGGGGACCCCATGGAACCCTCCCCCCCCCTTAGGATCCGCCACTGATGTCGAACTTGATTGTACTATGTATGTATAGTAAATTATAACAGAACAGATTTAGAACATATACTTGCTAGCTTTATATCCACACAATAAGCAAGTATTAATGTATTAATGGCTTTGTACTGGGCACATTTTATTTCTGGAATAATGCACTTCCATGGTGAGACTATAGTATAGGTACAACCAGTCCAGTACCGGTACTGGTTGTACCTATGGTGAGACCAGTAAATGTGCTGTTTAGGTTACCTGCAAAAGAATGGCTTCCTTTCTGATGATCTATCGTTATTTTTCTTGCTCCCACATTGAGCTTACTTAATGAGTCAATCAAAATGCATACATTGATTTAAGGCCTACATGATTTTTTTTAAATCCGCACAAAAATAAAAGAACATCTGATGAAGATTAAGCAAGAGAAGGTCACCAATACTGCACATTTACCACGATACCTTGTATTGTACAATATTTGTAAGAAATAAATGACATATAAATAAAAACTTTAAAGGGGCTCAATCACCAATAAAGCATTGGTAATTAACATGAAAAATAGCTTCTTCCCATTAAAATAAATATGTACCTGCCAGAATATTGCCCTGAAAACGTTTGCTCACGCCTGTAAACGAGTGTTAAAAACAGTTGACCGGGATCGAGCGATCGCAGGTGTAAACATAAATACAGCGCGTGCATCGCCGGGCTACAACACGTGTCAATCAGGAGATGCCCTGACAGACTTTGCTCAGAAATGTAATACATGTTCCCATTGGTTGAAACCTTGCGTGTTGCAGCTCACAATCAGACCTCCGGTCACGCGGCCTATTTTTGGTAAACAGACATACGCGGACTGTGTTTACCAATACGCAGAGCCATAACAAGGTGTTTAACAGCCGTATGTGAGGTACTGAAATTATGTGCTGGGAAGGTTTTACCCCGAAACTTTGGTATAAAGCAAAACTGAACTGATAGTGTGAAAGAGTAGGCATAACATTGCTCCTGATTGTGTCCCTTTCATATAAAATGTTACCAAAGCTCCACGAATTCTACAGTACAACTGGTAAATGTTATATATTCTCCGTGAATTCTACAATGACTTTCCAAATCTCCACCGGACATCCTGCAGAGAGTTCGTGAATCTTGAAATGTGAACCGCTGGCTATCTTCACTGACGTAAAATGTGACATTCACTCTTGCCGCTACGTCGCTGTCAGGAAGATTTTTATTTGCGTCGTCTAAAATATCTTCCTTGCCCAACCGTTGTCCGATTTATTGGCAAATTGGAGCCGCAGCGCAAAGCTCGCAAGAAGAGGACCTTAGAATCAGTCGGTAGCAGCGATGATATGGCGTCCAAATCTAAACAAAACAAACCGGCTGACCGTGGTCACAAAGAAAATGCCCCACTGTCTAAAGACGTAGCCAGCACCAACCCAAAATCTAGAGGTAACAACCCCAGAAACAGAGGTAAAAACGTGCACGTGTAGAATGCAAGTGTGTGATGCATTGTTCATGAGCTAATGACTGTGGATGATGCTTAATTTCTTGTTGTCAAGTTGCGCATTAAATCACAATTTTGACAATGTCACTTGTCAGTGACATATTGACACTGACAGTGACAGATCATTTCATTTGAAATACCGTAATATAGATGACGTGAAGAGTGTAACATCTGATACTATAGTCCGTTCCAGCACCCATGTCCACCTGTTTTTTCGCGTTTATCTCTACATAAGACAAACTTGCAAATCAAAATTTGCACCAATGGCATAAAAAGGCAAAAGCGTAATTTTTGGTACCTTACCTACTCAAAATATAAATATTATTCACTTTACGGCCTGGTTGACATATCTCATTTATATACGTGGTTCATGGCGTCCCTAATAAGTGGCCATTGTTTATCCTCCTTGTATAAAGTAATGTGACGTAACAGTGAAGCGCGTGCACGTGGAGAATACAAGTCTCGCTGTAAACAGGGGTCGGCAGCTCTTGATTATTGGTCCCATGAATATGGGCGCTTCTTTAGTACGTCACGTCTATTATGACGTCATCACTAATCCCTGATATGCCCATTTCACAGATTAGTGGCACGATGTTGCTATAGAATAGACTTGTTACTCATAAAATGGTTTTAAATTGTTTACAGGAAAATGTCATAAGGTACGCTATTATTTCCATAATAGTTAATTACGCTTTTTCCTCTTTCTGCCCTAAGATTAAAAAGTTTGGACTTTCTTTGATTATCAAAAAAATAATCACGAAAAAACAGGTGGACAGGGGTGCTAGAACGGACTATAAGTAAAATGTAGATCTTTATCAGTAGATGATTATTAATTTTATATCTTTGAAGGCTTTCAATTGTGACAGCAGTCCTGGAGGGAATGTCAGGATCGGCTGTTACAATGTAACATACACGTGTCTGTAATATTTATATGTGTAATAATTTATCGTATATCAATTACTAAAATGGCTTGGTAATTGTGTAGTTTTTGGGGTTTTATAATAGGCCTATATTACCAACTGTTAACACATTATTTCCAAATTTGTGTTGTTGTATGATAAGAAGAAATGTATACTTGAATAAGAATATTCCATATATTGTTGAATAACCAATATATTTTATATATATATATATATATATATATATATATATATATATATATATATAATGACATAGATTGCTCTAATATAGCTTGTTTTTTTCTGGCGACGTCATGAATTTCATGCATAACGTCAGGATGGAAGATAAAAATTTGAGCCAATAAAGTCTAACTTACTTTTAAGCCACAATGACTCTCAAATAACACCTCCTTTCATTATATAACCCTTATTTTTCTAAAACTATACATCTCCTCTATATTATAAAATATTATTTTTGTTTATAATTTGCTTGAAATATCATAATATAAGCCTGTTATAAAAAAAACCCTAAGCTACACAATTAAATAGCAGTTAAATATGTTAACAAAAACAATGTATTGCAAATAGCTGAAAACAATTTATAAAGTATATACTGGTGCCACTTATTTTACTACACCAGGGTATATAAATGAGAATGCAACTTGATAAGTTTATTTTTGTAAAATTATCTTTAATACTGAACTCCATCCCCTCACCTGAAGAAAAGAATTACATTTACTTTTTATTTCAAAAACCTGTTCACTGGTCAGTTACGAAAATTTAAATCTAAAAATGTATTTTATTTTAACATTTTAGACTGGTTTATCCTGATGCTGTTAGTTATCAACAGTTGCGTCACTTTTTACGGTGGACTTCAACCTGGCATTCATAACTGAAACCTCTTCATTTAGAACTGAAGCCATAGCAATAGAGATTCATGTTTTATCCCAGAAATACCACAGATACAGTCATACAGAACACTGAATGAACACTGGTCTATGTACGCCAGTTGCTTGGCCAGTTAGCTGTCAATCAAATCAAATGTAACAACATTGGGTCTGGACACTCCTCGCTGGGCTGGGATTCTTTTTTCTGGAAACGCATACATGGCTACAATAAAATAGTCTTAATGTCATAAGAGATCTATAGAGGGGGAACAAAGTGGGAGCAAAATTTGACCTTTTATTTAATTTAAGATAAACAGATAGGGCTGAAAGGTTTAGGTCTACTCAAGAGTCTAAAATGTACATGCATTCTGGTATCTGTTATTACTGTCAACTTACTTGCAGTCTATCTTTATTCATTATCACAGGACTTAAGTGCAGATAAATTTAACAGAGGTTGATCTGTAACATATGAAACTTTTGTTTCTTTTGCTATATGTATAAAAACAATTCCATATACAATACTTGCTTTTCCTGAATCTTAGCCATCACCAGGACAAATTTACATACATGTACTTTTCACAAGTATACAGATGTCCATTTCAGGCTTGGGTCAAGTACATGTTCTTGGTACTTGAACTCAAGTACAAAATTTTCAGTACTTGGCCTGTACTTGTACTTGGTACTTTTTACCAAGTACAGTACTTGTACTTGCTAAAAATGTACTTGAAAAATCAGTACATTTCAAGTACTAGTCAAGTACATGTATTTTTTTTATTATTTTGAATAGAGAGCCACTTATCAACTTACCATAAATACAGCATTAGGAGACCTCAGGTCAGACAGAAATCTTGGCACTATGTATGACTGATAGTCTCAGAGTCTCAGACATAACTGACACTAGACTGAATAATTCAACCTGTTTTGTGAGTTGTTCTGATGAACCAAAACTATACCTCAGTCCTAAACTGCTCAGATCCTCAGACCTGATTATATGATTTGCTTGTGGAAACACTACCCACTGAGTATCATGTTCATCAAGTGCAAGAACAGCTTGTGTATGCATAACTAAATGAAATGTAGAAGAAAATGACAACTAAATATTATTTTCATCAACTATTCCCAGTAGCTGTGAAAGACTGAGAGTCCATCAAGACATTACCTAGAATAAAAAAAATTCAGCAGTTCAAGCATCAACTGCACCTTTTTTTGTAATAGTGTATATAATATACATATTTCTTATAGTATAAGTATTATTTTCATAAACTATTACCTACTGCTGTTGAAAGGCCATAAAAACTATCACCCTGGATAACCTAGAATAAAAAAAAAACATTCAGCAAAGTCAAGGAGCAATCCAGGCATCAAAGCACCATTCCTTGTGTACTGATATATGACTGTGTAATAGTGTATATAAATACTGAAAGGCAGTCAAGACTGTCACCCTGGATTACCAAGAATAACAAAAAAAACTTTCAGCAATTGGAGCATCAATCCACCTTTTTTGTGTACCAGTACTGATATCTGACTGTGTAACAGTGTGCATAATATAGGTATTTTTTTATCAATAAATATTCAGAAAAATGGCTTTTTTAGTTTTTTAATTGAAAGTACTTGTACTTGTACTCAAGCACAGACCCTTGTACTTATACTTGTACTCAAGTACATTGAAAAATTCTTAAGTACTTGTACTCAAGTACTGACCCCCTGTACTTGACCCAAGCCTGGTCCGTTAATTATATCCCACAGTGTTGCCATGGCAACATGTACTTAAGTCTTTGTAAGGTAATGCTCATAGAACACTCAAGTCCTGAATTTGGTACCCATTTTAGCCCAATCTACAGAAACCATCCCTTGGAGTACAGAGCTGAAAATACAAGGCGTGAATATTTATAAGCACTGTTACATTTTTATGGACTGCCAACACATCTGACTTTATTTTTTTTTTTCTTAATTTCAGCGGTCAACTTTGACTGGAGTCAAGATGATTCTGATGTAAAGATCTCATTCCCACTCGGGAAGAAACTAGGTGAACATGACGTGGATGCAGAGTTTACTAATACAAGTGCAACAGTCAAATTTAAAGGTAATTACTCCACTGAAGGGGTGTGTGGATGCCTTCATAATCACAAGGTTTAATTTCAAGGATTTTTCCTTTTTCTGTATTTCAAATAGGTTCAATTTCCTCATCCAACCTGATGCTAATGTAACAGAAACTTATATGGCAATAACAAGTATTTGTATGTTTTCATTTAAACATGAAAATTTTCAGTGATTATTCAATGTGACTGTAAAATGTTAATATATTTACAAAGAAGGAACCTGTCAATGCTGTAGATATTGAACCTGTACTGTTTGATTTCAAACACATTTGACCTGGTGTATGATTAAAACATAATATCATGTTAACACATTGGTACAGCTGGCAAGACATTTTAAACTGTGCATACAAAGGCATAGATAGTCATTTTCACTCTGCAAAAATGACAGTTAATTTTCCAATTGCACAGTAATCAAGAAACAATATTCAGTTTAATTTAGTCCATTTTGGATTCACACTGCACTAAAACAAAATTGTATAATGTATCAATGGTCAGGTTAATATTTGTGTTGTGTGAGCATATTTGGCTTGAGGGGCTGTAAAAACTATTAAAGGTGCCCAATCACCTGCCTTTTGAAAAAGAATTTGTGTGAATTCTGGCTTCCTCTGTGTGCATATTAATGATCAAAGTGTAATTCTGTGAAAAAATTCTTAAAAGGCCTTCATGAAGCATTTGTGAGCTAGTTTATCAGCTACATGTTTGTAAACACAGCAATGTTGACATATAGGAAAAACATGTCACCTAAGGTGATACTTGTGTATATGTGGAGGAAGAAAGGTCACTTGTTCCAAAATGCCATTTGCCAAGCTCTGGCTTATCTGACTCGCTGCCAGATGCCCTTGTTGATTATTTTGGCGGGCCCCCAAATATTATAAACACATTGATATAAGCAAAACAAGCAGGCTGTGTGCCGTGATATCCAAGGTTTCTGGTCTATTTTTATGAAAGCTCCAAAGGATTATCTTTAGCTTACAAAGGTCAGGTAGGTGATTGGGCCCTTTTAAAACAGGGGGTGGGATGGTACCTGTAGCCTTCTTGTAATACAACATATCCTACTGGTTAAAGCACTAGGTCTCTGAGCTAAATGTCCCAGGTTCTAACTCCACTGGTACCTTAAATTCAAACGTGCAAAAATCTTGACAGAATCTCAGAGATTTGCTTAAATATCTTAATTACAGATTATAGCATTTGTATTATTCTTTATACTATGCATATTAAACAGATGGTTGCTGTGCAATAATGGTTGCAGGTGGCTCCACCAGTTTTGCCTATGATGAAGAGCTATGAGAGATCTATACACACGCAAAATTTTGGCCCAACCGGTCAAACAGTTCCCAAGATATGAGCTTGGATGTCTGCAGAGTAAATGTGAATTTTGCATGTGTATAGATCTCACATAGCTCTTCATCATAGGCAAAACTGGTGGTGCCACCTGCAACCACTTATGCACAGCGTCCATCTGTTCATCTGCCTTGGGATAAAATCACTCGTATCTCAGAAGTGGTAAGACTTATTCACCTGAAATTTTGCAGGTTTATACATCCTGGACAGCCTTCTCGATTTTATGACAGGTGCCGCCACCTACATTCACGTTTACTCTGCAGACATCCAAGCTCATATCTCGGGAAGCGTTTGACTGATTGGGCAAAAATTTTGCTTGTGTATAAATCTCACATAGCTCTTCATCATAAGCAAAACTGGTGGCGCCACCTGCAACCACTTATGAACACCGTCCATCTGTTCATCTGCCTTGGGATAAAATCACTCATATCTCAGCAGTGGTTTGACTTATCCTGCTGAAATTTTGCAGGTTTATACATCCTGGACAGCTTTCATGATTTTATGACAGGTGGCACCACCTACAGTCACGTTTACACTGCAGACATCTATGCTAATATGCAACACAGCTCACTCTATTCCCCTTGCCATTAATCCATGCCTCACTTCACCTGTCCCACTCTGATTTCTGCGGATACATATAGTCGCTTGTTGACTACCCATATTCCAGTTTTAAAATGTCCTAGTCTGAAACTTGCAGGTCGGAAATGTCCATTTTGCTGAAATCATAATGACTAAGGTAGATATGCATGACTTAAAAGGATCAATATTAAATTTTAAAAATAAACCTCCATTCATACTCCCAAACTTTGCACAGGTTTGCATTAGGCCTGTAGGCCTTGTTTGTCTTACATTGAACTTTGAACATTAAGATTATAAAATGAGCTTATTGTTATTAAATGGAAATAGTAATTTTTTTTGTTTTAAGAGAATTTAGTGTAACAGCTGACAAATTAATGTTTTTATTCTTCTCCTTTGTGACAGATGGCAGAAAATGGCATTGCAAGTTTTACAGTGAGATAGTGAGGGAAATCAGCCGTGTTAAAATTAGCAAGCGTCAACTCATCATACAAGTAGGAAAGAAGGATCAGGGAGTCACATGGCCATCTCTCGAGGTATCATTTGTCAACCAGTCAGATTTGTTAATTAATGAACCTATTACATATTACTACATTCATTTTGACTATGAAGCCTTGATTCAGGTAATTCTCTTCATGTAGTTAAAATATGCATTATACGATTCATTTAAACAAGACAGTGTGTCCAGCTTTAGTTCTTATAAAAAAACTTCACTGAGTACCTGGAAGAATCTGCTGAGCACAATAAAAAAATCAGGATTTGGAACTATAATTTCTTAATTACTGGGAGAAAGGTATTGTAGCTAAATTTTCTTTATTGTTATTTTTATGGACTATGTAGGAAATGAAAATGTGAAATTATTGAGTTCATTTAAACTTTCTCAGGAAAGATAGATTGTTCTTGTGATCTGTGTGTGTTTATAATTGATATTGCAGTATATTGCGGGAAAACCAGCTGAAAAGAAAATGGCCCCTAAATTGGAGATACAGGAAAGTGCAGAACAGGAACATAATGTAGATACCAAGAAACCCTCAGCTGATATCCAGAAACCTCCAGCCAGCACCCAGAAACCGTCAGTCAACACCCAAAAACCTTCAGTCAACACACCAGAACCAGCAACCAACATCCAGAAAGCTTCAGTCAACACCCAGGAACAGTCAGTCAGCACCCAGGAACAGTCTCTCAACATCCAGGAATCTTCAGTCAACACCCCCACCGTAACCACAGTACCCAGCTCAGAAAACAGGGCTGAGGAAAAAACAACATCTGAGGAAAACAAAATTACAGAAAAAAAGGAAGAAGGTTTGCAATCATTTTCTACATTAATTACATGGTACCTTCGGTTACTGGCTGAAATATTTTAATTGTATCCGCCAAAACAGAGTTTTGCAGATACTATGTTTTCAGCTGCACGCTGAGAACTCCTCCGTAACCGCTGGGCGGAATTTTACGAAACCCGGGATTATGTTCGGGTCACATGTGAACTGCTGCGCCCCGATTTTGTTTTGACCTCTGACCTTTCCTCTGCGCTCTGCGTCCGTTTGTGCATCTGTTTCCACACATAAACCCACATATCTCGGGAACCGTTTGACGGATCAGGAAAATATTTTTGCACAAATGTAGCCTTTGGAGAGCTTTATAACATACACAAAATGGTGGCGCTACCTGCAGCCATTTTTGCACAGCATCCATCTGTTTGTCTGCCTTGGGTTAAAATCACTCATATCTCTGCAGCGGTTTGACCAAATTACCTGAAATTCAGCATGCGTATACATCCCTCATAGCTTTCTTGATTTTATGACAGGTGGCGCCACCTTCATTCATGTTCACGCTGTAGACATCCATGCCTATATCTCCGGACTCGTTCGACCAATCAGGAAAATTTTTTACACAAATGTAGCCCTTGGATAGCTTTATAACATACATAAAAATTGTGGCGCCACCTGCAACTGTTTTTGCACAGCATCCATCTGTTTGTCTGCTGTGGGTTAAAATCATTCATATCTCTGCAGTGGTTTGACAAATTACCTGTAATTCAGCATGGGTATACATCCTGGATAGCTTTCTTGATTTTATGACAGGTGGCGCCAGCTTCATCCACGTTCATGCTGCAGACATTAATGCTTATATCTCCGGACTCGTTTGACCAATCAGGAAAAAAAAAATACACAAATGTAGCCCTTGAATAGCTTTATAACATACACAAAAATGGTGGCGCCACCTGCAGCAGTTTTTGCACAGCATCCATCTGTTTGTCTGCTGTGGGTTAAATCACTCATATCTCTGCAGTGGTTTGACTTTTCCACCTGAAATTTTGCATGTGTATACATCTTGGATAGTTTCTCGTTCAAATAACAGGTGGCGCCACCTACAATCATGCTTATGTGGCAGAGATCCATTCTAATATGTAACACATGTAACTCTATTTCCCCTTGCCACTCAATTCATGCCTCACTTCACCTGTCGTACTCTGATTTTGGCGGATACACGTAGTCGCTTTTCGACTACTGACTACCCGTATTCTAGTTTGACAATGTTCAGTACTGTGACCTTTAGTTCATTTTGCAGATCCAGAGGAATAGATTCATTGTTGGATTAAATATACAACCAAACAAACTATTTCTCCATAGTGTAAACTGTTAAAAGACCAGTGATAGACCATTGGACAAGATTAAATTGATCACAGGTTTAAAAAAAGGCACCAATTTGAAGTCTCCGAGGAATTCAAGCCAGCAAAACAAATGGATTGAACACTGGTTGATAGAAGAGAGAATACTTGCCTCTGTCATAAGTTCAGCAAGTCCATAATAATCTGAATTGTTACACAATATAGAAAAAAATAATGAAGGGTTTTATAATTCTAGACCTTGATATTTTGTCATTCAGGTACTACAGAAAAAAGATAAGATTGTACAGTTCCTGGTGATCTTGCCATTCATATTTACCTGCCAAGGGAGGTTCAGATTTTAATTTCAGATCCCAGGCAGCTGTCTGGGAATTTGATTTGCATGCATTATCTCAAGAACTGCTTAAGCAATTGCTCTTTATATTATCACAGCAGATTGGTGCCTATGGGAGGATGTACTGTGTCTGATTTCAGACCGATTAGAATTTGGTATAGCTTCCAGGCTTCCATCTACAAATTCTTTTTGCACACTTTCTCTTAAGAAACATTCAAGTGATTGCTGTGTCTTTCTTCCTGTAGATTTGTCCCTAAAAGAGGATGTATGTTGATAAATGACAGACCCTTGAGAAATATGCTATGACCACCCGGCAGGTATCTTGGAATGTAGGAATAATGTAGCCTTTACCATTACCATAAAGATCCCAATCATTTGTAGTGGATGCATGTCACTCAATTACTATTTTCACTGACAGGTGTCAGCAGGGTCAGGAAAAGATAACATATGATTGTTTGGTGGAATAAAAATAATTTTTTCATTTTTTTTTTTACAAATTTTCTCTTTGCTTTATTAAGTTTCAAAAAACGCCACAGCATTTATGGGTCTTTGGTAAAAATAGTTGTTTATAATTTTTTATTGCAGAAGAACCACCGTACAGTCTTCCTATCATAAAACATGACTGGTATGAAAAGGTAGGTCTAACAATATCCTTACCAACACTTGCCTGCACTAGCTTTTTTCCACTGATGAAACATTAGATGATAAATGTTGACATGTCACTGTGAGATTACTTGTATGCTTTCAACTGCTCCTTTGAAAGCACTTTCAGCTGCCTAATAAGTTGTATTACTGTGTTAATATTTATAACATATGTTCATATATTCAATGTTATTTTCACTTATTGGCCCATTCTTACATCAGAGTTGGCACATAAAAGTCTGGTTAATACTCACAAATTGATCATTTACAGGCATATCCATATTTATAATATTTACTTTGGCAGTGCCCATTTATGAAAAAAATGACATTTTTAATTTTGCTTCTTTTCAAAGATTAATACATGCTAATGATTGCTGTAAACTATTCAAAAAAGGATTCGTACTTCTTTTTTGCAAATGATGTCGAGGGGCAAAATAGAATTTTATGTTGTCATAAAACCAGGGATATGATGCTGAATTTCTGGTTTTCTAATTGTGTATACAAGCAGGCATTCAAATTTCCCTATGTCAAACTTTAATTTCTTAGAAAACCAGGAAATTTACATATAGGTTCCCAGAAATATAAAATAAAACTCAAATTAATATTTTGTTAGACAGGATTATGACAAAAGTAGCCAGAAGTGAAATCATTGAATTCCAGTAAAATATCACATCTTGGCAACTTGATTATTAAGGATACACAAGATTCAGTGAATGTTCAGTGTGTGTATAAATGAAGAGTCCTTTCATTTTAATTGCCGTAAATTTTAATTTATTTAGGCTTCTGAAGTCCTTGTGGTTCATGTCTATGTAAAGCAGCTGAAAAAGGATGATTTGAAAGTAACATTTGAGGATAAAGGGTTGACTGTCCTCTTTAAAACAAGGTAAGATGAAATCTTTCTTTATACAGTGATTTAAACCAACAGTTTCATGTGTTATTTTTTGCATTAGCACTAAGCAAAGATCAGTCATACCCAATCTTAAAATTTAAAACACATTAGGTGTGACCTAGTGACATTTTGCAAGCAGGAAGCTGCTAGTCTTTATAAAAACTAGAAACTCCACAGAGACACGTACCTTTGCCAACATTCCAGATCACAAGGTCTTGAATTTTAAAAGTATCCTAATCAAACTTTAGTGTATGTTACCTAAACAGATGTAATTTGTTAATCCATAATAAGAGGTAAGTGTCATGGTTCACTAACTCAATGGTAACATCACAGGTTAACTCTGCTGGCCATAACAAAGGCAGCTCCAATAAGGTGTCACCTATGCACATTGCTGAAAGTGCTTCCATCCTGTCAGAAATTTACACTTAATTTTCTCCCTGTAGTGGAGAATTTTACAGTCTTGATCGCCCTATTTCTTAATACTAGAGAATCACCTAAACCAAAACAGTACAGTGATCCAGATTACATCCATTTGTTGATTTTACCTTAACTATCCACAAAATTGAATAAAAATGCATTTGAAATGTTAAATGTTTTGAAAGAAATGCTTACAGAAAAATCAATAAAAATAAAAAAAGTAATATCTAGGCCACTTTGCAGAGGTATATTTATATGAATACACCAAAAGATGACATTGTGGTGTCAATCCCTCATTTCAAAATACATTCAGTCATTGACACCTGATAGCTGAGACGCTCCATAGAAGAATTCATTTATTAAGCCCCAAGTTAGTTCATGTATTTCTTATTGCTGTTTTATTTAGTGATGGTCCTTTGTCTGTTGTCCAGCCGTCCATTAACAAGGCCCATTTCACATCTGCTTGACCTATGCATACAAAATTCTACATACAGTTAAATGACCCTAAGTTTTCCTACCAAACAAAAACGTGAGTCACTGCGACTTAAAGAAATTAAGGATAAAGCTCCAATTTCCAGTAAAAACTTGTTGTTTTACTGTTAAACTGCCCACTATGAAATCCACTGGTGTTAATGTATTCATGCTTGATATAACCATTCATGCATATATTTCCTTTACACATGCCATAAAATCAGGAATTATATTTACTCACCTAAAAAGATATTTGTTTAAGTAAGAGACTATATTCCCTAGGATATAACTTTATTTAATAAAGATTCAGTTGTATACCAGACAGATCAGTATTTTGTAAATTTCTTAAGTTCTCAGCATAATTGTAAAATCAGTACCTTAAATTTGACCCAATTTTGACCATGGCACATTTTTTCCTATAAGCACCATTGATTTAATTTTCACAGTATGTATAAATGAAATTTTATATCATCATTGTTTGTTATACATGTTAGTTTAAATGATAAAATTACTGGTGTTAAGATGTTTTATGGTCTACTGTTGATCACTTTCGGTGTCTTGCATAATAAAATCAATTACATTTTCCAGCGATTCCAAGTTCCTGAGCTTGCATAAAGGAACTACAGAAGATACCACCTTTAGATGGACCATAACTCTACAGTAAGTGGTATAAAAAGTCCTCATTACAGTGTTATAGCACCTCAGTTTGTATTATGTCTCTCTTGCTTAAATTACATACACACACCCATTCGTGCACAAACACAAACACTCAGTTATGTCCTTGGGGAGCCTACTCCTGTTATTAATGGAGCAGTCCCACTGACTCTTAGATTTCCTATGTTTTCCTATGAAAAAAGTGTCTCCTGTAAGGCCAATAAAAAGGTTTGGTTCTCAGGCACTTTTTCGGAAATCAGTTTTATTTATTTTTACCTTTGTTGTATGTTTTGACAAAAATGTCATATGATCAGGAAAAAAGCATGATAATAACAGAATTGTTTGGCTAAACACTACATAACAAAAGGAATTTTAACAAAATATGTATTATTTATCTTCTTGAAAGAAATGTCCAAGTGGCTGGAGCTCAAAAATCAAAATGTTTAATGTTGGGGGGTTAAAATTAACATGTGCGGTGCCTTAGAACCCTACCTTCCCCCCCTAATTTCCTATATTTTCCAGCATTTATACTATATATCCTTTATTTTCCAATATTTTTTTTTCACTGCAACATGATGTTACTGATGTGACTGTTGTTACATAATTGTTGTTACCTAGACCTACATTTGAAATTAAACCTTGGTATGTCATATGTCAACATCAGAATGCTAGCATAATAAAAATGTTTTGCCTCTCTTCTGGAAATAAAGGATGTTTCTTGCTTGTGTCATTTTTAAAATATTGTCAGAAGCATCATATGTCATCATACATCATATGTAATCATTATTTTATAACCATCTTTTCTGTTTTTCAGTGATGAGTTGACACCCACCGCCTGTAAACACAGAGTCACTGCTGCCTGTATAGAGCTTACGTTACAGAAAAAAATTCCAAAGAGATGGGGTGTCTTGGAAGCTCCACAACACAAAGGTAATTAAAATACCCCATGATCTCATTAATCTCCACAGTAGTTATTTGAAACTTCATTTATCAGATTTATAAATTCAGACGTTGTTGTATATCATATTATTATTATACTTCTAGGTAATGCTAATCTTGGAATCTGTAAGCCTGTTCATAATGCCAAGTTTGTATTGTATTCATTCATATGAAATAATTTTTTTCAGGTGCAACTTTTCTATACCCATTTCATGTCATTTTCATTTAAAAGAATAACATCTAGAGTTGTATACATATCTGTTTATATCAGACAACAAAGATGACAAATGCACTTGCACTCTTACCATGTCTACAAATGCAAAAAAAAGTTCCTGTGACTCTACACTAACCCCACCTGTTCACAAACAAAATATTGCAACTAAGTAAGTTTATTTTTGGAGGTTTTACGAAATAACAAACATTAATACACAAAAATGGGAATTGTGATACTTAATAAGCATTTCATTAAATGCAAGTAACAGCTTACATGTAGACCATGCAGCATGGTAAAAAAAGAAATAAAAAAATAAAAAAATTTGTTTCTATCTCAAGATTACCAGAGTGTTTTCAGTATGATAATTTCATCTATTCTGACATCATAGCAGACTTTTGTCAGTAAAAAATATCCCACCATGACAGACCAGGTAAAAAGGGTCTGAAACAAAATTGCATTTTGACTCTCTCTCTATATGTGTGTGTGTGTGTGTATGTATATATATGTATATATATATATATATATATATATATATATATATATATATATATATTATATAAAATATAGGTCAGTAGCCTGTAGTGGAACTGTCAATTGAATGAAGATGAAGATATCCCTACAATAAGAATTATATATTATTATTATTAAGCCTTATGGATTTCAGTGTTATATAAACTGGTTTAGGAATAATCCAGAAGTCATAACCTGTTGTTAAGACATTAAAGAGAATTTCTGAGGTTTTTTTCAAAATTTCACCATTTTGTCACCAGAGGGGTTTGAACTAGGGATCTTCAGCTCAAATGTCCAATGCCTCATACTTTTGATATGTTTTTGACGTGACACTTTCTTATAATTTCAATGTTTTACATTATATGTAAAATATGATGATGTGATACAGATCCTGTGGAAAACCAGTCAGAACCTCCTAAACCTAATACATGGATACCTGTGGCTCCAAGCACAGCAAACAAAGAGAATGAAAAACCCAAAGATAATGAGAAGATGTCAAAGGTCATATTTGACGAATTGTCCAATGAGAAGCCCTCAGTAACTGACCTGGAGGATGCCCAGCCTGTCAGAGACACCGTGAAAGAGACAAAGGACTATGTAACTCAGGTGACATTGTTTCTCCAGGTTTATGTAATAATACCGTAAATCTTTGAATATAGCCCCTTTTGCACACAGCCAGATGTCAGTTGTTTCTGCAGATGTATGCAATAATGTGCTTGATATTACTGTATATCCTTTTTGAATAAGCCGGATGTCACTTTCATCAACTTAATCTCAAATCTGTCACATATATTTCATTTGAGTTTAAGGAAGTATTTTATTGAAAAAAAATTTCAATTATTGAGGAATTCAGAATTATTACATTAATTGAAATGTAATCTGACATAACTTGTCTATTTTATATTTTTTTGTATCATGTCATGACAGAATGGCACATCATGTTGATATAGTTTGGTGTTCTGAATTTACAGAAACCAACCTGCATGGTTTCTCCGCTGAACAAAGATGCTGAAGGACAGGTGGTGCCCCCTGGTATGACTGGTCTCGACAATCTCGGGAATACTTGCTTCATGAACAGTGTGCTGCAAGTCCTGGCTAACACACGCGAGCTGCGAGACTTCTTTCTCGGTATGGATGTTATTTGCTGGTATAGTATTTTTAGCTCAGCTGACTATAAGTCATCTGAGCTATAGTCGTGGTCCATTGTCCGTCGTCCGTCCGTCCGTCCGTCCGTCCGTCCGTCCGTCCGTCCGTAGATGTGGCACGTTTTTAAACCGTAAGACCTAGGAATCCAAAATTCAGCATAATGTTAGATGTCCCCAAGATCTCCTACCAAGCCGAAAACTGGGTCTTTGCGACTTCGTTCCTTTGAGAAATTAAGGAAAAACCTCAATTTTTTATTAAAATCCTATTTTCACACTTCAGGACTGCCTAATATCAAAACCACTCATCTGTTTTTCCTCATATTTACCATAAATAATCCTCTATATGGTTCCTATGTACATGCCAGAAATTGGGTCTGTATTATATAATTTAAAAAAGTTATGGGCCCAAACATAATGCATTTTGTAAATAATCAGGAAAAAAATTTGATCACTTAACACAAAACTTGTTAAAGCTAAGCACTTTTTTTCCAGTAATATAACTTTTATTAATCAAAATTAAATTGTATACCCAAAATTTGATCAAAATCTTTTAAATTTTTTGAAATATTAGCAAAAATAAAAAATTGGTACCTTAAACTTTGCCCAACTTTGACCATGGCACGTTTTTTTCCTGTAACTGCTGTGGATTTAATTTTCAAAGCATGTTTTTGTTAGCATTTCAACTGTTAACATTTAAAATTTGAAACCAGTTGATCAAAAACTGTAGATTTTATTCAAGTTTTCAAGCACCATGTCACATATTGTTTACATCAACCTAGTGTTATGCAGTTTGCTAGAGCTCAGCTCCCCAGCTTCAGCTCTAAGTTCCTTAAATTAGGCATACAGTAAGATGTCTCCAAAATCCCCTACCATACCAAGAATTTGGTCACCAGAACTTAATTCCTTCGAGATATTAATGAAAAACTTCATTTTTTTCATTAAAAACCCTTTGTTACACTTCAGGACTGCCTAGTATCAAAACCACTGATCTGACTTTGATCATATATAATATACATATTTTTCTATACTTTCGCTATGCACATGCCAGAAATGATGTCAGTATTGCGTAATTGTTTTAAGTTATGTGCCCAAACAAAATTGACTTTGTAAAAAATCAGGAAAAATATTTACTCAGGTTTCATGAAAATTATTGAAGCTAGAGAATTTTTTTTAAGTATATAACTTTGTTTAATTAAGATTCAATTGTATACCCAAAATTAGATCTGTATTTTGTAAATTTTATAAGTTATTAGCATAAACATAAAATCAGTACCTGAAATTGTACCCAACTTTGACCATGGCACATTTTTTCCCTGTGAGTACTGTTGATTTAATTTTCTCAGAATGTAAACATAAGTATTTAATGTGTTCAAATCTGAAATTTGAAACTAAAAGGTTGAAAATTAGGCTAGTTATTGAATTTTATCTTGAGGGTCTATTGTAGTCACTTGCTTTGTTCCAGATGCAGGTAGGCCACTCCAGGTCACTGGAAGTCAGCTATGCCAGGGTTCCTGATTTGTTTCAGTCACTGGGGGAGATCCCCTGCTGTGACAGGTGTACAATTGTTCTCATATCACACCCCCTCCCCCCCCCCCCCCCCCATGAATATATAAATATACATTTGTATGCATGATGTGGTGTTACATGACAAGATTGAGATTTATGATGATGCAATTTAGAATTATGAATCAACGTTTATATTCAGAAATATATGTTATATTGGAAATGTATACAAATTAAACTTAAAATAAAAAAATAAGGATCTAATACCAACATGTGTTCATTATTTTCGAGCCTCAGCAGAATTGGAGATCAGGCTTTGTTTGCCCTGAATGTTTATGCAAAAGTGTTGTTAATCCCATCTCTTCCAATTTTTTCAATTTGAAAGATAATTGGATTAGAAAAAATTAAGATCTAATATTGAAACATATTCTTGCCCCAGGAGAATGGAACATAAAGTGATCAGCTCTTGTCTGTCCATCATCTCTCAATTATCATTAAATATATATACTAATTATGAAATTTTTCCTTTAAGCACTGTTGAAATAACTTTCATATGCTGTATTTGTATGGATTTAAGCCATTAAAGTCTGAAATTTGAAAGCAACTTATGTATTCAGATGTGTAATATTGCAGATGAAAAACTTTAAAATATTAAAATATATTATCAGCTTTGTTTGTCTAACAGTCTGTCTGTCCTTTTTTAAATATTATGTAATTGTGAATGGACTATTTAATCCTGTAAGTATTGTTTAATTAAGTGGAAATCCTATATGTATATACACTATGTTAATACAGAGATGTTGTAACTCCCATCATTCCAGCCCTCCCCCCCCCAACCACCACCACCAGGTTCTTGCATCTGGGGACTGGAGACATCAGTTATATTTCAACTGTATACATTTTATAAAATAAAAATACATATATTTAATAATATATATTATGTAAAATAGATCCAATTGAGCAAATGTGTAAACTATTGAACTGTCAACAAACTATCAAAAAGCCAGCCAATGATCATGGTAATAATATACATCTTATGTTCACAAACTGCTCACATGCTTCAATTTTGACATTAGAGAATGCATGGTTTGGTCACAAAATATTATTTGCAACAATTTCTCACTCATCAATACAAACCAATCATGTCAACAAGCCATGGCATATATTACCTTTTCATCTTAGACTTGATCTCCATTATTGTATCCGCCAAAACAGAGTTTTGCGGATACTATGTTTTCAGCTGGTCGCCGCCGCCGCCGCCGCCGCCGCCGCCGCCGCCGCCGCCGCCGCCGCCGCCGCCGCCGCCGCCGCGTAGGTGTCCGGAGAACTCCTCCGTAACCGCTGGGCGGAATTTTCCGAAACCCGGGATTATGTTCGGGTCACATGTGAACTGCTGCGCCCCGATTTTGTTTTGACCTCTGACCTTTCCTTTGCGCTCTGCGTCCGTTTGTGCGTCTGTTTCCACACATAAACCCACATATCTCGGGAACCGTTTGACCGATCAGGAAAATTTTTTTGCACAAATGTAGCCCTCGGAGAGCTTTATAACATACACCAAAAATGGTGGCGCCACCTGCAACCATGTTTGCACAGTGTCCATCTGTTCGTCTGCCTTGGGTTAAAATCACTCATATCTCTGCAGTGACTTGACTAATTCACCTGAAATTCGGCATGCGTAAACATCCTGGATAGCTTTTCTGATTTTATGACAGGTGGCGCCACCTACATTCACGTTTACGCTGCAGACATCCAAGCTCATATCTCGGGAACCGTTTGACCGATCAGGAAAATTCTTTTGCACAAATGTAGCCCTTGGAGAGCTTTATAACATACACCAAAAATGGTGGCGCCACCTGCAACCATGTTTGCACAGTGTCCATCTGTTCGTCTGCCTTGGGTTAAAATCACTCATATCTCTGCAGTGACTTGACTAATTCATCTGAAATTGGGCATGCTTATACATCCTGGAAAGCTTTTCTGATTTTATGACAGGTGGCGCCACCTACATTCACGTTTACGCTGCAGACATCCAAGCTCATATCTTGGGAACCGTTAGACCGATCAGGAAAATTCTTTTGCACAAATGTAGCCCTTGGAGAGCTTTATAACATACACCAAAAATGGTGGTGCTACCTGCAACCATGTTTGCACAGTGTCCATCTGTTTGTCTGCCTTGGGTTAAAATCACTCATATCTCTGCAGTGACTTGACTAATTTACCTGAAATTTGGCATGCGTATACATCCTGGATAGCTTTTCTGATTTTATGACAGGTGGCGCCACCTACATTCACGTTTACGCTGCAGACATCCAAGCTCATATCTCGGGAACCGTTTGACCGATCAGGAAAATTTTTTTGCACAAATGTAGCCCTTGGAGAGCTTTATAACATACACCGAAAATGGTGGCACCACCTGCAACCATGTTTGCACAGTGTCCATCTGTTCGTCTGCCTTGGGTTAAAATCACTCATATCTCTGCAGTGGTTTGACTAATTCACCTGAAATTCGGCATGCTTATACATCCTGGATAGCTTTTCTGATTTTATGACAGGTGGCGCCACCTACAATCAAGTTTACGCTGCAGACATCCAAGCTCATATCTAGGGAACCGTTTGACCGATTGGGCCAAAATTTTGCATGTGTATAAATCTCACATAGCTCTCTATCATATGCAAAACTGGTGGCGCCACCTGCAGCCATGTTTGCACAGCTCCCATCTGTTTGTCTGCCATGGGATAAAATCACTCATATCTCGGCAGTGGTTTGACATATCTGCCTAAAATTTTGCAAGTTTATACATCCCCGACAGCTCTCTTGATTTTATGACAGGTGGCGCCACCTGCATTCTAGTTTATGCAGCAGATATCCAAGCTCATATCTTGGGAACCGTTTGACCGATTGGGCCAAAGTTTTGCATGTGTATAGAGCTTTCTGGATTTTTTCGTAGGTAGCGCAACCTACATACACAATTTGGCTGCAGACATCCATGCTAATATGCAACACTTCACCCGTTCCACTCTGATTTAGGCGGATACAAGTAGTCGCTTGTCGACTACCCGTATTCTAGTTATTTTAGATTTTTACCTTCAAGGCCAACTTCAGCTGAGCACAGTGACCCATATTTATAGCACCATGTCTTGAATGTTTACATCAAGTCATTGGTTAACAGTGTTCCAGGCTGTTACATAACACCTTCACTCCTTGCCTACTGCTTCTGTGAGTGTCTGGGTCAGGCTGGGTCAGGCAGTAATTACCAGAGAGCCTTTCTCCTCTCTCTTTCCCTTTCTCTCTTTCTAGCTCTCTTTCTCTCTCTCTCTTTCTCTCTCTCTCACCCCTATGCCTCCCTTCCTCCCTCCACCCCATTATGTTGACAGGTACTATAAACCTAATTTATTAGATATATATGTTGATGCAATTAAGAAATGTGAATCAACTGAAATATTCACATATATATGTTATACTCTAAATGTATAGTTATATTTTCAAACCTGGAAAAAAATGATGTTATAAAAAAGGGAATTTATGTAAAAATTGTTCATAATTTTCTGGCTCAGAAGAATGGGAATTAAATTTATTTGCTTTGTTTCTCTAGCTTTCTTGCCCGTTTTAAATATTTAATAATTATGAATAAACTTTTTTTTCCTGTAAGCTCTGATTAATTAAATTTCATATCCTGTACATATATGCAAGGGTATTGTAACTCCCACCATCCCCTTCCCCCACCCCACTAAGTCCTTGCTCCTTCGCACTGTCAACAATAGTGCTATTGCTATAGCATAAAATTTAATAATTTGAAGAAAATATATACAGAGAGACAGAGGCGTTGTAACTCCCATCATAACCCCCCCCCCCCTCCATCACGTCCTTCCGCCTGTGGAGTGGGGATTTTATAGCAACTGTATACATATCATAAAATAGAAAAAACAGTTTAATTAAAGTTTAAATTAAAAAAATTGGATCTCATTAGACAAATGTGTAAAATGTTGAACTGTCAACAGCCTGTCAAAAAGGTATCCAATGAAAGCGCAAGGTCAGATCTTAAAATATTATTTGCAACAATTTCTTCAATCATATCAACCAACCATAGCCTAGATTACCTCTTTCTCTCAGACTTTATCTACATTTCATAATATTTTAGATTTTAACCTTCCAGGTGTTTAAGTACTGTTGAATGCTCCCTCCCTCTCTCTCTATCTCCTTTTCTCTCTACATCCAACCCTCCTTGCTGCCCACACTGTTTCCTTCTCCGAACCCCATCCCAATGTCAGCCTCAGTAAAGGAGAACAAGTTGAATCAGATATATATATTTTTATATATTGTATAACTGTTTGTTGCCTATGTACGTGCCAGAAATTATGTCAATATTGTGTAATATGTAGATGTGGTGGGCATCAATATAATGTACCTTGTCAAGACCTAAGAGATATCATGTCATACAGTCACAATTCATAAATCCACTCTTCAGCATAGTTAATAATAACATTATATATGTCAAATTGAAATCTTGCGGACTTCTATACACTATAGATCCTTCAACAAATAGCCTTATCATCATTCTACCACTGCTTTGTGTACTGTCATTGCATTCATATTTGCTCAAATATATTGCTATTTTCAACAGCTCCCAAATAAATAAAAAATAAACCACTATATTTACTCCATATTAATCCATCAGTCAGGTAATTTCATACATGATTTACTTGCATATTACATTATATTCCTTTATAATAGCCTAATAGGTCCATGATATTCATAAGGTTTGTCGACTAAATATAGTATCACAATGGTGATACATTTATAGTTCAATCATGATCAGCTGAGCGTCGTGACCCATAGGTCCCTTGTTTTAATTTTGTATGACCAAGTTTATTTCATCTCAACCAATGAGATTATGGAGTGGGCAGGATTTTTTTTCATGAAAATAAATTGGTAAAAAAAATTGGAAAAATTGCAAAATATTGGGAAGAACTTAAAAATGCACTTTAGTACTTAAAAATATTGTGGAAGCAAGAATTAACCTATTTTCTGTGACAGCTGTAACATTTCATGGGATCGAAAGCAAGGACACAACATTACTAGTGACTTTGTGCTAGATGCTCATTCATAAAAAAAAGAAATGATCTGCAAAAATATGACCAGCAATTCTGTACATGTAGTTGGCCTTATCTTTTATTGATGATGTTTCAACTCCCATTAATGGTATTAACTAAGAGATTATTATTGAAGGTACATAAATATTTACAATAGTATGTGTATGATCATAGACATTTACAACTGTATGTTTATGATCATAAACATTTACAACTGTATGTGTATGATCATAAACATTTACAATAGTCTGTGTATGGTCATAAACTTTTACAATAGTATGTGTATGATCATAAACATTTACAATAGTATGTGTATTATCTCATATTGTTAGTTCATATTGGCTGAAAATCACCCTGCAACACCATCCAGTCTCAAAGAGACTTATCTCCATTTCACCTATTTTATAAGTTATCATGGTTGAATGCGTGAGTAAACACAGTCCATGTGTGTCTGTTCATCATACTATGGTCTGATTGCCCAGTAACTGATAGTTAAGCAGAAGAAACATGGAAAAAGAAACAACAATTTGTATTTTTGATTTGTTAAGTTGTGAAGTACTGCCATCAGGTGGCATGTCTGCTATGTTTATGTTTAGCCCCACTGATCACGCTGGGTGCAAGTTTTTTTCATGTGGATACAGGAGTAAGAAAATGGTTGTAGAATGAAATATTGGCACATACCATAACACTATATGAATGTCTTTATGAATTAACTGTTTTCCTTAACAGAGGGTCTGTTCCAGAAAGAGATAAATCCAGAAAACCCTCTAGGGACAGGAGGGAAGCTGGCAGTAGCATTTGCTGTCCTGATGAGAGTCTTGTGGTCTGGTAAACATAGGTCGTATGCCCCATCCAAACTTAAAGTAAGTACACCCATCCAAACTTAAAGTAAGTACACCCATCCAAACTGAAAGTAATTACACCCATCCAAACTTAAAAGTAAGCAGTAAGTGTGCAACTCATATTAAGATCTTTAAAGCATTAACTTAGAGGCTTAGAGTCTACTTTAATCATTGACTGATCAGATTACATTAAATTGGATTTGTGTGACTGTGGTCCATTCTGGGGGGTTGTAATAGCATATTTTTCATAATTTAAGGGTAAAAATTATCAAATTTTTCTCTTTATTTTAAAACCTTATTCCAAGCACCAAGTACAAACCACTAGTTACATGGCTAATGCTGATGAAAATACCTCTAGTATTTTCATATAATTAATTTACATGATATGTCCTGAAGAGATCATTTCTTGAATTCTTAAATATAAGCTTCATAAATTATTCTGACTGACAAGGCATGGTAAACTGTAATGATGTAATCTTTATTTTTTTTGCAGAATCTGGTGGCCATGAAGGCTAGTCAGTTTACAGGATTTGCTCAGCATGATGCACAGGAATTCATGGCCTTTCTCCTGGATGGCTTACATGAGGTATATATGGATATTGTTGTTGTTTAACATGGGTAAATCCAGAATGGGAGTAGTGGAGGGAGGAGGGTGCATCATCGTCCGTCGTGCGTCGTGTGTCATGCGTCATGTGTCGTCTGTACGTTAACCATAGCTATCTCAAATACGGCAGGAGCTAGCATCACCAAATTTTTTGCAAATAATCAGTCATCCAAAAAACTAAATCGGATTTTGCTTATTTTTTGGCTAACTGCATTTTCTTAGATTTTATAGGGAAAAAGCTAAAAAAGCTTTAAAATCTTCTTCTCCGAAACTGTCCAGCCAAATTGTCCAATATTTCACAGAAATGATCCCTGGAACAATCTTTCTCAAGTTTGTTCGAATGGTTCCAATTTGGAGATTTTTGGCCGAGTTACAGGAGGTTGAACTTTGTTAATTGTGCAAAAAAGCATATTAAAATTTAAATCTCAGAAACGGCAGGAGCTAGCATCACCAAATTTTTTGCAAATAATCAGTCATCCAAAAAACTAAATCGGATTTTGCTTATTTTTTGGCTAACTGCATTTTCTTAGATTTTATAGGGAAAAAGCTAAAAAAGCTTTAAAAATCTTCTTCTCCGAAACTGTCCAGCCAAATTGTCCAATATTTCACAGAAATGATCCCTGGAACAATCTTTCTCAAGTTTGTTCGAATGGTTCCAATTTGGAGATTTTTGGCCGAGTTACAGGAGGTTGAACTTTGTTAATTGTGCAAAAAAGCATATTAAAATTTAAATCTCAGAAACGGCTGGAGCTATCATCACCAAATTTTATGCCAATGTTGGTCACATAGGTCATATCTGAAATTGACGTATTGGTGGCGCCACCTGCATCGGCCTTTTTTGTACGGGGTCATCAGTGCCTGTATCACACTGAGGGCTACAAAAAACTTCTTCTCTGAAACCATATGGCCAAAATGTTTAATATCACACAGAAATGATCCTAGGGTAGTGCTTTCTGAAGTTTGTTCAAATGGTCTCTTTTCAGTGACTTTTGGATGCTGAATTTAGTCATATGCCATAACAGCCCATTTTAGCTCAGTGGCTACAAAGATCTTCTTCTCAAAAACCACTGGGCCAAATTCTTAAATCTCATGCATAAATTATCCTCAGATGTTGATCATTCAAGTTTGTTCAAATGGTTTTGGTTCAGTGCTATTTGGCTGAGTTACGGGAAGCTGAATTTAGCCAGTTTGCTGTATCTTCCTATTTGAGTTATAAACCTGTGAAACGTTTTTCGACTAATGCCACTGAAGCCAGTTTGTTAAATATTTTACAAGAATAATCCCTTCAATAATTCTTATAATAATTGTCATTAATGATTCCACATGAATGATTTTTGGCTGAATTATGGAGATTGAATTGAGTCATTAGCTCAGCTGACTATAAGTCATCTGAGCTATAGTCGTGGTCCTTTGTCCGTCGTCCGTCCGTCCGTTAACAGGGCACGTTTTAAAACCGTTGGACCTATGTGTCCAAAAATTTGCATACCATTAGATGTCCCCAAAATCTCCTACCATAACAAAAATTGAGTCATTAGGACTTTGTTCCTTCGAGATATATAGGAAAAACCTCCGTTTTCCATAAAAACCCATTGTTACACTTCAAGGCTGCCTAATATCAAAACCAATGATCTGTTTTGATCGTATTTAGTATTCATATTCTTCCATACATTTTCTGTGAACATACCAAAAATTAGGTCAGTATTGGGTATTATTTTGAAGTTATGGGCCCAAATATAATGCAATTTTTAAAAAATCAGGAAATATATTTACTCACCTAACATGAGAATTGCTGAAGCTGGAGACTTTTTTTCAGGAATATAACTTTATTTAATCAAGATTCAATTGTTTACCCAAAATTAGATCTGAATTGTGCAAATTTTTCAAGTTATTAGCATAAATAAAAAATCAATACCTTAAATTTTGTCCAACTTTGGCAATGGCACATTTTTTCCCTGTAAGCACTGTTGATTTAATTTTCACAGCATACATACATAAGGATTTAATCTTTTAAAATCTGAAATTTCAAAGGAATTGATTGAAAAGAGAAGCTTTTATTCAAGTTTTCATACACCATGTCAAGTGTTGTTTACATCTAGCCCACCTAGTAACAGCCTTCACTTGCATTATGTAACCCACTCCAGGCATGCAGCTTACCTTGGCCTAGCTTGGCCACTACTAGCAGGCTTCCACTCTGCCCTGCACTCCCCCCCCAGATGGTGCAATAACTAAATGAATGTTATAATTTTCTGTATTTTCTTTTATTCTTGGCTATGCTACATTTTAGATTTTGAATTGTACCAACAGGGTTACAATGATTAAAGTGCACATTTAATTGTGTCCACAAAGTGGTGTATTGCTATGAAAGTGTGGATGTTTATCAGATAAGTAAATTCTTACTTCAGAAGAGAAAAAACTTCACCAGATGTGAAATTGACTATTAATTCCAGTAATAAATTATAGCCGAGATAGTAATTAGCACAATGATATTGTTTGTCCCTCATTCAACCAACAGTGTGTATATTTTATTTGAAAAGATGTTTTTATTTTATCAAATTTACTGAATCTTTTATTTTATTTTGGTGAATAAAATTAAGCATGTACTGAAAACTCCAATGTGCAAAACTTTTAAATAGTGATTCAAGGAATAATCTTGTAGATGCCATGTTGTGGCATTATTTTCTTTTAATTTCAGTTTAAACATTTGTGATTTAAAAATAATAAAATATATGTGTATGCATAATATGACCCAATATGAGCTACACTCTGGATATATAATGATTGCAACTTAGAATTCAAATATTTTAACTTATATTTTCAGTTTTTTTTTACAAATTTATAAAACTTGTAAATAAAAAAAAATGAATCAGATAAAAACTATTAATGGAAAATGTGGATATGCTTAAGAAAATAGGCTTATCAGAGTATTAGTTTGCAATCATATATTTAGAACTTTACTATAACCAAGTAGGATGGCCCCTTATCTCTTAGGTTCTCATATGCTCATATAAATGAAAAACATTACAATAGAATATTTTGCATATTTTGCATTTGCAAACATTTCAAACTTCAGCTGAGCGCCGTGACCCATAGGTCCCTTGTTTAACCATATATGTTAGCTTTGTTATGCTGTTACATCAAGCCTGGCACCTGTTTATCAGCATCTATTACATCATGCCACTAGACATTTAGATTTCAGGTTTTCTTTGGTTAATATTGACAAGAAAATTTTTTTAAAAGCTTTTAACAAATTTAGATTTATGATATAAATTATTCATCATACCAGGCAATGTTACAATCATGGATATTCAGCTCTCTGTGGCTATATAAAGACAACTGTACATGGAATATAAATTATTGGATCCCTACTCAACTTAATTCAAGAATTTGCCATCAATGAGATATATCTGTATTTTAATTTTGCATTCAGTATGCATCCGTAATAATTTTACATATATTTCTTATTTCTTTTTTATAAAAAAAGTCAGCTGAAAAGCATTTTGTATTGGGAAAATAAATTTCAAAGTTATTTCAAGTAGGGACCACTTTTGTGTACAGATGGCAGCACTTGGTTTACCATTGGCAGATTGCCGGTGCCTTGATGTTGGCCATTAGCCAAGATGATGTCAGCTCTATAAATAGTTTTGGCACAGTGCGAGGATTGGAAGAAGTGCAGCCAGGTAGAGGTCAAGAGTTCACTAGGTGCAGTAGCTGCATTCAATTTATAGCTTTGGCAGACTGCTCACTGCATCATATTTGGCACCAAAGTTCAGCCTGAATCTATTTATAGCTTTGGCAGACTGCCAACTGTGTCAGATTATGCAATAGGTCAAGAGTTCACTCAGTGCAGCCAGGTACAGTTCAAAAGTTCAGTCTAGCCAGGTGCAGGTCAAGAGTTCACTCAGTGCAGTAGCTTGAGGCAGCAATTTGTCACAGGTCACTCGGGGGCAACTGCCTTACTCACCTAAGCCTTGTCAGCCCAGTGCATCAAACCCTGGGGAAGTTTGATGTATTGGACTGATATTTTGACCTGTCTATGCGTTTTTGATGGTATTCTTATTTACAAGACAGGTAGTGCCACCTACATTGACTTTTGCAGTGTATGCGCCTGCTTATTTCTACAGAGGAATATGATACATCAGCCTAAAATTGGGCATGTTTATACATATCGGGTAGCTTAACAGTGTACAAGACTGGTGGTGCCACCTACAATAATTTTTTCACAGTGTATGTCCCTGCTTATTTCACAGGAGGGGTTTGACATATCAGTCTGACATTGGGTATATTTATATATCTCTTCGTTGTATATAAGACTGGTGGTGCCAGCTACAATTATTGTATCCGCAAGTCGGATGTTTTCAGTCGGATGCCGAAGCTGCAACAATCGCCGCATAGGTTTCCGGAGAACTCCTCCATAACCACTTGGCATAATTTTTAAAATTCTTAATTATGATAGGTCACATGTGAACTGCTGCGCCCTCATTTTTGGTTGACCTCTGACCTTTCCTCTCTGCCCAGCGTCCATTTTTGCATCTGTTTCCACACATAAACCCACATATCTCGGGAACCGTTTGACCAATAAGGCTAAAGATTTTGCACAAATGTAGCTCTTGGAGGCTTTATAACATACACTAAAAATGGTGGCGGCACCTGCAACCATTTTTGCATAGTGTCCATCTGTTCATCTGCCTTGGGATAAAAACACTCATATCTCAGGACTGGTTTGAAATATACCCCTGAAATTTTGCATGTGTATAGATCGCACAAAGCTCTTAATCATACACAAAATTGGTGGTGCCATCTGCCACCATTTTTGCACAGCGTCGGTTTAGTGTTTAGTACTTGCATTGTTCATATACATGTTACACATGTTCTTGAAAAGTAATGGTCCAGCATTGAAGTATTATACCTGGTGTAATCTCGTTGCACAGGTTCGCATTAGGCCTGTAGGCCTTGTTGTAACAATTTAGAATACCTTCTTTGTCTTAAAGCATTTGTTGTGTGAATGTTTACTTTCTATATCTATGTGGTAATGTGTTTCCCCTACCCCTACAGGATGTGAATCGTATCAAGAAGAAGCCTTACACACAGACAGTTGATTCTGATGGGAGGCCAGATGAGGTAAGATTACATATTAAATCAGGTGTTAACAACAAAAATGATTAAGTTTAACAGTGTCCTTTTCAATTTGGGTAACCATGGGACATCAATGGATCATGTCAGTTTAATGAAAAAGTGTTCAGCTGCATTCATTTGTACAAATGTCCCTCACTTTTTAATATGATAACTCAAGAATCGTTTGATTTCATGTAGAATTCTTACCAAGGATGCACAGATTCTTGTTTTACTGACCTTAAACCAACTATCAGTGTCACCACAGGTATGTAATGTAATATCTGTAGAACAGTTTTTAGCTCAGCTGACTATAAGTCATCTGAGCTATAGTCATGGTCCATTGTCCGTCGTCCGTCCGTCTGTCTGTCCGTCCGTCCGTCCGTCTGGATGTCCGTCCGTAAGACTGGCACGTTTCGACACCGTTGGACCTATGAATCTGAATTTTGGCATACAGTTAGATGTCCCCATAATCTCCTACCATGCCAAAAATTGGGTCAATAGGACTTCGTTCCTTTGAGATATTAAGGAAAAACCTCAATTTTTTATTAGAAATCTATTTTCACACTTCAGGACTGCCTAATATCAAAACCACTCATCTGGTTTTCTTCATATTTACCATAAATATTCCTCTATATAGTTCCTATGTACATGCCAGATATTAAGTCAGTATTATATAATTTAAAAAAGTTATGGGCCCAAACATAATGGACTTTGTAAAAAAATCAGGAAGATATTTGGTCACTTAAGACCAAAAGTGTTAAAGGTAGGGACTTTTTTTTCAGTAATACAACTTTAATTAATAACAATTTAATTGTATACCAAAAATTAGATCAAAATTTGTTAAATTTTTTTAAATATTGGCAAAAATATAAAATTGGTACCTTGAATTTTGCCCAACTTTGGCCATGGCACGTTTTTTTCCTGTAAGTACTGTGGGTTTAATTTTCACACCATATATACATAAGGATTTAATCTGTAAAAATCTGAAATTTGAAAATAAAAGCTGCAAAATTAGGCTAGTTATTGAATTTTTTGGAGGCTCTTGTTGTATTCCCTTACATTGTCAGGCAGTCCACTTTGATGACTGTAGGTCATTCAGTGCACATCTCTATGCTCCCCAGGCTGTTGACATAATTTTAGATGTCCCTAAAATCTCCTACCATACCGAAAATTGGGTCATTAGGACTTTGTTCCTTCGAGATATTAAGGAAAAAAACCCTTCCATAAAAAAAGCCATTGTTACACTTCAAGGCTGCCTAATATCAAAACCACTGATCTGTTTTTGATCGTATTTAGTAATCACATTCTTTTATACATTTTCTATGAACATACCAAAAATTAGGTCAGTATTCGGTATTATTTTGAAGTTATGGGCCAAAACATAATGCAATTTTTTAAAAAATCAGGAAATATATTTACTCACCTAACATATGATTTGCTGAACCTAGAGACTTTTTTTCAGGAATATAACTTTATTTAATCAAGATTCAATTGTTTACCCAAAATTAGATCTGAATTTCGCAAATTTTTCAAGTTATTAGCATAAATAAAAAATCAATACCTTAAATTTTGTCCAACTTTGGCACTGTTGATTTAATTTTCCCAGCATATATGCATAAGGATTTAATCTTTTGAAATCTGAACATTCAAAAGAAATTGATTGGAATGAATAGCTTTTATTCATGTTTTCATACAACATGTCAAGTGTTGTTTACATCTAGCCCACCTAGTAGTACAGCCTTCACTTGCATTATGTAACCCACCCCAGGCAGCTTACCTTGGCCCAGCTTGGCCACTACTAGCAGGCTTCCCCTTTGCCCTGCACTTATCCCCCCCCCCCAGCTGGTGCATAAACTAGATGAATGTTATAATTTTTCTGTATTTTATTTTATTCTTGGACATGCTACATTTTAGATTTTGTATTGTACCACCAGGGTTACAATGATTAAAGTGTACATTTAATTGTGTCCACAAAGTGGTGTATTGCTGTGAAATTGTGGATGTTCATGAGATAAGTAATTCCTTACTTCAGAAGAGTAAAAACTTCACCAGGTGTGAAATTGACTATTAATTCCAGTAATTAATTAAAACTGGGATAGTAATTAGCACAATGATATTGTTTGTCCCTCATTCAACCAACAGTGTGTATACTTTATTTGAAAAGATGTTTTATTTTATCAAATTTACTTTTATTTTGTTTTGGTGAATAAAATTAAGCATGTCCTGAAAACTCCAATGTGCAAAACTTTTTAATAGTGATTCAAGGAATATTATTGTAGATGCCATGTTGTGGCATTATTTTCTTTTAAAATCAGTTTAAACATTTATGATTTAAAAATAATAAAATATATGTGTATGCATAATATGACCCAATGTTTTTTACTATGTATATATAATGATTGCAACTTTTGCAACAATTCTAATATTTTAACTTTTATTTTCAGGTTTTTTAATTAAAAATTTTTAAACCTGTAAATAAAAAAAATGATTCAGATAAAAACTTCTTAATGGAAAAAGTGGATCTGCTTAAAAAATAGGATTATATTTAAACTTAAATGCATTATTCTCTTGAAAGTGAAATAAAGGTATTAGTCCATTCTGTCCACTTGCCTGTCCAACTATGAATTTTTGTATGCAACACAGTATCTCAAAACTTTTACTGTTTTTCTTCATGACAGTCTTGTCAGAGTATTAGTTTGCAATCATATATTTAGAACTTTACTATAACCAAGTAGGAGGGCCCCTTTCCTCTTAGCTTTTCATATTCTTATATAAATGAAAAACATTACAATAGAATATTTCTACATCCACCTTCGTGCTGCCCTCACTTTTACCTCATCCAAACCCCATCCCAAAGTCAGCCTCAGTAAGCAAGAACAAGATGAATCAGATATATTCATACTTTGATATTTTGTATAACTATTCGTCCATAGGTACTTATGTACATGCCAGAAATTATGTCAATATTGTGTAATATGTAGACATAGTGGGCATCACAATAATGTACCTTGTCAAGACTAAAGAGATATTGTGTCATACAGTCACATATTCATAAATCACTTCATCAGCATAGTTAATCATAACATCATATCTGTCAAATTGAACGCTTGCAGACTACCATACACTTTAGATTCTTCAACAAATAGCCTTATCATCATTCTACTACTGCTTATTACTGCTGTCATTGCATTCATATTTGCTCAAATATATCACAATTTTCAACCCCTCCTAAATAAATAAAAAATAAACCACTTTATTTGACTCTATTAATCCATCAGTCAGGTAATTTCATTTATCATTTACTCACATATTACATTACATTCCTTTATAATAGCCTAACATGTACATGATATTCATAAGCTTTATCGACTCGATATAGTATTACAGTGGAGAAACATTTATAGTCCAATCACGATCAGCTGAGTGCCGTGACCCATGGGTCCCTTGTTTCATTCATATATTCAGTAGCTTATCTTGTTGAATGAGACATACCAAACCTTATCTTGTCAGCTTATTGGATAATATGATTTTATTTTAATTGAACCTTGCCACTGAGTTTACTTGAAAGGTTCAAAAACTGTCAGAAACACGGAAATCCAGAAAGTTTTATGTTGTACCATCTAGTGTTAGATGATGATTCATTGTCATTGAAAGGGTGGTGTCATCTACAGGCCATTTGTCAAACTAAAACAAACAAAAAATAATTTTCAGAACAGTTATGAATAAATTGTAGTGTTAGTTAAAAAGAGAACTTGGTCTCTGGGTCTTGGCAGACACTGCTTTAATGAACCCCTAACAATTGAAGATTTGCATTTACATTTAAAATAACTATAAAGAACAACACATGGTACCAGCAAACGTATTGTTTTGTTTTGACATATTGAAAAATATATAAAACATATCATTGTAATGGTGAGTAAATAATGTATATATTTACAGGATGGCTATGGCCCAAAATTTGGTATTTATATTTAAGAAACAAAGTTTCAGATTGCCGTCAGAGATACACTTCCAATGCATGCACCAATATTTGTTTTGTTGTTTTAGGTGGTTGCAGATGAAGCATGGATGGTACACAAGAAGAGAAACGATTCTTTTATTGTTGACCTTTTTCAAGGTCAATACAAATCAAAACTTGTGTGCCCAATTTGTGGAAAGGTAGGTCAAGTACTCTGCTCTAATTAATTTCTATGTCTGCCACCAGATGTCCCCAGGCACAGTAGGACAGTTTTGTCTGGTTTCCTTTGACCAGGTGTGATATGGAGTCCCCCTTTAATGAGGAGTACAGTCATTGATTAAAAAAGCTGGTGGCCCTGGGCTAGGAGACCATAGAAAGCCCAGATTTCATATATAGTGCCTGTTCGCGAGAAAATAAAACACATTCTGTTTACTGAAATAGTGTTTTAGTTCACACAAGTGTGGCTGTACATTCTGTCCACAGAAGATATGGCCTGCTGTAAATTGGTTGTATTAACCCTATAACCATCATAAAACTCTGCAGTAATCATGAATGACATTCATGAATTAAGTAATATCTTTAATAATTTTAGCCCAGCAGATTGTGAAAACTCAAAAATTGACCTTAAAATTGTGACAAAAATTGCCAAAGGCATCCAATTATCACATTTGACAGTTAGAATTGGGTCAAGCTGATCATGTGTATAATGTGTCAAAACTCACCAGACTTGACCACCTTGATCGGTATGCCTATTAGCATGATTAGGCCTATTTTTGTTTTGCATCATAAAAGGACAGCATATTGAATTGTAAATAGTAACATTGAATTTGTCACTTGATATCCACTGAAATTATCAGAATAACAATTTCTGAGGAATCTAATACTAATATAGGTAAATTTCCCCAGAACCTGATAGTTGCCAGGCCTATCCAAAATTGATATAAAAAAATATTTTATATCAGTTATGATAATTAATAATGCACATTTATTATTGTAACACTTGAATATTTAAATCTGTTTCAGTGTTATTGAAGGCTGGCAGTCTTTTGAGCCACTGATCGATTATCGCTCGGCCTCATTTTAGGCGTGTCAATGTACTTGTGGCACAGTTCCACAAGAAAACGGAAAGGTCCAATGATGAATAGAACTGACATCATTATGTCTCTCTGAACTATTCAGTCCAACAGTATAACATAAACCCCCTCTCCAATCCTGTTGACATATTCTTTGCAGGTTTTAAACCCTTGGTTTGCTTCCTGCAGGTCTGTTCATGCGGGTAATATGATTGATCTGTGACATGACCTAAAAAAATGCAACTAGGTCAGAAGTCATGCAGAGCCTTGTGTCAGGGGTCAAAGAACAATGGGGCTAAACCTGTGATGTAGTACAAGGACGCTGCTTCTTATCCATGATGTGGCACACATACCACTGATGACATTTTATTTACTATGTGGAACTTTCATTTAGCATGTGGTCACAAAATAAACATGTTTATGGACAGGGTTTGTGGCTGCCCTCTCTTTATCAGCTGTTTGTGTCTCAGACTTTTGGGCCAGCAGCTTGTAACCGCACCTTGTGCAGTCTATACCATGAAGACATGAAAAAATTAGGCATTTTTGACTGAAAAACTTTGTCATGGGTCGAGTAATGACTTACATTAAAACCACAAGGTATCATTCAAACAGTGACCAAGTATCAAGTAATTATAATCTGTTTACACCTAAATATGCCATGTTGTGACAGACCTTATTTTACAGCAGATTTCGACTGTTATGAGGAAATGGGACACCAGTCGGTTTGCCCGTTATGAGGGTTAAAGGGTTAAAAGAGTAAAATCCTGGTTGTGTCAAAAAAGTAAAGTTAGATAGGGCTAGTACATTTTGCACCATCATCAATGTGTTAAAGAATCCTGGATTTGTCCCTAGATTTGTCCCTACACATTTATTTAACAGAGGTACACAACTGTTTTTGTTTTCTCAAAGTGAATAAAAGAAATGGTAAATTTCTTGCCCTTTAGGGCTAAATTCTTGAAACCCCCTTACATAATGAGGTGGGCTGTATTGTCACATCATCTAATGATACAGTAAATATTTATATTGCTCTATGTCACTCATACTCATTATATGGTGCACCAAGTCAGTTGGATATAGTTACGGTAATACCAGTGTTCAGATTCTTTGTTCACATTCACCATGCTGTTGGTTCAAACTTGATGAATAATGAATAAAGAAACAGTTCCTTTAACTGGTTTAATCATGTTAGACCACTATTGAAACTGGCTGTTATCTGCGTTGTACAGGTGTCCATCACCTTTGACCCCTTCATGATCTTACCGGTGCCTCTACCAAAGAAAAAGCGTCCATTGCCGGTGATCTTCATGTCACATGATCCCTACAGGAAACCTCTGAGGGTAAGGAGGGTTTTAATAGTTTATTAGATGATGATAAACAAGAGATGAAGCATCCTCTATAGCAATATTACAATTATCATAGTTATTGTTATTATAATTATTTTTATTATTATTGTCATGTATCAATGAAACTATGTATGCATTGACATTTCTTTCCATTATCTACATATCTCTCTTTAACACCAAAAATAATTTTAAAGTAATCATTTAGTGCTGTAATTTATAATGTTTTAAAACTGTTTTGTTGTAGAAGGCCTAATTACACCTGCCTGCCCACTACAAAATTGTCATTCTATCTTATTCCTGATACAGCATACTTTTACTTTTAGACTGCAGGGACATATCATGTTCAATAAATCAACTACTTTTACACAAGAGAGAAAAAAACACAGAAATCTTTCAAAAATTGTAAAAATGGTCTCTTTTGAAAGTAACTGTATGGACATGAAACAATCCATATTACTCTAGATAACAGAAATTATTTAAATAGTTGGTTATTCTATGATTTCATCTGTGTCAGGTAGTCTAGTATGTATCCATATATCCCATATTTAATGTCACATATTGTTCTTGAAACTCTACGCTCCCGAGGCAGCGGAAATCTTGCTCTTCTAAAGAAGCAACTGATTTTCACGCTGCCAGCTTTGACTGTTTATGATATATTTAGTCACCAGATGGCGGTTCGTTGTCCCCTGAAAAATATGTGCGTATGATGTGACAACCAGCCAACCAGATGCCAATAAACAAACACTCGACATGCATCCTGGCTCCGCCCATAGCTGCGCTTCAAGCGCCGCTTGATAAGTTTATGGTTGAATTTTAATTGCTCCCTCTGCATTATGGCATCATCGACCGATTCGATTATGACATTATGACTGTGTTAGTGTAGCCATGTATCTGTTGTCTGCAGAACTGAAACCAGCCAGCAAGGTGTGCAAGCAGCCTTTGTTGTCACGTTTCGTTTTCGTACAGCTCACCAGCCGGGCATCCTATGTGCCCAAGGCCCTAAGCAAACCACGTCAGGGGCAATTCTCTCTGAGCCTGTGGCCTGTTACCGGGGCGATGAGCTGTCAATCAAAACGAAATGATTATGATTGGCCCCGTGTATTCCTCGCTTGGCAGTGTCTTCCAGCACAAAGTCTCACCTGATTGGACAAAAATACAGTGCTCCCCTCTGGTGTAGCAATTCAGGATACGAGGTCATAACAAACAGCGCTTGGGATATAGGTACTAGGCCTATAGTTAAAGCTCTGTGTAAAGAGCATATTGAAACTCATGTATTGAACTTAAATGTGCATTTTGAAATTAAGCACGGTGCATTTACTTATATAGACTACTATGGGACAACAGAGTTATGAAACAGTCACTGACACAGAAAACAGTTTGTTTCTTGTAAGATTATGTAGGAGTAGAAAAAAATTCATTTATGATATATGGTTTTGAATTTGTAAATTTTGTGTATAATGTTTTACTGGTATTTCATGCAGATAATGTTACAACTGCCCAAAGATGCAGTGACAGAGCAACTGAAGGAAGCTGTAGCACAAAAAACAGGAGTCTCTCCCAAAAATGTAGGTAAAATGTGATACACTACACTGTTGGAATTGTATGTATTGCCCTACATTCACCAAGCATATTTTCCTCCATATGGGTTATGTCTTGTAGCAATACCTGTGTTTTAAATGATGTTAACTGTTTGGTTTTAAAACAAGTTTATTCATGAAATGAGGGCTACAGAGTGAAACTGTATATTTACATTAATGTTTTTTAACATAATTAATTATTGAATGATAAAAGGGCATGTGGATTTCTATGGTGCTCATTTTTGTGGGACTGTGGTATTTGAGGTATATATATTAATAATTGTATTAGTCATGGAATATTTAGCATCATTAAAGTAACAAATAAATTGAAATAATGCTTAGTCATGTAGCTTGACCTTTGACAAGATTGAAAAAAATGTTTTACTTGAATGATTAAATAAGGGCCCTTCTTTTAAACATAGAAAAATCTGTGTTTAATATCTGTTTCTACTGCTTACAGATGAAGGTGTTTGAAGCTTACAAGAACAAAATTCTGAAATTTTTCTCCAAAGGAGAAAGCCTGGCGAATGTATCATCTTCAGATAGGATCATTGTGTAAGGACTTTATACAGCTGATACACAAATTATCTTGTTAGCATATATTTTATTCATAAAACAGAGGATATTTCAGTTAACATTTTACCAAAAAAAATATTTTTTTCTGTAATAATTCTTAATATTTTAACCATTCTGTGAAAAAAAGTAAACCTGGTCAAATTATATATTATTGTCCCCGGCTTCTGCAGAACAGGGGACATTGATTTGGGTTTGTCCGTTTGTCTGTGGTCAAGTTTTTGTCTACATGCGATAACTCTCCTAAATATTATCCAGTTTCATTCAGATTTTGGTCAGTGAGTGCAGTCTAATGCAAACCTTGGTTGGGATTGGTTTTTGCGTGTCTGTCTGAAAATTTATTATCACCAGCTCCAAAACAAAAAATATTTCCCCTTTTTTTCCCAATTCACAACAAAAATTATGAAGGGAGACACCTTCAGGGGACAATGAAAACTGAAACACAGGCACTATGATATGTGGAGACATCTTCAGGGGAAAATTAAACTAAAACATATTGAGCGCTAGAAGGCAAGCATGAAGATCGCAGGCAGCAAAAATAACAAGAGGTGGAAGTGGGGAACATAAATTCCATGAATTTGCTTTGTTTATTTACATGTTTACATTTTCAGGGTGGTAAAGACCATGGTTTCACTGTACATGAAATCTATATCTGAGTAAACTGGGTATATGTGTTGAAAGCACATTGATCAGTTCAGTTGGTCCAATACTTTCTGTTTTAAAACCCAACGTGACAAAACTTCATGGCTGACAAAGAAACACCATGTAAAGCAAATGCTCTGCAGTAAATTATCTGTTTTAAGTAATTTTATGAATGTTCTTAAAATTTCTCATGCACCTTGAAAATTAATCAACACGTTTTAGAGCCTTGCATCACATGTACCCTTTTAATAGGGCTTAAGAGGCCTTAATTTGTTAGTGTCTTATAATGTCTCAGTTCCATCTCTGCATAACACTGAAGACCTATAGTGCCAAACTGTATTTGTCAGTTTAATCTTGTATTGAATTTCCTTTCAGGTCAGAGGTTATGTCAGAAGAGATGGCAGGTGAACCAGTTAAAGAGTTAGCAGTTTTACAGGTTAGCATTTCATGAGCACTATACATGAAGATGAGTGGTGGATGATTGGGCATAGTGTTATATTAGTGCCGTTGGAGTTATAAGAATGCTGAAACTCCTTTTGATTTTCAATTCAATGCTTACAAGCAAGTCATGGTTTGGTTCACATATGGAGGGCTATTTGCATTAATTGGCACACCACTAATTAATATTTCTGATTATTTCTGAAGGTTCTGTTTAAATATTCCCATAATTAAACAACAACCAGCAAGTTTATTACAACTGTTTCTTTGCAGCGAACAATGTTACCGTACCAGGTCCCCACCAGATGTACATTTTGTCGACGTGATGCTCGGCCAGGAGAGAAGCTTAAGCGGTGTACAAAATGTTTCAGGGCAGCTTATTGTGACCAGTAAGTCAGTTACATACATAATAGGATATTTTGCTCAATATAACAAACACATACATGCCAGGTACTTTGTAATTTAGATCCCAAGCTGATGTTCTTCTTTCTTCATAAGAAAAAATATTTTTTTAAACTTCCTCTAACAGGATATACAGTGGAACCTGCCTTGAAGACCACCTGTCTAATAAGACCACCTGTGTATTTAGATCACCTATTTCTTAAGACCACCTGTCCGATTAGTGTGTACCATCTATCACCAAAGATAATCTAGCTACTGTTGATAATCCACACCCCCAGTTGGAGCCACAGTTTTTGTGGAAAAAACAATAACCCTGTGTGTGATAGGCATCCCAATTCTGGCCTTATTCGTGGATGAAGTATATTGTATTTCTGAAAGTCACTGGAAAATTTACTGGTTCCGTGGCAGTTTGTTGTGGTCACAAGTTAATATTCCTTTCAGTAATTCAAAGCATCATGATACAGGACAATGTGGCAGTGAACTTTTGAGAATGACAATTAGACCGACAACTGTCATAGATCTAGCACAGCAATGAGATCAGTACAATTGTATTCATAGCAAAAACTCTGTGCTCCTGTAGTTGTAAAGTGTTAAAGAAATGTGCTCAATCAGAGCAGAACTGAATTGTTTAATGTAAGGTATAAGTTAAAGTGCAAGTGGCAGGGTGCACAGAGAACACTTGACAGCTGTGCCGCCCATGAGCGTCACATGTACCATTGTTTAGGAGGGATCTGACTGCAGTTGTGCGGCATACATATCCAGGATCCTGTTCAGAGAGCCCACGGGAGCTAGAGCTAGACATGGCTGTGATCACATAAACTGATCAACTGACCATGACTCTGACACCACTAGGCTAATTAAAGCCAAGGAAGCAATCACATACAGACCTGTATTCCTTACTTGGGTCAAGCTGTTTTGAAAGTTATTAGTGTGTCATTGGTCATTTCCCCGCAAAAGAAATCCCATGCCCCTTACAGCCCCCTAGCGTATATAGCACCATCTACCAACTAACAATGGTATCAAACGATGTTAACAAGTGGCGCGGTTATGCATGTTCCAGTTGGCATATCATTAATTCCCTGGGATTGCAAGCCATATAATGTAGGTATGTAGGTAGTATTTTGAAATTAAAGCAATAAATAAGATCAAACTATATGTTATCTAATTGGAAATTAAACAAATACTGTTAGTTTATTAAAATTCCTTTATAATCCCTCAACACTGGCTGATATTTTCGCAGTCTTACAGTCTTCAAAATAATGTTAAATGCACCAGACAATTGTTGGGAAATAATACCTCCAAGTATAATACACACCAAGGTTTTAAGTTTAGATTTTATAACAAAAAAATGCTGAATATATGTTGGGGAAGACGGTAAATGTTAAGTGTACCAAAAGCATTCACACTGGGTTATAACTGACCTGTCTGGTAAGATCATCTGTGAATTAAAACCACTTTTGGCCAGTGAGTAGTCTTATTACACAGATTTCACTGTATTTCTAAACTGAATAAAATAAATTTCCAAGCATTCATTCAATCAGTCAAACATGTCTGTAATGTGCCTTAAAGCCATAATTTAATATCATACTGCGATTGAGCAAATATCTTTGAGGTATCATAACAGGGACATTTGACGATAAAAAATGTGATATTTCACTGTTTGGCAATGTATCATTACTTTGTTTGTCATTATAGTCTTATATCACTTATTTACAGTTTGCCTGTCAGAATATTGATATCAGGGTTGGGACCAGGTACTTGTACCTGTACCTGTACCTAGGTACACAATTCAGAGTTCCTGTACCTGTACCTGTACCTGGCTTTCATGAGTAGGAAGTACCTTGTACCTGTACCTGGAACTAAAGTACCTGTACCCGGTATAAGGTACTTCAGGTACAAATGTGATACTGGAAATGGACACCAGGCTTGGGTCAATTGCTTGAACAAAGCTGTCACCCCTGTCAGGACAGTTACCTATCTCAGGCAGGGGCAATTACACCGCATTCACCCTGCTGCTTTTGTAGCTATTGGGGCTAGCAAGCTGGTCAACCTCCAGCCTGTAGACAGGAAGTTCATTGTGACATTATCAGCACAAGTGTCAGGCAACTGACAAAGGATAGGAACAGGGCTGCCCTCATGCCCATGCAATGTAGACACAGAACAGGGTTGGGGCCAGGTCATGGTACTTGTAGCTAGGTGCACAATTCACAGTTATGAGGATTACAGGTAATGATACTGGAAATTGACATCAGGTTGGGTCAAGTAAGTGTACTGAGCTGTCACCCTTATCCAGGCAGGGGTAATTACTAAGCTTTTTTCCAAGCAGCTTTTAAAGTTGACTGGGCTATGGCTAGTAGCATGTTGGCCTGCTACCTCCAGCATCTACACAGGAAGTTCATTGTGGCATTATCAGATATAAAGGGTAGAGAGAAAAGGATATAGACAAAGAACATTAGTGAAGGATAAGTGAAGAAGGTACATATCATGTAATTGAACTCTCAACATATGCCAAAAAAAGCAGAACATTCCATTTCACAGAAAAAAGTCCCTGCTCAAGCATGAAATGCAGGTGCTCTTTTTTCTCAAAACATTCCTCAGTGTGACTTACTGCAATGAACATGTTTATTGTTACTTCTAATTATGTATGTGTTATTGTTCATGTCATGAAGTTAATCTATAAAAACTGATTATAAGATTTTCCCTTTCAGTCAAGCTTTCAAGCCTCTTAATTTAAAAGAGTGTGTTGTGCTTCAAGAGATTTTGATTTTAAAACATTACTCTAAAACTCAAACTTGATTTGAAAAAGTGACATCATATTTTAGTATATGAAGAAAAGTTTTATATTTCTGTATTACTAACTTTGTAAACTTTATCAGCTTCATTCACTTATCACATTTACTCAAAGCGATCCTTTACATTTGCAGCAGGCTTGTTTTTTTGTGGTGACATAAAAAGCTATAATTTAAAACTTTTTTAATGATATATTCAGCCATTCTATTAAAAAATATTATCGCATATCTACAAGAAATCTTTGCAATTATCATTAGTTCAAATATCTTTAAAATGTACCTGTACCTGTACCTAGGTACTTTCTAAAGTACCTGTACCTGTACCTAGGTACTCTACAATAATGCTGTACCTGTACCTGTACCTGACCATTTTGCAAGTATCTGTACCTGTACCTAGGTACCTTTGCATGTACCTGGCCCCAACCCTCATTGATATTCTAACTTTTATGAGTTATTGCTTTTACATTTTGCTGTATCTGTTCCAGTCAGTGCCAGCGACATGATTGGCAGCAAAAACATCGCACAATGTGCAAGTTCTCGGCAGAACCAGTGGGCTGTCCTTTTATTATCAGCCTTCCACAGTCCCAAGCCACATTCACCAGACTTGTACAGATGGCAGAGGCATATGCAAGGCAAGTGGTTTAAACTAGACTTGAAAAAAAAATACATATTCAGTAAATCTTCTGAAAGGATAGTGCAACCATCACTTGAAGAAAAACAAAATACAGTGAAACCTCGTTGTGTCAACTTGCTTAAGTCGAAAACCCCACTTATGTCAAAGTTACAGACTCGATATTCCGGACAACTCTAGTTAAATTATTACCATGTAAAATCCACTTGTGTCAAACCTCGGATGTGTCAAGGTTTTTTTGAGGGTCCCTTCGACTTCGACACAACGAGGTTTCACTGTATATTAAATATGTTGTACTAGCATTTATTAAACATTCAGATAGATTTAAGTAGATATTTTAAAGTAAAGTAACACATGTAACAAATATGTACTTTGATGTTTTACAGTGGTGAATATTATTATATATTTATTATACATTTCCATCCTGAGCAGTTATGCTTGATTAAACAGAGTGTTGCTATACCTATACTATACTAAACCTACAAATGCCTTGTGAACTAGGGAATGCACATACAAGATATAAATAAAAATGTGATTGAAGCAGTTAAAACCAGCCATATTAAAGCACCGAAGAATTGTATACAGACAGTGTTTCAGTGAATAACTCTATATGTGAGATAAAGATTATCTTATTTGAACATGCACACAAGTTGTATTGTGTAATTATTATTTTCAATTATGTAATTTTATTTATGAAATAGGTACTCGGTGGATGTATTCCAACCTCCTGTAACGCAAGAACAAAAATCAACCGCACCACCAGCAACACTGTCTACCCCTGGTGACAAGAATGAGAGTGAAACTAAAGATGAGCTTCGACGATCATCAACAGCTAGCAGCACCTTGACCAGCTCCTCATCAGTGGCTTCAGAGCTGTCCACCGAGTCCTCCTTTGTATCCACATCATCAGAACAAGACTTGTTTACTAAGGCATCCAGTCCAGATGAAGCGTCAACCTCCGAGAGCTCAAGTGCCGATTCTTCAACTCTGAAAGAAGTGTCATCGAGGGAGCAAAGCGGGGATTCCGAGGGATCCATGTCTCCTTCTCTGTCCCCGAGTGTCTCCACCGAAGATATAAATCAAGAGAGCTGTTTGATGAACAAAGACAAAATTGATGTAAATAAGCCAAGTGGGTCACAGAGAGCTGCAGAGTCTAATAATATGACGCCCGAGTGTAAAGAAACTTTATCTTCTCCAGAAGTCGGGGACATTAATACTCAGAAAGCACCACCAACAAGATATGTCATGGGCAGGCCTCATGACCTTGTTGAAGGTCAAACACCGAACTTTAACCTGAGGCCGTGTGATAAAGATGGTAAAGTTTTTAGTGGTGAACGAGGAGCTACACTGAACAATAAAGGTGAGAACAGCAACGTCACAGCTTAGTCAGTGGTGGGATTCTAGCCCTAATATGTTAATTGGTGAGGCAGGATTAAAGTAGCTGCAGTTAAGGTTAGAATTCCCAGCAAATTTGCAAATCAAGGAAATGCTGGAAATTCTGAAAAATGAGTTTTCCATTTCCCACTTAGGAAAAAAATAATCGATTTGAGAAGAATGCCTTAATTCAGGCAAAAATCAGGGAATTTGCTTGGTCCCAAAGAAGGAGATAATCTTGTTGTATTTAGTTTTGTGTCCAAACGGCATATCCAAAACAGTATCAGCTCTGGTGGCTCTTCATCTGTGAGCAGTACTCTCCCTGACAAATGTATATATTATTGTATGTAAATACAAATTAAATGTTTTGAATATAACATGTCTGTTGAAATGGGTCAGAAGATTTAGCCTGTTTTTAATTAGCCAAGTTTGGCAGTGGGTTGTCACAACATCTTTCATGTAAACTACATTTAAAAGTACAGTTTTCCATCAGTTTGTTAGAAGCAAGAATGATTATACTGTTTAAATATTGGAATTTCTCATTTCTTTTTTTAATCCTTTTTAGCCAAGTTGTATACTTACATTGGATCACAGAAAACTGAACATTACCATGAATTCTGTTTCTATACCCAGATTTAATCAGAAATATAAAATCTGGTGACATAGTAAGTACAGCTGCCTATATATTTTTGAGTTTTTATCTTTTCAGGGGAAGAAGCCATTGATCTCAGCTGTAATTACTACCTCGCTATGGACTGGAGGAATAAAGACAAACTCAAATCATATGTTCTTGTTCAGTCGAAAGATCTGGTGAGTCTAACATTAACATTTTACCATGGAGTTTATTAACTGAGATGCATTTCTTCACAATTTTATACACAATTAGATGCATATTTTGTGCATTTCTCTAGTAGTTCTAGACCTCTTTCCCGCTTCAGGTGTGAATTTTGTAATTCAAAATACACTTTTAAGCAATTCTGTTTAAACACCATTGCAAATAATGTTGAAAGCAAACACCTCAGGCAATTCTGTTTAAACACCATTGCAAATAATGTTGAAAGCAAACACCTCAGTTGGCTTAAAGGAGATTTTGTTGTGCATCAACAAAATGGTGTATATATAAATATTCATGCACACTGTATTTATAAATGGAAATTAAACTACAGTCATATCTACTTTCATTTTGTATATACATGTACCAGCTAATTTGCAAGTGATTGTTGATTATTGTAAGGTCCAGCTTATTGACACACGGTTTAACTGCGCATGCGTCAAATCTGTAACACTCCCGCTAGATGGCAGGGCGTTCACCGTGTGTCACTAACAACCCCCGTCGTGATACCCGAAACCGTGTGTCAATAACACGAGTTGTTGTTACTATAGCAGGTCTTAATTACCGGGCCGTGTAGGAGAAGTGTTAGCTTTGGACTAATCAGGTGTTACCATTGGGGTCCTTTGATCTCTGACACAAATGTATAACATTTATAATAGTTTATTACTTTCATCGCCTAGGTATATTAATTAGTTTAAAACCTATTTTTACCAGGCAGGGTACTACTAATTTCGGGGATGAAAATTACATCCCTGATGAAAATTATTTAACTCATTTCAAAATTTTAAATATATTCAATAATTTAAAAATAAAATATAATTTACATACATATATCTCGTTTTATTCAATATCATTTTTCTAATCAGAAAATAATAAATAAGGATAATAGGAACAAATATTCTTTATTGAAATTAATACAAAATATAGTAAGTTAATCATAGTTTTTTATTACTAAATATACAAACTTTATAAGCACATCGATACTGAATAATTAGATAATTGCTATTAACCTGGAGAAGTGGATACTTTATTACTCTAATTTTAATAGAGACGTGATTACTGAGAATTTTGTCACATCCTCTTTATGAGATGTATACTTTTCTTGATTTTCGCGATGTAAAGTTGACATGTTCAAAATCAGAGAAACAAACCGAAAATGAAATTGGCTAAGTTACTACGAGCCATGGAATGGTCATATCTTTATCAACAACTCATCATCGTGGCCTTATCGATTATAGAATAACGCATCTTACTTTAAAAAACTTAACCCTATAGCCAAAGATCAGAATGGGGTTCGAAAAGGTCGCTCCTGTCCTGGTCATATTTTTTAGTTACTTCATTATTAAGTAATCGTTTGCCTCAAGGAATAGAAACACGTCGCCCTAGTATGTGGGCATGTGCATGCATGCAGGAAAAAAAGCTGTTGAAGGGTAAATATAGGAAACTACTCTTCACTCGCGGCTGTTTGGACTAAAAATTGATTACAAAATCTATAACACCATAAAAAAGTTTATACAGTAGTTATTCAGCTTATGTATGATTCAGTAATAATATTTTCACAAATTGGTTTGGGGTACTATGTGAGGTACAAGGCGATATAATCCGTCACACTTTTTATTATATATGTATTAACGGCTTAGCAGAAAAAATAAAAAGCCTTATGTCGGTATAAAATCCATTTTTTTATGGCCTAAAAGTTCTGATTTCCTAGCGCCTGTTGGATTGTAATCTCTTGGTCTAGTATTGCGCAAGTTTAAGAATTTTAAGGATACTATACTTATATGACTCTTTTACAAATTTAAATACTATGATGGTAGTAACAGTCATATAGCGTCTGAGTTATGGGGATACGCATAAACCTCGTAATGTGATAAAATTCAAAACAGACCTCTCCGTTACCTTTTTTAGTGTTCACAGGTTCTGCATGTGTAATTGCTGCTCTAAAAGAGACATTGGTTGTTTAACATGTAGATATCATTTGATTGAGATGTTACGGTTTTGGAATCACTATGGATTACACAAGTCTAACCAAGAAAGTATTCATATTGGATTATAACCTTGCAAGTCGCGGATAACTGAGTGCTCAGATGCAAAGAAGTAAGATACTCAAATCCATTGATGTATATATGAATACACACATATAATGAAATAGCGCTGCATTGCCAACATAATCTGAACCAGAAGTTATGTTCTGATAATCAACATAAATGGCTTGAACAATACCGATCAGTTCTGAAATTAAGATTTTTTTATCAGTTTTATCGGCACTCAGTGCACGGCACATAATTAAGTATATACGTAAAAAGTATATGGCCCGATCGACGACAGCAAAGTTCAGTACACTTGCTTGGCTTTGGTGTGGGATACTTGCGCTTGCGCTTATTTTCAAATTTTTATTTTTCTATAATAAGGAGAAATGGATATCTATATAAGAATAACTACAATATTTGATATGTAATGACTAAATGTGCTCAAATTAGTCAAATATAGCTTGTACAATGCAATGCAGAGTTTTCTTACCGACTTTATCAATATCAACGTCATGCATAACGTCATGGTGGTATAGATCAAAGCTTGAGCCGATAAATTCGACTAAGGATACACAATGACTCTCAAACAACACCACCTATCATAAAATGCTTATTTTTGTAAAATTATACATCTCCTTTACATTACAGAACATTACTTTTGTTTATAATTTGCGTTAAAGATGGAAAATAGGCCATTGAAAAAAAAATTAATTACACAATTACCCTGGAAAACCCCTGTTACAATAAGGCAAAAGAAACGTTTTCGCAATGATAAAAAAAACACCACATTTCATGACGCCCAGTTTCCCTGGTAGCCTTTGAAGTTACCTGGCCCTTTGATCTAGGACACCAGTGATCAAAGTGATTAATTGGGGCAACGGTGCGCCAGCTTAATTGCGGTACGCATGACTGAACACTGGTGACACACGGTAACCGAGACTCCCAATTCTCAGTACCCCAGACCTCAAAACACGGTAACCGAGACTTCCAAATCGAGGTAACCGAGACTTTCGGACCATGTGTCAATAAGCACTTCGTTATTGTAATATGAATGGAATGTGGATAAGGAGATAGGAAATAATACCCATACATGTATGTGTTGAATGATGCTGAACTGACATACTAAAAGCTTAGATATGCTCGGTTCCATTTAGTACTAATTACAGTCATTCATATGCTTTAAAGGTTGAGAAAATCCTCCTTTATATATTTATGCAAGTAATATAGGTTTATTTTTTGTTCATTTTATAAGATTTCATGTTTGATGCTGATAGGTTTTATATTTAACAAATTTTGTATTTTCCATATTATAGGAGTATGATGATGACCCTAGTATGCACACAGTTAACCTTGAAGGTGGGTAGAGGTTTGATACATATGTTTAAATGAAATTCATATAAATAGGCCAAGAATAATCTCAAACCTGCATTTCAATAATCAAAGTTATATATTTATTATGATAATCAAATGGAACTCTTGTGGTTAGTTGAGTTTATGTTAAGTCTTTTGTTGTAGATATTGCATATATTTAACATCTGGGGGAAAAGGAATACTATAAGAAATCAAAATGATACATAACTTATTTAGAAATCTCTAAATTCTTTTTGGTGCATAAATATTGCTAAAACAGATATTTACTTCAAAGCAGTTGAACCTCTGTAATTAAATGCATTGTGAATTAACTGGGTGTGAATCTGTTTTTGTAGACTCCTGTATAATTTGCTCCATGTAACATTTTATCCTATTTCCAGAAACAAACTTCACTGTGGACCAGTGCTTGTCACTCTTCACAGAACCTGAGGTGTTGAGCCCTGAACACGCATGGTTAGTATAAATGGAAAGGCCTTTTGACATGTGTTTTGTTAATCTTGGTGAAATCTCTTCAAAAACCTGGAAGTGACCTTATTTCTGCTAACAATGCAGCAATTATACAAATTTTAGCATTTTTAAGTGAACTTTGTGGATGTTCAAGTTTGATTAGTCAGTATTTTGCATTTGATCATATAACTGAAACAACTTGTCTCAATCAAACATATATCACAGCACATAAATCAAAGCACACCCGGTCAAATCTGTCCCTCAAAATTGGTTATCAAGAGGTGTAAAAATCATGACATTTGGTCCATACAGTAAAAAAACAAACAAACAAACACAAAGGCCTGGATCTATGCTACTCATTTTATTTTCCCAGATAGCTTTATAATTCCTTCATTTTGATGCAGTTCAATTTCATCATATTTCTCTAGACACTACGGAAAGTCATTACCTGAGCCATGGAGAGCGCCTAGATTAGTTATAATAACTATTTGTATAATCCATGTAAAATTATTATGTTTATAGAGAACTAAAAATTAAATTTCATCATGCTTAATAAATGATCAAAATAAATATAATACAAGTTAGATTGATATTTGTTTTAAAATTGATACAGTTAAGGCTGTTTTATCTTGAATCCTTCATAACAGGTACTGCCCTGATTGTAAAGAACACAGAGAAGCTACTAAACAGTTGTCAATATGGCGGCTACCACACACACTTATAATCCAGCTCAAGCGTTTCTCATTCCGTAATCTCATCTGGCGTGACAAGATTGACAAGATGGTGGACTTCCCAGTCAGGTAAGAAAAAAAAATTACTTGATGTTATCTAGTAACAAAGTACATAAAATAGGATATAAATAATCTCCCTGTGTATTATCTGAGAAATATTATTTTCATATATGTAGTTATAGTCCCTTCCACCATGGGGGTTCCATTGATTTTTTTTTACCATTATGAGTAGTCCTTTTTCTGTTCAGTATATGAAACCAAGCAGATGAGTATGAAGAGGTGAGTATGAAATAGAATATTTCACAAATTGCTTCAACCTAGTCCTTTATGGAGATTAAAAACAAATTTATTATCATCATACTTATACTAAACATTTTAAATTTTCCACTTAACCCTTTAACCCTCATAACGGCCGAAACCGGCCGCAGTCCCATTTCCTCATAACGGCCGAAACCGGCCGTAAAATACGGTCTGACAGAACATGGCATATTTATGTGTAAACATATTATTATTAAAATTACTTGATACTTGGTCACTGTTTAAAAGACACCTTGTGGTTTTCATGTACGTCGTTATTCGACCCAGGAAACGGTTTTTTTGGTCGAAAATGCCGAATTTTATCAAGTCTCCATGGTTTTAGATTGCACAAGGCGCGGTTGCAAGCCGCTGGCCCGCAAGTCTGTGACACAACCGGTCGATAACGAGAGCGCGGCCACGAAATCCTGTCCGTAAACATGTTTATTTTGAGATCACATGCTACTTCAAAGTTTCACATGGTAAATAAAAGTGTCATCAGTCGTTGTGTGCCACATCATAGATAAGGAGCAGTGTCCGTGTACTACGTCACAGGTTGAGCCGCAGTGTTCTTTGACCCCTGACCCAAGTTCCGAGTGACATCCGACCTAGATGCATAATTTTGTTTGGTCACACCACAGATCGAGCTTTATACCCGCGACAACAGACCTGCTGCAAGTGAACCTAGGGTCTAAAACTTGCGAAGAATATGTCAAAAGGATTAAAGAGGGTTACTTTTTATTATATCGATGGTCTGATAAGTTCAGAGTGAAAAATGATGTCAGTTCTATTCATTGTCGGACGGCAGTGTGTAAAACCCGGACCCCACGGACCCCGGACCCCAAGAAAAAACCTATAATTATTAAAACTCTCATGTGGTAATTTGTCGAGATATTTTGCAGAATAGTATCTTAAGACGTTTTTTACATTATGTGTGTTAAAAACATAAAAAGTGGTCTGTTTTGCAACAAAAGTTGATAAATTACCCTACGGACCGTGGCGCACTGACCTCACGGATCCCACGGACCCCTTTTACTCGTTGTTTTACCATTTCTTTTGTACATATTTTAACATCCCATTAAGGCATAACAACCATATGATTTAGTTATTGTGTTTTTGTATCTATATTATTTTCATTTTGTCTTATTTTTTCTTCATGTTCTTATATTTGCTATTTGTTTCATGTTTAGCGAAATAAAAAGTATATATAATAATGTAGTAAACTCAACAGGCAGGCTGGGATCGTTCCACTATGTGGAGATGGTCCCCTTAGTCGGGGTAGTTCCCCGTGGATAATATAGCCCTGTGAAAGTAAGGATCGGGGTCAGTTTCAGTCATACAGTTTCAGCGAAGGTTTGTTTTTCCGATTACGGTCGAGCAACCCTTTAGAGACTTGACTGAACAGTGCTTATTCTGTGAACCAGACAGTGAATTCTTCGTACAAGACTTCTACCACTTCTTGTTACCAGCTAGGCCATCCCAAAGAAGAATACTGGTAAGTCCAGTTTTACCACAATAAGAACATTTACAAAATCATTATGTTTTTACCTGTCGTTTCTTGAAATGCAAGTCATCAACAATTTCTTTGGGTAATTATATTGTTACCAACAGTAAATTGCATTGTTGTTCATGAATGGAACACAAAACCCTGCATGTGTCATGTGGAAGAGCTCTGATATTGATATATATATCACTCTCAGGTCCGCATGCATTGACCGCTGGCGCACTTCAGTGTGCCTGCACTATTATATTTTCACTTGAAATATCAAATAATCATATTTAATGTTTGACACGAGTGCTTATTCTTTCTCATGGTGTCATAAATGAAAATATGAGCGGGGTTTCCAGGGTCCTTTAAAAATGGAATAGTCATCAAAGTCAAGCAGTTTGGGTCCATCTTCAGCAAAATATTTTGAATACTTAAAATGTTCATTGAAATGGTTATTTACAATGCTTCAACACTGAGGGACTTTACTTTGTTCTTATATCAGCATCAGGGGTGTTTTTATCTGTATATATAATCGACAGTGTGGAAATTGGTTTTTGGGGTCCGGGGTCCGGGATCCGTGGGGTCCGGGTTTTACACACTGCCTTGTCGGACCTTTTGGTTTTTCTTGTGGAATTGCGCGACAGGTGCGTGGAAACGTCTAATACTAGATATATTGACTGGTGGCTCAAAAGATCGACAGCCAGCCTTCATTAACAGTGTAACATATTTAGATATTCAAATGTTACAATAATAAATGTGCATTTACAATTATCATTATCGATATTAATTATATTTTGATATCGAATTTGGGTAGGCCTGGCGACTATCGGATTCTGGGCAAATAATCGGACATTGATTGGATAATTTACTTACATCCCATTTAGGCTATTAGGCTAATGAAAAGTAAAAGATTTCTCAGAAATCGGTTATGTTGATAATTCCAGTGGATAACATGTGACATATTCAAAGTTATTATTTAAGATTCACTTTTATGATGCTAAAATATAGATAGGCCTAATCATGCTTACAGGTCAGCCGATCAACGTAGTCACGTCTGGTGTTTTGACACGATCGACACGTGATCGGCGTGACCCATATCAGTTAAATTTTTCTGTCAAATGCGTTTACTCGACGATTTGGCCAATTTTTTGTCACAATTTTTAAGTCCAGTTTTCAATTTTTACAATTTGCAGGGCAAAAATTACGTAATATATAACTTAATTTTTGAATGTCTTCTATTAGACAAAACTGTTTCATGGCCGAAAATACTGCCTTACTGGATCGGAAAGCCGGGGATTTATTTATTTACATATATATATATATATATATATATATATATATATATATATATATACTGAAATTTGTTGCAATATATTGGGTTGTATTTGAAATAATCATTAAATTAATAATGTTTTGACTATATAAGAAAAAATAGTTCAAACGATTAAAAATGTTTTGGTCGATGATATATACATGATACCTTTTAAATTCCGTTCAAGATAGGCGCATGATCACTAGTACTAAAAACAGGTAACCGGAAAACCATATTACCGTACTATATCAGCTGTGAAAATCTAGACTATGGCCACAAACTGGGTTATAATTGTTCGACAAGTGTCAATAGGATAAACGTTCAATGCTTCTTGCATGGAAAAAATATTAACCGGTCGATAAAGGTAATCCAAATTCATTAATCGGTCCTGCCATGCATGTTTTAACTTTTGGACGAGTTAAACTGCGAAAATAACTCATGCAAACAGATGTCCTGGCGAAATGCATATCGTTGGCCGGTGATGTCATTCATGCAGACGACGTGACACCTTGATTGACAGGTGATTTGCAATTGGCCTGATGTTTGGGCGGACAGTATGTGCTTGTGTTTGGTGGTACTGGGGTCAGGGGAAACTCTGCTATGTGACTTCATTCAGCACATTTTTGGCGGGAAAGTATTCGCGGACATCGCTATCAAGTGTTTTGGCCCTAAGCTCACGTGCTGCATTTGTGCAGTTAGCGGTGCTTATGAGCCAAACTGATTTCGTCAAGAACCTGCGTAAAAATGAAGCAGTTAAGCGGTCCCAAGCTTAACAAATGACGGAACCTAATACTGACGAGGTCCAGTGCAATGATGACAGAATCCTTGGAGCGAACCGGCACCGCTGATCAATTATTTTATTTCAGCCATCTCATGTTTTAGTTTTCTTCTCAAGAAGTTTCTTTTAAAGTTACTTTTATACACATACAGTTATAATATAAAAATTGTTCATGTTTATATTAAAATCTCTAATGAAACCGCGAACTAATACATGGGTACTTAATGACGATCTGTTAACCAGTTAGCCTGAACATAAAATAAAGTATAAAATATAAAGCGACACAGGTTCTGTAGCTGGTAAATGGTGAGATGAAGTAACGTCCTGACAAGAGCTTTCTTTTTATATACCGTATATAACACTTCATCTTGTGTCTATACATGACAAAATTAATATGAGCTGGGCAATGTATCCACTCTCATCAGGTATTCGTGGGGATTGTTGGAGGTTACAAATTGTTTTCAGCCATCAGAAACAATATCCTGTATTTCTGTTAACCTTTGTAGGGTCTTGTATTGACAAACAAAATTGCTCGAAAATGTCTCTGATATAAACGACAGTAAAACTTCAATCTGCACAACACACATTGATAAATTGCTGGGAAATTTTGGAAATTGTTATTGAATATCGTTCACAAGCTAATTTTGATCGGTCTGGTGTCCCATATACTCATTACTGAGTGCTAAGTTGATTTGACCGCGGCACATGCAACGTTTTTGTCTCTCACTAAGAAAGAACTGTCCGAGGGCTGACTGATCACAGTGCAAAGAAACAGTGTAAAAATGTGAAGTATTGGCACGCGTCCTTAACCAGTTAATATACAGAGGAACCTTGGTATAGGTCAATATTTATATAAATAATTCATTTCCAATCGGCTGTGAGTGCTGGTGCAGTTGTAAATAGGGCCTCATGGTACACGAGTGTCTTGCGAGATTTCACCATTTTTAAGGTGAAGTCTAATTTGGGCTTTAAAAAAACGAAGGGATATGTTATGCCATTAAAATCTTGAATGAGAAATGCTTTTTCACCGAGATACACACTATGACATGCTGTGACACCACATCCTGTGCCTTATCTGGAATTAGTAAACCTAATGAACCTTCTATTGAATATTTAGTCTGATATAAGAATCTCCTCTTGATACTTGAATGTCTTTGAGTAAATGCTCTGCTTCACAGAAATATACTATTATGAATTTATGGACACTGATCTGGAGACACCTTTGAACATTCAGTCTTATCTAGAATTCACGTTGCATACACTTAATGACGTACACTTTGGACTTCACTAAGTTGTGCATTCATTGATAAACCGTTTATGACACTTACAGCACACCTGTAATTGATCTGCTTACACTGAATTAATCTTATTATAGTGAGGTGGTTTGTAGAGAGAGACTGCATATGTTATAATGCACATTTGAACACAATTGTATTTATGTTTGTCATTTACCTTGACCAATTACATGTAGATCACATGTAAGAATGTACATTATCCTATGAAATTCATAAGCATTTCTGGTCATATAAGAGTATCTCTGAGTAAAGTCTGCTGCTTTACAGACACTTCTAATTGGATAATGCACACCTGAGTACAACTATATAGGCAGTATATAACTATTTTCCTGAACTTGGAGGTGATAATGGCATACACATCTTTTTTAATGTTAAGCCACATATGTCAAATTCTGCACTGTCCTTTGAAAAGTCAGACATTGCAGACTATAGTGCAGACCTGAGTCAAGTGTGGTTCTTGTAAACAATAATGCACACCTGGACACACCTGTATATACCTGTGCTATTTTCATGAACTTACTAAGGTATGTTTTTTGAATGTATAGAATCATATGTCAGGATTCCAACTGTCCTTTGAAGAGTCAGTCTCGCATACGAGTCTATACCATTACTGCTTACAGTGAATAAATCTTGAGCAGAGTGTGCTGCAACACAGACAATGTAGATTTGATATCCACCTGAGCACACCTGTATTTACCTGTGCTCTTAACCTGGAGTAATAAGTGGAGAAAACCAATATCTTTTGCAGTCTTTCTTGTGTAAGAACATAAACCTAATACTTCTGAGGAAAGTTTGCTGCTTCATGGAGAAACAGTGCACATATAATAATGCACACCTGAGCACACCTGTATTTACCTGTAATATACCTGGAGTCATAAGTGACAAGTAAAATTGCTGAAATTGAATTTTTCCTAATATATGAATTTTAGCTCCTTAGGGTAAATTTTCAATGTTACATTTTTCAAAGAAATATAAACTTGCTTATGAACTTGACAAAAACTTACCATGGTATTCAGTATCAATGTTCACCTGAACATTACCTGGCTTACATATCAGGTGAGATATTAACTAAATAAGTATTATATTTTATTCATCATTATTCAGCGTCCCAACAATGTGAAGATATGCTTTAACTTTTCATTTGGTTTCATATTACTGAGTATGTTTACTATGTTAACACTACAAGAATTATTCCTCCTGAGCACACCTGTACTAACCTGGGCAACCTACCTGGAATAAACCTAATTCTTACTTTCACCAATAGTCCATTGATTTAGTAGGTAATTACACAATGAAAAATAGGTACTGAAACTAGTGTCATTTCATATTTTTGTAAACATATATATGAATTCTGTACAGATTCATGAATACACTGTATGCTGATATTTTGGTCCAAGAGGCTGTACCAGGTGAACAAATTTACCTTCAAAATACCTGTTCCAGTATTCATTACTTGTTATATCATTGTTGCTGGAAAGAAAGCTATTGATCAACTTTATTTTTCAGGTGATCTTACATATGTTACACATGAAGTACATTACTTTATTAAACTACCTCTGTTCAATTTAACTAGGCCTTCTCATTTAACTTACCTCGTTTTACCTTTACAGGTTAATTATTTGACCTGACAAGATGTATAGTAGCACACAATAAGTCTATGTCAAAAATATTATATTTTTAATTGACACTGAAAAAATCATGAAATTTCATGAAGAAATGACTGTTAGGTGCATCTTCAAACATCTGATGTCCCTTTCATCAATTTTTGTCAATTTAATTCAAGGATATGGCACTGATGACTGCAGAGTTTTATGAGGGTTAAAGGGTTAACTTAAAGGTGTAGAAAGCAGTTGGGGGAACACGTAGGGAGCATCTGTTTGCATGTGCAAAATCAACCTCTTTCTTGTTTTATATTTCTTATAATTTCTGTCATCCTGCAGAGGGCTTGATCTCAGTAATTACTACATGGGCACCAGACCAAGCACGGAGCCTCCACCTGTGTATGACCTGTATGGAGTCGTCAATCATCATGGTGGCTTGCTGGGCGGCCATTACACAGCCTTTGGTCGCTGTCCTCAGCTGGCAGACAGCAAACAAAATGAAGTTGGTAAGTCTAAATCAGACCAAGGTGTTTTTATTCCACCCACAAACTTGCAATAAACTTTATGAATGTCATCAGTCCTGTTATTTATGTGTTTATATCATAATCTCTATGAGGTCTTGGCATTCTGGAAAAGTTAGGAATTTTGAGACTAATGTTAAGATCTTGGTAAGCTCAGAATCCATGGAAATAGCCTAGAAAATGAATGTATGCTTGATCTTATGCAAAAGGATCCAGTTTATCTCAGTGTCATCTGTATTCCTGACATTTCCAGATCTGGAGTGATTGGTGCTGAATTTCTTTTTATATATTCCTATTCAGTATGATCAATTCAGTTAAACTGTCCAAATCTTCTGGAAGTTCTATAAGTTATATATATGTCATGAATAAAAATTAAAAAGTGAAAGGAATTTGAAGGTATGTAGGCACCATTTACATACCTGCACATCTTACTTTGGAAAGAATATTATGCTGCTTTTGATCTGTGATCCGTCAAATAAACATGTCTTTGTCATGTACAGGTTGGAGATTGTTTGATGACAGCATTGTATCATACACCAGTGAGAAACAAGTAGTGACACGATCCGCCTATGTTTTATTCTACCGACGACGGAACTGCAACATGCCACTTTTTGACAATAAGGCCTTATACACAGATGAAGAGGAACAAGTGGAGTCTAGTCCTGGACAGAAGTCAACTGATGAAATCATCACTCAGGATAAAGACTGCATCATGGCTGGTGGGGATACGGTAGATATGACCAGTAGAAATGCATCTGGCTTTTTCATTGGATCAGATGATAGTGCCACAGATATGGATGCTGTGGATTGAAGTTTATTTTTGTAATTAAATCTATTATAAAAAATACGCATTATTTGTACATCTTGTAATTTGCTAATTTAAAGTCTGCTGTAACATTTGTGTTGAGGTTATTCAGTGTGTGGCAGTGTTCAGAAGTTTCTCAGGTTTTAATAGTGAATGTTGTAGCTATTGCCAACTGGACAGGCTGTCTTGATTGCTTTCCCTTATAATGCACTGGAGTTGAGTGATATACTGGTATACCAAATACTGTTATTTATATTTTGTTGCATTTATCATGAAAGATATCAAGCCACAAGTTTTGTTGTAGTTGTCTTGTGGGGTTTCACTATCTGTCTGTTTCCAATATGTTGATGATGTCATGAATTCTAAAAAAAGTTATCCTTCATAAATACGCAGAGTTTGCTGTTTATTTTTTTTATATTTGAATGTGTAAAGCCAGACAGTAATCAATAGGAATGTGCTAAGAGAAATTCTGTACATGAAACACTGGCATAAAGTTAAGATTTCATATGCACAGAATGTAGATCCGGCATGCAGAATGCTAATAAAAATTAAATTAACTAAATATGTAAAGTGAGATTCCATATGAGCAGATCTGGCATGTAAAATGCATATCTGGCAAAATATATTGCTACATGTAGTGTTTTTTGCCAGTTCCACATGGTATCCTTGAGGGACAAAGAAAACTTTTGCAGAACAAGTGTACTGGTATTTGCTATTTAATCCTCTCTGTTTTAAGAATTGTTATACTGTGTGAATGTGATTTTACAATCAGTCAAAAACTGAAAAAAAGGAAGTTACTGATTCTAGACCACTTAAAAAATTATTGGTTCCTTCCCAACATTAATGCTGGTCATCCCACCAAGATTTGCAAAAATGTATCTAGAGTATATTGAACAATTTTTGCTAAGACGCAGACCTTTGTGAGGACATTTCTGCCCAAGGTACTTTGGGTACATTATAAAACATCAACTTTACCACTCTAGAGATTTGCAATAATACCAATACCAGATTCTGTAAATAGAAAACATGAATTCAATATGACTCCAAAATAACATATCACAATGAAATTTTTCGAAAAATATTTTTGAAATATTTTAATTTTGCAATCTGTCCATTTCTTTTCTTTGCATATACATATCTTCAACTGAAAGAATAAGTCAACCTACAAATCCCATCTCACTGTTCAAGTGAAGGTATTATGTTTGATATTTATTTAATAAAAGTATCTATGCCCTCCTGTCAGCAATTATTTTCAAAGAAATGTGTAAAAGAATAAAAATTAAACTATGTTATCTGTATGTTAAAGATCTGTAACAAATCTACTGAAGCCCAGCGGAGAAATTTTTAAGTAAAATTTTTCACTTGTCCACAGTCCATTCCACTTAGAGCTGCCCTTCAATTCATTAAATAGTGGCATACACCCTTGAAGAAGTAAGTTTGAAGTTAACTTAGATATGAAATGGTGATATATGGATATGTGAGCCCCCTATACTCCCCCCCCCCCCCCCCCCCCAAATCTTTAAAAGTTTTGAGACTGGTCATTCAGTTGTTCAAATATCCAAGAAGGCCTAGCACATTTTTTCATCTACCATATGACCTAATTGAGATTTAAACTGAGGTTTATATATATCATATGGAGGTTGAATGACAGACTGCCTAGCTTAAGGAGCCCCTAGATGGAAGTCCTAGACTTCCACTAGCCTAGAGCACTCAACAAGCATAAAACATCTTCAGTCATTCAGACATAGAATGCCTGTCAAATACCTATGGGAATTCCTATTTGTTCAGTAGCAGCAGTATGTCTCTCTGCAGTATATTTTAATTCCTATATTAATTTTAAAGTGACTGAAGAAAAGAGGTCCAAGTTATTCAATCAACTTTTGATTTAAAGAGATTAATACAAGGTAATAATTATTTCATCTCTGATGACATTAACTTTTGATTAAACTGTAAACTGCAATGTTCTAAATGTTGTGTGATATTGGTTAAGCGCAAAAATATTTATATTTGTCAGCACACTGCTGGTCAGGTTTTTATGCTTGTAGCTTTTTCAGCTTTATTTATATATATAGGGTGTTACTTTGTGTGTACATGTATATGTGATGCACCAATATATTGGAATATATGTATATAGATGTGTATACAAAGTGATATATATGCACCATGCATTATATGTAGAGTATCTGTACATCTTTATATGTCACAAGTGTGCAAAAAACATTTTGCAGAATATGGTATTCCATTTTATTGAACAAAGTTTTATGTTAAATCAAAAACAAAATAGTGTATACATTTATTGATAAGTAGAGGTACATTTATATAGTTAATAAGACATGATAACAAAATGGCTCTTGAGTGATGCAATACCTCTGTTCATCTTGATTGTATAACTGATGAGATATATATATTCACATACCCATCCATAGATATACAGATACAAGGCACCTGACATTCTTAATAATAACTTAACCATTCAACTACCGGTAATATCAATTCAAGCTCTGTGCAAAATAGCATAAGAAATAGAGACATCGAAACAAAAGATTAAATACATAGATCTATAACTGGTTTTCACCTTTTTTCAATTGATCAGCTCAGTGTTCTGATTATTTTTTCATCATTATGACTGGGACTTGTTTTATTATTCCACAAAAGTGCTTCATTATCCTTCATCCTCAAACGCATATTTATTTGGCTTATTACATTATGTAAATATATTTGGCAGGGATGCCAAACTGGCAGTCAGGTAGATGTAATCTGCTTATAACCTGATTCTGCATCTGTGACAAAAATAAATGTGAAATAAAATTTTGCATTCCATTTCTCAGAACTGTGCTGTTAGAAGTACATTGGAACCTGCCTGAAAGACCATCTCTCCATTAAGACCACTTGTCTATAAAGACCACCCGTGAATGAACCAAAAATGAACCAAGGGACATTCAGCTGTTTTAGAACTAATCAATTTTCTTTTTACTGAGACCAAATCTGACATTGACTTGCATTAAAATGTTTGGATCTGCCCATGGATTTATTATAGGTTGTACAAATGGGTAATAGAATCTCAAAACTGCCTTGAAAATATCTTTCAGTATTTACCAGGTATTGCTTTATTTTCATTATTTGAATAATAACAATAATTGAATAAATGATGAATTTTATTAAGTGGAATATCTCCCACTAAAAAGATTGGAAATATTAGTAAAAAATCAACAGGAGGTGTGATTTTCAGTGTATCTCAACAAAAATGATGAAAGATTTATAGTCAAATATGTGTGAAAAGTCGGGACCTTTAATAATCTGTGATACACCTGGCAGTTGTCAACTGTACATGATGCATTGATGACATGACTGCACAAAATCACAACTGTCAGGACTACCGGTATATTGACATTACATCTTTAAACAGTAGTTATAAGTTTTATCTCCTTTTCTTCAATTTTTTTTTTTTTTTTTCTTTTTTGTTTAACTAGTTGTGTTGGGTTTCACCACCAGGACTTGGCACGGGGCCAAGAATTGTGATCACTCAAATCACAGTGAAAGATTCCGGGTATAAAACTTGAGATGGATGCACAATGCAATACCCAGTAACTGATGTGTAAAACTACTGCATAAGGAATATATATATTAACATATGCATAACATTTTAACCTGTTACGGTTCAATGTTTGGTTCCATGCAACAATTTATTTCCGTTCCATCATCCCCACTTTGTACAAGAGAGATTCATTTATATAAATAAGTCTGAAAACATCGGTTATAATCCATTTAAATAATGCTTTCAGACAACCAGTAAGAATTTTTCCAGTTACCTAATTGTAAATAATGCAGTATAATATTATATAAATTATTACAGTTTGTAACACAAAGAGATTTCAGATAACTTTCAGATAGTCAGGATTCCCCCTGTATGAACAAAATATGTTAAAGCCTCCCCCTGCAAGGAGTTTAGGCTTATAGGGTGGATAAGTTATTTCCATATCAATATCTGGGTCAATATTTTTGACTGGGGATTACTCTCATACACATTGAATTAGACACAGTGAAATTAGTGTACTATTACCTAACACTTTGCAGCATGTGTACAAAATTTAAAATTTATTTGTGCATAAGTTGGTTCAAATTTAAGTTCACATCAAGTGTTGGTGTCATGGGTCACCTTTTTTGCTGAGTGTCATGGCCCGTTGGTCCTTTGTGTGTACATGTGATCAATGTCACTTTTACATTAAAAAAAATATATATATATATATATCTGAATTGTGGGATATGTAACCAAACAAATGGCTGTGTTGTTGGTTTGGCTATTATTTCATATCAAGAATTTCAACTTTATTTTTTGTTCATGTACTTAGTGATGTCATCAGACAACAGTGTAAGTTTATGATGAAAGGACAGCTGCAAACAAACTCAGGATTGTATCAGCATCAATCAGGAATTTTATTGGTGTGTACAGCAGATATTGTGATAAACCCCTATGTTCCCACCCAGTGTCACTATAGTGTATGTAGTGTGTGTGTCTATATATTATGATTGTGTTTGCTGCTCATGATGTATCAATAAACTGTGAAACTGTTAAGTACAGATTGTATGTATATTAAGTGGTACATGTTTCACTGCACATGATGTATGAATAAACTCTGCAATTGTTCCAGAAAACCGTGTGTGTCTTTCTGAAAACTACAAGTTTAAAATGCACCAAATAAAAATGTTATTTGCATAACCAGTCTACTACAACTATCTAAAGCTGCGTGTGCACTTATGCGGTACGGATACGGATGCAATGCGGACGCGTCTCAAATCGCCCATTTACGCGGTGCGGAGTGAGGTGCGGATACGGATACAAAGTGGCCGGGGCATATAGTTTTACCCATGTCCGTCATTCCGTCCTTCCGAAATAAAACAGTTGTACGGACTTTTTTTCGCAATGCCTGCAGATATTGGCCTGATTTTTGGTGTGTGGGCAGATAATGACCAGTTACAGATCGAGTTCGCGTTTCGTCCCGGTTGACCTACTTATGACCGTTTTACGGCTCCTAAACTTAGAAAATTTCATGAAAAATAGAAATTTTCATGACAAATACACATGTACGGACTTATTTTTCGCAATGCCTGCAGATATTGGCCTGATTCTTGGTGTGTAGGCAGATAATGACCAGTTACAGATTGAGTTCGCGTTTCGTCCCAGTAGACCTAGTTTTGACTGTTTTACGGCTCCTGAACATAGAAAATTTCATAAAAAAGTGCACATGTACGGACTTTTTTTCGCAATGCCTGCAGATACGGGCTTGATTTTTGGTGTGTAGGCAGATAATGACCAGTTACAGATCAAGTTCTTGTTTTGTCTCAGTTGACCTACTTTTGACCATTTGACTGCTCCTGAACATAGAAAGTTTCATGAAAAATAGAAATTTTCATAACAAATGCATATGTGCAAACTTTTTTTCCTCAATGCCTGCAGATACCACACTGATTTTTTATGTGTGGGCAGATAATGACAGTTGCAGATCGAGTTCGCGTTTCATCCCGGTTGACCTACTTTTCATTGTCTTACGGCTCCTAAACATAGAAAATTTCATGAAAGACAGAAATTTTTATGGAAAATGCACATGTATGGATTTTTTTTCACAGTGCCTGCAGATACTGGCCTGATTTTTGGTGTGTTGCTTGATAATGACCCGTAACAGATCGAGTTTGCATTTTGCCCTTGTTGACCTACTTTTGACCATGACGCCTCCTGAACTTAAACATTTTTTCAAAATTTAACAAATGTTTCTAATTTGCCCCAGGCGGGGGCATTCGTGTCGTTCCGACACATCTAGTTTCTTTTGCCAACCATGTAGTCGTGGAAACGTGCATTTGTATAGATGCAAAAGAGTGAAAGACCTAAAAAGCACTGACATATGTATCTAATAGACACACACACACACGCAAAATATCTGCATACGTATCCGCACTCGCACCGCATCCGTACAAGTGGGCACGCAGTTTTAACTCTCCAAAATTGGTTAGCATACGGAATGTCACGAAAATCTTCAGACCTATGGGCGTGAATATGTAAAAAGGGGACGTATTTACGGCCACAGGTCTGAAATCGCGTCGGAATACTTCATTATTATAATTTATACTATACCTTGACAAACCATATATATACATATACACATATGTATATATATATATATATATATATATATATATATATATATATATATATATATCATGTTTATAGGGATTCAAGCGCGTGCTGTGATATTTATATATCTTTCAAGGAAACGAATGAAACTGCGCAAAAATTAATAATTTCAACAGCAATTAAAAAGTTTATCAAGATCATTTAGCATGCCATATTTATACAGCATGTCCAATAGAAATTTTGCCTTTGACCGGTTCAGAATTGGACCCTGACGGCCTCACAAATAACAAAGATTCCTTCGAGCAGATCGGGAGATGGCTTCCATTTAGTTTTAGGAATAGTCCGCTTCTCTGGGTGTGACTCAAAAGTGTTTGCTGAAGGATGAAGAAAAAAAACAGCACTCCAGTTCGTCTCGGATTAAGGCGGCGCAAATTAGAAAATTCCTGACCTTTTTACGACTGTCACTCTGAGAAGCGATCGTGACCATTATTTGTGTGTTACACAGGCATGCATTACTCTTAAATCATGAACATTTTTAGTGCTATATTCTAATAAACTTATGAAATGTATCGATGAAGTCGTAGTAACAAGAAATTTTGGGTGATAATGGGACCAGGTTTGAACAATGGCGTAAAATAACTTTATAATTAACGAGAAAGAGAACAGAGGAATGTGCACAATCAAAACGAGAGAGAAGAATAGAGGAGCGTGTACATTTAATACTGATAAGGAGAATAGAGGAACGTGTATTGCATATACGATAAAACAGGAGCTTTAATTCTCTCAGCGAGTTTTTTGTTGAAGACCAACAAGTTTAGTGACATTTAAACATTTTATTACACAATTTTTTAAATCTTTAGACATGGCAAAGTAGTTGCCATATATATTGACACTGTTTATACGGTCATGGTATTTAAACCTTTCTAATTTCTACAAAATTCTTTAATATCGAGAAATGGTATATATCAACAGGCAGGAAAGCCGTCTTCATTTCCGGAATACTTTATGAATTCGGTACAGGAGACGTCTAAGACCTAGAATGACACAAAACAAATAGTGTCGTTTATCACGAAGTAAATTTGATAAATGTATGATGCTTATTAAGTCAATCTATTTTATGCATAAAACGATTAAACATTTCATGCAAAAAAAACATCAAATCGAAAAAGAATATGGAATTTTCAAATGTCTTTGTTCATGTTTTTTTTCTGTCTAAACTAAAAATAATTAATATTATTTAGTATTTGACGATTTTAATACATTAATAGTTCACGATTCTACATGAATAGATAATTATCCAACATAAATGGATCAGAGTTCTACATAAATAAGGCAAATCTACATCAATAGATCAGAATTCTACAAAATAGAGCAGAAGTCGACATAAAGATAAGAGAATTCTACATACATGTATATAGGTAAGACTTCTACATTTCCAAGCACTACAGCACACGTACCTCTTTTCTGTTTGTGTTTGGGAGATTTCAGTTCTTCAATTGCGGATGGTTCAAGCTCGACTGGTGGCGTCACCTGATGGTCTTCCGCTTAAGTTGCTACTTCGTCCACCGTTTCAGTTAACTCTTTTGGGCCTGGGCATTTAGACTCTAAATAGATAATATAGTATAATAAAATATAATTCAGTACAATACAATACAATGTAATGTAATATAATTACATGTATATATAATCAGAGGAAAATACGACACATGCCAACCATATGAAATGATATATCATATAATTATTAGTATAATATAACATGGTGTAATAATATTATATCATATCATGACATACAATGTAATATAATGTAATAAGAGGAAAATATAACACATTACAAACCATATGATATGATATAATATAATTATCGGAATAATATCATATTCTTAAATATATCTGCACTACCTTAAAACTTGCGTACAAATCTGGAGGTTGATACACATTTTAAGGTGTACCGAGGTGTTCATGTTATAATACAAACGGTATTCGATTAAACATTAAAAAATATTAATATAATATACTGATTTATGTTACAAATACGGTTATTTTTATACAGGAGAGGTTAAAACTTGCAAGTACCTGCAAAGTCATGGTGTTCTAGATCTGTTAAAGGCCACGTGATATTATAGACAGCCATTTTAGTGGTGAGTGATAGGACTCGCTGGCAGGACTTTCTGACGTCAAACCCACAGACCACTTCAAAATGGCCGACTATCTTCAAATCTGAAGAAAAAATGATGCATTTATGAGTCCACCTGAACTTAAGTTATGTTATCAGAAGTATGGATGGTGCTCTGTTTCTGCTCGAGATCTTTATATAAAAATCATGTTTTAAAATGCAAAATTTCATTTTTAACTGTTCATGCAGGAATTGTCAGAACAATTTAATTCATGTTTAATTCATAAGTTAAATTTACGTGTTAAATGTTTACACAGAAATAAAGATATCGAATGATACATGCCTTTTGGTATGTCCAAATCAACCACTGCCGCGCCCTCTGTCGGTGAGTATACACACTCATGGGCGATATCAGACTCGACCTTTTTTTGGATGAAGGTAAATTTTGAGGTCATTAAGTGCCGTCAGTACGGTAACACAATCCGGGCCTTTCCTACTTCGCGGGCAACGAGAGTGGGTTCCGGTTCTGTGAAAGAAAGTAAAACTTAATGAGAGCATAAATAACATTAAAGATCTAAATAACACGAACAATCTGCATCATAAACTACCAGATATCATAAAAGCAAAGAGTCAAGTCTAATTTTGTCTGTATGTTAAGGGGCAGATAACTTATTTATGAAAACATTTTAGAACATGACAATTATATACAAAAAAGAACGATGTCCATGCTGGTGTACAGCCATAGTGTAATTTCTTGCGGGGATTAATAAGTATATGTTATCTTATCTATTCTTATATTTTATTATCTTGTCTTATTTACTTCTAAATTTAATTAAAACGAGTGAAGTATAGTTACGTCTATAAGTTGAAAAGGCAGTTTACAGAACAATTTTATAAAATTAGTTCCTGGGTATATAATATATATTATGATCTAAATAAACTGTTTATAGATATCTGGCTTTCTTCCCGATTTTGTAATTTAAAAACTCAGGATAAAAATAGCTTTGTTGTTAATATGACAAAACACATAGGGGCCTACCTTTTTTCAGCTCAATGTCCTCCCGCGGGTCATTGAAAGAAAATTTCAAGAGCGCCTGCTTTATGGAATCATCTAGCGCCACCTTGCGGTCAGAGACCTCCACCCAATAGGAAACGCCATTTTTTTATGAAATCACGGCTTTTTTTATTAGGCCTAAAAGCCTTTCCCCCGGCGGGCACACGGGCCACGCCTACCCACTGGGGAGACCCCAGCCAGGGCAGTTTGGCAAGCGAAACCTTTCCGAGAGACATCCCAGGCCCCAAGCTCGGCGTCGTCGTCGACAATTTTGATTCGGTCCTCATCCTTGGGTTTGCGGATGTGATGGATTAAGAAAGTGAGTAACACTGTGAAGAAAATAATATATTCAAGCTTAAAGTTTATGTTTAACTGCACACTTTGATACCAGTCCGAAATGGAAATATATCCATGATTATATAGCTATAGGCCTATTTAAATTAAAATAATTTAACTTAATTTAAGATGTTCATAGCTAATACTATGTGGGTTACAAAAATGAGGAGCGGCCATCTACTTTAACCGTAACCCTTAACTAAAATCGACACTGGACGTGTGTTGTTATTTGTATCATAAGTAAATAGAAATAGACTGTATTTACAAATTATTTACAAACTGTTCTTCCTTTGGAAGCTTCTGCCAATAGACAAACTAAAATGTTAAAAAAGAAAGATAGAAGTCTTACCGTACTCCATGATGGTTTATATACAGAAGGAATATTACGAGAGGAATTAATACTAAAAAACTGTACAGATTTAGCAGTAGTAGGCCCACGCACGATAACACGTCCGACTTCCCGGGTAGCATGAACTACAATGTTGACGTCAGTCACATTTGTGACGACAATCACGTTGCCAAGCGCCGTGATGGCTGAACGTACGGACGTTACAGTAGTGATAAATTCATGACGTCATTTATGAAAACAGAAACGTTCGGCAATATTGAGGAAACCTTTGACGTGAATATTTTAGTTTATGACTGGAGGAATCATTTTGTGAAAAGAAAAATGATGGGGGCACTGAAGAATGCAAACTAATAGATAGCGGAATAACATATGATGGGTCATATATTTAGGGGCGGATCCGAGGGGGACTGATTGGGTTGGGGAGCTCTCAACCAACGACCATTTTTAGACAAATCTTAGGCCAAAAAAATTAAAGGTATGGTTCTCAGGCACCGCCCGCATCAATTTTAAACCCCCGCATCAAAACTTTTTATTTTGATTTTCAATAAAATTTTCCAATTTTGAGCTGCTGCCGCCCCGACATTTCTTTCAAAAAGATAAAACCATACAATTTCCTTTTTTTGTAGGGCTTTTACTTATTTAGCAAAATAAAACTGTTATTTTCATGCTTTTCCCTTATTATTTGACATTTTTTATCGAAACATACCAAAAAATTTACAATAAAAAAAGCGTCCGCCCGCATCGATTTCTGAAAAAAAAAGTGCCTGAGAACCATACCTTTTTTTTATTTTGGCCTTATGCATGACCTTTTTTTTTGGGGGGGGGGGTCGTGACCACCAACCCCCCGTTAACTAACGACTTTTTTAGACAATTTTTATGCATGACCCCCGCTGACCCCTCCCTTCAAAATATCCTGCATCCGCGCCTGATATTGGTTATAGTAGATGGGGGATTGAAAACGTTTGATAAATAAAAACACTGCAATGCAGAGATTCTTCGTGCTGGAAAACATTAAAAGTGGAGAGCATTTTGCTGATGAAAATGCATGACAGGTGGCGACACCTGCAACAAAAACTCTGTTTTCAAATCCTTTCACGAACCTTTTGGACAATATACACATACAACGGTCCACACAGTTGATTTACATTCATGTCATTAATATTCAATATTTATTAAATGTTGGACCAAATGTAGCCATTTTTAGATTCTGCTGTGGTTAGTCACAGGGTCGAAAATATTCTGGAAATTATGGTAAAAAAAAAAACTGGAAATAAGCTTATCTTTTTCCAGCCTAGGAAAAACAAGGAATATGCCTTAGTTCAGGAAAAATCAAAGAATTTAAATATAAATATTATCTACTTACATGGATTGTATAGGTGGAGGATCCCGCAGAACCCGGGGAAAACCGCTGGCCTTAGACAGGCCACTCACGCACTCTCAAAGCCACGCAAGGATCGAGCCCGGTATGTGCGGGTGGCCCATAGTCTGTTAGAATTACAATGTCAAGCGCGCTACAGTTTCGTTTCTGTGTGCAACAACATCGTGTACAGCGACCTGAGCTCATAATTTCTCCTGAAAACATTCCCCCTTTTTTCAATTAATATTCCCAAACCTAACTTCAGCTGTTTTTAATTCATAATTATTACCTCATACACATTCATAATAATGACCGCTCTGCAATGTAGAGCCTCTTGTTAATTCACATAGATACATCGAAATGTTTCATTATCAATATTACATATTTCATAACAAAACCTCAATTAAAATATGGTCACTTTGCTCTGCCCCCATGTTGGCCTCAGCTAGGGGAAATGTTTCAAACATTTACATATAAAACCTAAATTTACAGAACAACCTTTGTTGAATACTAAGACAAAAGATAATAATGCACGTTTTAAAATCTATTTTGAGGAGTTGTTTTCCCCCAAATAAATATGTAATTTCGAGTATTGCTGAAACTTTGTAACAGGTCTATATATAATAATGCCAAGTGAAATATTTCATTTCTTTAGTTTCAAAATATGTTCTCTATACTATTTTCATCATATGCAAAATAAAGCAATAGTGTTTCTCTTTTGCGCACTAAACATATTACTGTTCATACACAAGTATATGTCTTTCTGTCTTAGGAACCCGTCTCTGTTTACATTAAAAAAACAGGTAGATGCATACCGGTGATAACCATGTTGTTGGTCCCTTTTGAGTATTGACCATCCATATAAACATGTTATCCATATGTAAACATCTTCATACATACAGGTCAAACGTGTTCAACTTAATTAATATGAAAGTCTACCAATATCAAGTGGGATTGCCCTGCTCATTCAACAACCCAACTAATAAGTAAATTTTTTTACACTTTTCTCTGTCTAAGCAAGGTCCCCTCATCATGTTGCTGAATATATCGCCCTGTTTGAGTTCAAAACACGTGTACAATTACGAATATATTTTTAATCAATATGAATTGCATTTTATTAGTAATAAATACAATATGCAAATTGTTACTCAAATAATATATTTTGAATATAAACAAATGAACTAGTTGCTTTTCTTAGAGAGTTCCTACTTGTACGTAGGTGTAGGATTTCTTTTCTGCTCCACTATAACCCAAAGTCAAGAGTTTCACAACCGTACCTTGCTGTCCATTCACAAATCTACATAACTGTCCATTCACAAATCTACATAACTGTCCATTCACAAATCTACATTTCTTTCCATCCAGGTGAGCTCTCTTCATGAGGGGTAAGGCCTTTTTCCTAAGTTCAAAATCCTCGGGTATGAAATCTTCAAAAATCAGATTTGCCCCGTCCTCACCTTTTCTTTTTGCAGAAAATATAAACATCCGTCTGTCCTCCCTGCTGTGGCACGTGACTAATATCTGTCGAGGTCTCTCGCCACGTTTTCCTGTTCTATTGACCACCTCGAACATTTTACTAACATCTTCTTTAGATCTCCCTGTAACAATTTCTTTGTCCATAATAAATTCTATCAATTTTGCTCTACAATTTTCTCCCGGCTCCTCTGGTATTCCTGGTACTCTCATTTTATATTCACTTCTTTGCCTTTTATTTGCTAAGGAATCTTTCCTCAGTGATTCAATTTCACTTGTCATTTGTTCCTGGTCTATTTTTGTTTGAATCATATCTTGTTTTAATGTTTCATTTTCTTCTTTTAGCACTCCTATTTAAGCATATGCACACTCGAGACTACTCTCCAGTTCTGTAAATCTGTGATTAAACTGTGTTGTAATTTTGTTCACAATCCTTTCTTCTAACTCACTGACCATTTTTTTCACATTTCGAATAGCTCGCATGAGTTCAGTATTGTCTATATGGTCTGGAGCGTTCGACGTGGCAGGTGCCATATTACCGCCCCCTTGTCCACTTTGTGTTTCTATTTCCTTGTTTTTATCACCATATTTTCTTAATACGTATCTTTCCAATGTTGGCGTTTGTCCTGTTGAAGGTTTTTTACCCCTGCCTGACATAATACTGAGTCCCTAGTTATATTTATTCCATTAACTCTTGTAAAATATCAGGAGCAATGCCGAACACGTCTATTCGGTGCTGGCCATGATCTTCACCATTGCGAACAAACGTGAACCGATTCCTTTTATAAGTATAAGATATCATTAGGGGCTTTATTAGATATCATTAGGAGCTTTATTTCTGAAACAAACAAAATGCAAAAGCAATCGGTTCCCCCTACATTTTATGTTTATTCTGTGAACCTAAGCGATGATGCGGCGTCTGTTGTTCGAGGTACCGGTACGTCGTCCTTCATTGTGTCTTAATTGCCACTAATCTCAGCAACGGCTGCAGCTGTCATCGTGAAATTTTGTATACCCATTGGACATAAAATGAATATGCAAGAACAAGCTGTTGGTGGCGCAACCTATGATGACCTTTGTCTTTCTCTCTCACTCTCTCTTTTAAGAGAACTCATGGATAAAGTATTAATATGTTGACTAACATATAATAGTTGATTCTTCCTTAGAGTAAATGGAATAAAAAGGGCATGAATTCAGTATTTTCAAAATTTTATCTCAAGAGAACTTGCTCAAAATATGTCAGTATCATGTGTTTGAATACATGATGTGATGTCTGTTACCAAACAGCTCAGCCTTCAGCAACAAATATCACAGGAATATAGATCAATATGTCTGCTATATGATTTTGATATGCAGGTGGCGCTACCTGTGCAGACCTGATGCCTCGAATTGGAATGGCCTTTTCCTTTTCATCTTTTCCTCAATAAGCCAGAAAAGAAAAACATAAGCTTTCACGTCATGATAAAAAAATTCATTTGGGCAATAAAAATGGAATGCGTAATCATTTACTAAATGCTGTTTTCATGGAAATTTAAATTTTATGATTTCATGCGATTGTATTTGCACTACTGTACAACTAAATTTATTTGTTCACCAAAGCCTGATATCAGTTTAACATACATTCAGATACCAGATAGCGAAGACAGTGGCAAGTGGAAGTTGATTAAGTCTCCACCAGAGATCCCACCCCTGCTCCACACAGACCACACCAAAAAAATTACGTTGTACGAGACGCTTGAATAAACTAATCAAGTTATCATCTTCCGCTGACTTTGACATCCATGTGATGCATGTATTAGTTATTAATATAATGAACAGGTGAAAAAATATGACCTCAAGAGTTCTAAAATGACGTTTTTGTCCATAGTCCTTAGACAATAGGTAATTAACAGCGACCTTTTCAGAAGTTGCTACGTAGGTGCTATGACTTATGTCTATCTGACTTTCTGGGTGTTCACAAATAGAATTTTCTGCTCGTAGCTCACAGAAAATAGCTCACAGTGACCTAATTTCCGAATTAAAAGGAGACTTGTTAAGGACCTTCCTGGATGTTATTTTAGAAGGTTCTATGTCCAACAGTAAAGTTTTGTGCCCTGTCTGACTGCCTGGGTGCCTTTAATCACATTAATGCCTAGTCGCTTGCTGAATATAGGTCACCGTGACCCAGTTTCAGGTTACAAGAAAAGATGCCCTAACCCTCGTAAAATATTATGTTTAACGATTCTAGGCCTAACGATTACAATTTGTACCCTACCTGTCTGTCTTGGTGCCAAAAATTGTTTTTGGCCAGCAGTTTGCAGGATGCAGGTTTCAATGGAGATTTGCCAAAGACTTCCATGGATGTCACTTTAGAAGATTCTAGGGCTATCGGATACAATTTGTACCCCGTCTGACTCACTGAGTGCTCAAAATAATGTTTCCAGCCCGTAGTTCGCAAAACATAGGTCACCATGACCTAATTTTAGGTTTCCAAGGAGACTTTCCTATGACTTTCCTGGATTTTAGTTTAGAAGATTCTAGGGCTATCGGATCAATTTGTACCCCGTCTGACTCATTTGTGCTCAAAATCAGGTTTACAGCCAGTTGTTCGCAAAAAAATAGGTCAGTATGACCTAATTTCAGGTTTCCATGGAGACTTTCACAAGACTTCCCTGGATTTTACTTTAGAAGATTATAGGGCTATCGGATACAATTAGCCCTGCCTGGGTTTTAGTGCATTTACTTTTACTACTTAAGTGACTTTCAGCAAGCTGGGCTACAAACGAGCAGCGAGAAGAAGATCAGCTTTTATATTACCGATGTTACCAAGTGAAATATTGCCAACATCCACCAAGGATACCGAAATGTGCTTCAATTTTTTAAAATTTATCATTATCAATCTGAAACGATTTCTTTGAAGGTCCAGAAGGTTACCGGGGTTTTGTAGCAAATGGGGGGGGGGGGGGGTCGTAGAATAATCTAGTGGTATAACGTCATGGGTTAATACAAAACATGAATCTTAGGCTCATGCGAAATTATCAGAGCCGGTAGTACTCTTAGCCAGAGGGAGTGTAGGAGTGTTATACTTAAGCAGAGGGTTCAAAGTATTTTGTGCGCATGGAGAGGTTTATAGGCCGTGACAGTACAAAAGACTAGTTTGATGGTTATATGATAATACCGTCAGCGTGAGAAGACCTAGAGATAATGTCGTGGTTTCAACACGGCATGGAGGTTATATTGTAAGCAGTGTTTCGCTGAACTGGTGTGACTGATCGTTTGTGTTTTGATTTGGTTGACACTGCTCGGGGAATAAGCTTTGTCTATGTTACAGCTAGACTTCATTTGTAAAGAGGGAACGAACCAGGGATGTCATTGTAAAAATTATATGACAGTATCATATCAATCCGCATAGCAAGCATGTTAGATCTTGAAGACACTTATTAGTTCTATAAATATCAACGCTGGCCCTCCTCAAGGAGGGTATGCGTTGATCGCCGTCCGCGTGTTTGTGCGTGTATGTTTGTTCACAACATAACTCACGCGATCATGAACGGAATGACATTACATTTTCAGTGTATTTCGGGAATGGGCCAATGAAGAATCGATTAAATTTTGGTGTGGATCCGGCACATGATGAGGAGTCAGAAATCTAGGAATATTAACAAATGTACATTCGCTTTTGCACGAATAAACGAGTGCAGACACTGTTTTAGGAGCATCCCACAATAGGTTCCCTCCACATTCCTTAGAATGCACATTTTAAATATTAAATATCAGGAAAGACAGCCTTTACACTTTTTGATACTTGTTTTCAGGTGTCTCAATACATTTTTTTCACATTTTAGCTCAAGTCCATTCATCTTTATGATGTTAAGTCTCGGCAGTATATTCCATATCTTGGTAAATGCTATATATGTGCTATGTCAATGTTTCATAATATTTTATGGAGCATTTACTGTGTTCTCGTGATTGAAATAATGGCTTAAAATATGAAATACTGAGGATTCGTATTCTAAGATCACCATCAATTGCAAAGCGTGTGTAGAATTAAACATAATTTAAGTAAAATTCGACATCATATTAAGGAAAATTGTACGAAGATACAGAGCGCCTTGGCATTGAACATTTTAAATATTTATCTCGACAGTCTGTTACTTTATGTTACTTCATTACATTTCACGACTGAATCATATGTTTGTACCATATGTACTGCGATACCACATGTCAGAAAACAACTGTACCAAGGCTCTTGTTTGTACAGCTGAGAACTATTGTTAAATTGGTAATACTGATCAGATGTACGCATTGACTGTATGTATATATAGCACGAGCCACATGCGGAAAAACTAAAACAGCACTGGAGAGATTCACCGCAAAACCACACACACACACACACACACACACACACACACATATATATATATATATATAGAGAGAGAGAGAGAGAGAGAGAGAGAGAGCCAGAACCTTGACCGACCTCCCATGCATGAATCCGTCCATCTGACAGAAAACGTTTAATTTGTAATTATATATAATTTAAATAACTACATTATTCTTAGAATAAGTGACAAACACTGCAGTACTGTACACCCGCGACAATGAAAATTCATGTTTTCTTTTTATAAACTTTATGTTTTAGAAATTCACCGGGAACATGCTATGTGGGCAGAAAGTTGCATATCTGCAAATATTAATGTTTGTATTTCTCTCATGGAAAACCTCATTTTAATCAATGACATGTAACAACATCTTTACGCAGTGCTCTTGTTTCATTTTTCTACTCATTCATTTCACAAATGAATTACGGAATAACAGCACAATGTAATTAAGAAGTGTGCATTACATTGCACGATTCGTCACAGTAAGATGTCTGTTTTATGCACTTTCATATGTAAAACACTTACCTGCGTAACTATAGTGTGATTGTATAACTGTATGAATATAATACGTATTTTGCATATGCTTATTAAATCTGCTACCCGCATCGAGTTCTCGAAGCAAATCTCGCGGAAAGTCATGCAGCTAGCTGTTTATATGATGACGTCATATTGAGCAGACGACTTGAAGGGAAGCGAGAAATGAGCGCCAAGTTCAAGCCAGGAGGAAGGGTCATGTGATACATGTGTCGTCTGCAAACGGCATGGGAATAAATACAAGAGAAAAGCTGACCAATCATTGGCCAATGCTGATCCGTGCAGTATGCTGGGGTACGTAGCGGGGGCGTATCCAGGATTTTTTCTGGGTGGGTCGTGATCATAATATTTTGGATCTTTTCCAAGGGCGTGCGCAAAAACTTTAGCCAATGTGGAGAGGGGGAGTCACATGTAAATACGAAAAGTACCAGAAAGTGGGAAGCCCCTGCCAAATTGAATGCCTCATAAAAAATGGCATTATCTCTGGACAAGTTTAAGCTCAATGTTAATCAGGGTTGTCAGCGGTCAGGGTAAAAATTATAAGTCGGGGAAATATCAGGGTATTTTTTTTATATTTTGAGAAGTCAGGGAAAGGTCTAAGAATTTTTAATGGCTATGGCGTTCGAATTTCGTTATCATGTTGGAAAAGTTTGGCATCTCTGATAAAAATATGGTAAGTTTGAAGGATTTACTCTTGTTTTCTTAAAATTTTTGTACAAAAATCTAAGTTTGATGATGCTGAGCATAGATACTTAACATATAACACCAACAATTAATGATGGACCGATTCTGTTCATGAGCAGTAATATAAAGAAAGCAGGATCTGATGCATGATTCTGATGTACCATACATTTTTCCATTGAAGGTTTGGCTGTAAAATGACGTTCTGAAACCAAATTAAAAAGTTTTGTGATGATTTATACTTGAAAACCAACTGATGGTCAGAGAATAGTCAGAGAAAACTCAGGCAATTTTGTCCGAGTAAGCTGCTGGAAACCCTGTTTATTACATCGATACATGTCTTATACATATATTACTTATTTTCTCATGAAAAATTTTCATGTAGACCAATTGACATTTTATATATATGTTATCCATGCGGCCACCCCGGTAGGTTTAAAAGTCGAAAGGCGAAAGAATAATAAATAATAACATCTTTTGTTGCTCGTAGCTCAAACATTAACATTATAAACATGTAATATCAGTATACACGTGCATGGGTTTAAACTTAAACATCATTTCGATCGTATATGCACAACAATATTTTATTGGACTTTGATTTTCTTTTAGTAAAATAAGTTAGCAGGGACAGGATTGCCAACTACCCGCAGATTTTGTTGATGACATATTAATGTGTTGTCATGATATTCTTTGGAAGGATAATATCTTTTTTACATTTCATTTGAGGATAATTTAGCATTGAACATATAAAAAAAAATCATTGGCCAAATCATAAAGTTAAACGTTTCAGTTAAAAATGCAGATTAATAGGTTCATATAGTGATTGATGAAAAGTCCAGCTCACTCAGAATTTATTCTGTGTTTAAGTGTTTGCAGGTTGTTTTATCATTAATATTGTCTTGAGCGGTTGCCTTTGGGTGGTATTTCTGGGTACCTTCAGTTCTGATGTTTTCGTTAACCTACCAACTCATATCAACACTGATTTTCCCGCTTTAAGACTGGCTTACACATCGACGATTTCACCGCGATGTGTCTCAGTAGGCTGTTCCGATGTAGCCCCGATATGTTCCGGAGTGACCCCAACACTAAACATTTTTGAAAATGTTAAAAAATATCCAGATGTTACCCCGATATTCCCCGATGTGTCCAAGCTGATGTAACTCCATGCATGTCAAGTCGATTTCATAACGGGGGCGACATCAGCGATGACCAACTTTTATATAACTGCGTATAAGTAATAAGCAATGTCTTGCAATAACCACGCTGGGCTCGATTGAATATAACATTGACATGGGAAAAGACTTGCAAGGACTCTTACCTGACCTGGTTAGGCTGTAGACTTTGCCTCGAACAGTAAGTGCGCCAAAAAATTCAACTGATGTTCAACTGATTCGCCGCTCCAGTTTCTAGTGTTTTTTTTTTTTTTTTTGTGATAAATGAGGACTATGTTGCTAATTTGTTTTCTTTCTTGATTTCTTAAAAAGAAAGCTTAAAGGTATTTAAAAAAGACTCCTTTTATACATTGAACTGAATCGAATTTTGTATTTGTCCTGATAAGCATGCACATTTCCACGCATATTGTATCAAAACTGGCCAATGAGCCATCACGCTCAGCTGAATTTGACAAACAGGCGATGCATGTATTAATTACTATTATATTAATGGAATCAGCCGTTTTACCAATAGGCCTTAGAAATTATGATACAGTGACCTTATTTAGGGTTTCCAAGATTTTACCAAGACCACCCTAGATGCTAAGTTCTGTGTAGATTGCTACGATTTGCACATATCAAGCTGATAGGGTGTTATATGCTCACAGAATATGGGTCACAGTGACCTTATTTAGGGTTTCTAAGAAGATTTCACAGGGCTCTCCCTGGATCTTAATTAAAATAGAAGTTTCTAGATCCAACTGCTAACATTTGTACCAAAATGCTCAAATCATGTCTTTTGTCTATCTCAAAGAATATAGGTGATCGTTTCCCAGTAGCTCCACAGTGACCTTATTCCATGTTTCCACGGACATTTACCCAGGACCACCGTTAATATTACATTAGAAGATTCTAGGCCCAACGGATACAATCGGTGCCCTGTCTGGGTGTTCTAAATATTGCATGTCTTCGGCCTGTAGGTCGTTAAAATATAGATCACCATGACTTAATTTCATGTTTCCAAGCAGATTTACCTGGAAATTCTCTGTGTAGCGTTTGAAGATACTAAACCTAACGGATACGGTTTCTGCTTATATGACATTCAGGGCGCTCAAATCATATTTTCGTCCCAAAAGTGGCAGAATATTAAACCAGGTAAAAAATTTACACTCTCTAAGATTGTGTAAAGAAGTCTAACATTTTGTTTTTGGATATTCTATTTTCTCAATCAATACATATATACAGGCTGTACACAGGCGCAAAAACTGGGTAAGCTACGTGTGACCAATAGTTTGCCTAGGCTGTTCTCATGTTGTTCTGTATTGTGTTCCACAGTTGTGCATGAAAAGTACCTAAAACGTTTGATCAAGAAGGCAAAAGCAAGCTAACCTAGGTCAAAGGTCCAATGTTGTTGTTTAAAATGCAAAGTCTCAGTTTCTCCATGTTATTTTCCTATGCATAGAGTTAGAACTACTTTGCCTCAGGGTGTAAGAATCATCGACTATGGTCCAGGTCCGGATCCGGGGGAAGTGGGGGGGGGGGGGTATAATGTGTTTATTCGATCAAATTATTAAATTAATCTTTTCGATCAAATTATTAAGATAAATTTAAAATCAGTGATCTTTGAGTATAGAAAGGATATATTTTATTCAGTTTTCTGGAGATATGTTGACGTTCTGAATGTGACTTAAGTTAGATAAACCACGGCGAAATTCAACACCACACACTGACGTTACCTGACCTAATGACAGAACCGGTATCTAATGTCTTACCATCAGAACTGTCGTGCCCCATGCGTGAGCAGCAACTTCCAATGAGGCTTTTGTTTTTGCCCAACATGGTTACTAGAGGGTGTCATCCTATACTATTTCTTAATTGTAACAGTTTTAACTAGGGCCTGCGCCTTACAAATACAACTTGATGAGCTTATTTTGCAAAAGGTTTAGGCACGCCCTGACAATTAACGAAATTGGGTGCCCTTAAAAATTTGTTGAACTGATTTAAGGGGGGGGCTCTTTACACGCCCCTGTTTTCACAATGAGTGCCACCAGCCTGAAGCGGATGGCTCAGTTTTAGAATTGCTGGACTTGGGATAGATTTATGTCATGCAGTATGCAAGGTCTTTGGATTCATTGCTGGTACCTGATCAATGCTTTTTCATTTATGTCATTGTGAAAAGGCCTTTGCAAAAAAATGTCTCTGGAAAAAATGTGGACCTTTTGAAAATTTTCTTTTTTTGGGGGGGGGGGGGGGGATCGTACGACCCTCACGACCCCCTCCCCCCCCCCCCCCCCCCCCACCCTGCATACGCCCATGCGTTGTCTTAGTTTCAATTCCTTTAGAGTGCAAAACGGAAAACTTAATTCTGAGAGATTATATCTGCAATATAACGTTCGAGGGGTTTAAAATCATATAAGGGAGTACTAACATGAGGTTATAGAGTGCTAAGTGGCTGTTCTCATACAAACAGTCAAGAAAGTTATATGCATGCTGAATAAAAGCATAATATGGATTTACACAATATTTTATCATTCATTTTATTAAACAAGTTCATCCGTATATAGCGAAATTTTCATACAGAGTAAGACACCATGGAATTTGATCACTTTGACATTATATTATACTTAATACCTTGTTCATGATAAAGATGATGCAAATTGCATCGATAGCCGTTGCTGAGTGTTCTTACTTTATACATACATGAAAGGTTTCTTCAAGGTTTTAAAGGGGAAATTTTGAATTTTGCAAGGCAGACACGAATCGGGGGGGGGGGGGGGGGGGGGGGTGATCAAGGGTCAAGACCATATTTCAGACCAAATTTCTGGACCCCCTTTTTCCGGAGTTGGGATTGTTTTATATGAGTCCTACCGAGTTGAAACTCCCCCCCCCCTTTTTTTCCCCTAGATCCTGGATTCGCCCTTGCTAGACCCTTTTATTAGGACGGCCTCCTTTAACCCACCGAACCTCATCATTTTCTGTTTTTTTTTTTTTATTTATTCACCATTTTCTTACACAAGTCCAGTTTACAGAATAATGAAATACTGTGGCTGACCTTGTGTTTGCGAGGGTTTCAAATTCGCGATATTCTTGAAAGGAGATTATCACAAAAATGTAACCTTCGGAAACAAGACAAAAAATTAGCTCACGAATATTAAGCTACAAAGACAGTATATGTGGTAAGAATTAAGTTTGTCCCTTTTGTCTTCTCCAGCCATCAGAGTGAAAGTAAGTGTTTATGTTTTAATTTCCATAGAAATGATCAAAATTAGCTTTCAAGCACTCTCAAGGCCTTGAAATAATATTCTAAAAATTCAACATCAGGATTTTCAAGCATGTTTGACATGTGGAGTGTGCGTGTGCGTGTGTGTGGTGGGTGGGGTGGGGGGGGGGGGGGGGGGGGCTCTGACGCTCAAGTGCAAAACCAGTTGAACATATCGTATAAGTTTTAAAAGAATTGACAAGCGGCCAGGTAGGGAAATCTAGCATTAATTGATAATAATTGTTACACACATGTCGGATATATACATCTGAAATAATTATAGTCAGGTTTTACTAATATACCGTTTACACTCAAATGTATACACTTACATATTCAATAAATATGCTAGTTATCATCAACAGAAATAATATTGATTTTTCCTGGATTTCATTTAATTTTTCAAATGCACATACCCCAAAAACTACACATGTAATTTAAGACTAGATATCACGACATGCAGCACCAGGGTAATCCCGCATACAGTTACTTGGGAAATCCCGAAGTAACTTTACATATAAAAAAAATCTTTCGGCCAAGATCTGTCCTTCATAACCTGTAAACAAAATAACGTGACATCTTTTGCAAAAGTGATGCAGTCCCTTGACTGTTGCCACGTGATCATATCTCGTGAGATTCGGCGTTAACTCAGTCGGTCACATGTCTCGAATGAGCCGGTAGTCCCTGTTGTTTTCTCCATATTGCCAGCCGATGTACAAACCATCGCTGAAAAAAGGAACATAGAAATGTATTTTTTTATGCAATTGCGAAAAAAAAATACATGTAGTTATTTATGAGAACAGACAGAATATCACCATTCTGTATTTACCAATACTTAGGCAAAAATTTAAAATGCAAATGCCACAAAATGCCAGAACAACATGCGGTTTGCTCGGTTTGCGAGAGGACAGTTAAATCAGTATAGGTTATATGTCTACGTTTAATGCCTGATAGGCAAATTTCAGCACGGGAAATTATTTGCCTGATGTCATGACACCCGGACTTTTTACAACAATGTAATGAGATCATATGTGTTTTACAAATGCTGGTGAACCATATGAAATGTACACGCAGCCCACCTGTTACAGGCGTGTGATGGGGGACCAGCCGACCAACAGGAGGTCCGGACAACCAGAGGGTGGGCGATGCCGAAGGGACGAAATACACACAACACAGACAGGGCATGGGTTAGGTAAACTGCAGATGTGCTTTATAGTCATATCCTGGTATTAATCGGAATCACTATGTTTTTATCAAAGATAACCCCGTCCTCTAATGTATACCACTGTATAACAATCAACTCGGCAGTTTGCAATTCAGTCCGACATTCAACGCAATTGTCAGCGGTAAAACACTTGATATTTAGATGATGTATATGCAAACGTATGTGACATGCTTCACGGCTGTGAGATATATATATATATATATATATATTTATATATATATATATATATATATATATATATATATATATATATATTACAGCTGTGTTACCAAGCGCATACTAGTATATGAGCGATTTTGCACGCACGGGCTTAAGGTCAAGCAAACGTATTCCAAATCTCATTATATTATCATATAACATAATTGACTTTGAAAAAAATATTAATATAGATTTTACATAAAATAAGCCAAATTCCTGGAGGAAAAACATTTTTCCATCTATTTTTCCACTAAATACATGAGGTTGTGTGATTTGTTCAAAAACTATTGGCACATTTATATGAGCACTGTCAATTCGGCAGTGACGTCACACACTGGGAAATCACCTGTGACTAAAAATTCTAGAGCTCAGTAAAATCACAGTATTTCTGCCTCTGTCAGTCCCAAATTTTCAGCAGAGAATAAAAACAACATGCATTCCTAGATCTGAGTTGTTGATAAAATTCAGTCCATAATGTTACATGTGTACCAGCCAATCAAATAAGGACAAAGTCTGGGATCTGGACGAAATCCTCCCATCACACAACAAACGCACATGGAATAGGTTTAGTTAACCTTAAGCCGTAGATCTTTCCACGAGCATGCGCACTGCGTATAAGGGTCGTCTGTTGTGTTCAGGTCCAGTGAGCTTAGCATTGCAGGTTTTGTTAAATGAAATAATATCTGGAACCTATCTGAGGTGCAACGAATACGATCTTTTTTGTGTGTGTATAACGGACCCGAGCACTTAGTATCAGTCGCCGATAACAGATGTCACTAATGGGGACTGGTGGCAAAGATCCGCTTTTTATGGTCCATGGGTTTAATGCCGTCACGAATGTGAAGGCAGAACTATAAGAATTCAAGAGTATAATATACAACGGTAATCTTTTGGTTCTGGTAAAATACTCTCTGATATATATATATATATATATATATATATATATATATATATATATATATATATATATATAAATTCGCCCTCATATAATCCGACTTTTTATTCTAAGATTTGTCAAGGATTTTTCCCCCAGAAGTGTACTTGGTAAAACTGTACATGCTTTGGTTAAACAGGTCTCTCGGATAAGAAGAATGTACACTTGTGACTGTCACTCATGAGGCATTCCGGTCCCTCACCTAGACGAGGATATAATTATATAAATACCATGTCCTCCTAGCAGATACTCAACGTATAAGCTTAGCCTGTTGCAGCCATGGTCCTATATATTGTATGTATACGCCAACTGGCCCATCGATGTGCCTCATTCCAAGAGCCACCTAATATAATAAAGGTTTGGCATGCCTGGTCCTGCTCTGAGTGGCCAGGTCCCGCAAGGATGGTCCACTGGGAAAGCCTCGTAAAAATAATCGTTAGTCCCTCTGTTGTTTGAAGTAACAAACTTCTATACCGCTTCCCGCCGCCATCAGCGTATTAACCGGAGTCACGTATGTTTCTGATCAGCGTGATAGCGCAGCTATTATTTCAACTCAGCAATAAGCTGATGGATAAAATAGCTTAAGTGCTGCACTTCTGGGAAATAATTGGATAGCACTTTGTCATGGGAATTCACAACGATATCCGCTTGATTTATTCTTTCCATCTCTCCCTTTTTTATAACACTCTTGAAAATATTACTGCCAATAGAATAGAACAAACAGATGCAGTGTTCAGTATCGTGCACTTGAACTCCTATTTTCTCATATATACCACACTGGATCAAATAAAACTACAAAAATTATCTTTATCATAATGAAAATCTCTTCGGTCTCCATAGCGACGCCATTAAGCTAGAGACACTAAATATTATTTCTTTGTGGCATTAGATGCTGTTTTTACTATTCGTTGGTTCAGTGTGACCTTGGTTTCCTGGAACCAACCCAAGTGGAAAGGTCATATACCCCTTTATATTGTAGATGTGAGTGATAAAAATACATTCTTACATGAACTGTATACAAAATAGACGCTGATGACTAAAGGTATTCATATAAAGTTTCTTTTCTGATGGTTAAATTGCCATCGACAGTCAATAAAATCAAGACACTTAACTTAGATGACAGGAAGACATTGCATTAACCCAAGTCAATCGTCGAAGGGCCTTTGTATACACGAAATCGATCCAAACATGATAAAATAGCACACACGGCGTCGTTATAGTGCACATTATAATGTTTCGTTTTAATATTTCATTCATTTACAAATCCCACCCTCGTAAAAACCTCAATCGGTTTGTGCACCGTGGCTTACTCATAACAACAAACATCATCTTTGTCATGCAATAAATTTGATTCATGGTTATTAATAAAGTATACTTTGTTCTTTAGAGGTTTACTGTAAATTTATACACTCTATAAACAGACATCTAAGAGATTTACCGTTATATCTTGAATCTTAGTTGGCGTATCAAACAAGACTCATACCAAAGCCTATGGATAAAGTAGTGACTAGAATAATATAATGATCTACTGTGTCTTTTTATAGTATTTTAGCTTTTCTATCTCTAGTGTTATTACTATTGCCAGCTTCCGCTTTCGAAGAAAGCTTCAGAAAAGACATGAATATGATAAACCCCGCTGTGTGTCAACAGTACCTTGTTAGGCCTATTATTTATAAACAATTCCAATTATTGTTTGTTTTCAATATACCTGTGGCAAAATAATTTTTCTGATACATATATATTGTTCCTTTACCAAATCTTGGGGAAAAAACATATAAACATAAATCCACTCGGACAGACTTCTCAAAGAGAGTATATTTCCTAGACAGCTAAGGGGTAAAACGCTCGGCTCTCTTCGCTGGGGACCGGGTTCGAATCCCGGTGTGGCCATGAGAGTGGGTTGTAGTTGCCCGTCCGAGGCCGGTGGTTTCCTCCGGGTTCTCCGGTGTATTCCACCCCTACAGACTACCGAACGCCTTCATCTGAGCCATGGAGAGTGCATTGATTGGTTTAATAACTATTTTTAAAATCCATGTAAAATAAATAAATTTATATTAATATTTCCACAAATGATGAGTCTTTGTAAAGAGCCAAATGAGGATCAGAGCACACTTAGGTCCGCGAAGTCATCTGATTTGCGTTATCTGAGTTTATATATCGTTACGAGAGAAAAAAAATACTCGTCTTGGGAAAGTTTTTGGAATGAATATTACGGAAACACTCGGTATTTGATAAAGGCACAAATGGAAATATGAAGGCATTCTGAGGAGAGTGCCAAAGAGCAAATCTGTTTGCAGAGTTTCGCCGCGATTGGACCCGTAGCGACAGTACATACGACAATAATGCCATCTATATTAAGGGCGATTGCCGGTAACAAAATCATCGGTATGGTAAAACAGGAGGTCGTATTTGTTATGTTTTGCATGATAACCCAACGAGATTTGATTAGGCTTTATGAAAGTTTACGTTTTACAATTTAAAAAATATAGGTATTGATATATTTAAGGAGCCATAAAGAATTAAGATAAATACTGGCACGTCACAGAACTTTGATCATTACTTTCCTACGTTGCAAAACTTTTTTTTGGTTGTTTTCTTAAGATTTTATAAATCAACCACTGACTTAAATTTCCGTTCGGTATCAATGTTATACTTTCTAATGAATATCACTTACCTGTGTTTCCCTTTCCGTGAGCCCGACCTCAGCGGCGACTAGCATGACGTCAGTGGGGTCCGGGTTCCGGTTCCGCTGGAAGCTCTCCTCTAGTTTGACTAACTGATCGTCTGTTATGTTTGGGAGAAGTTCCGGCGGAAGTAGACGGGCCTCGATACCGGCACGCTGCATTTTCTTTTTCGTACTGTTACTGTTTAAATCCAAAATGATACTTCCGTATTGGATTAATCCAAGGCCCCACTTTATAAATATCAGGTGGACATTCCAATACAATATTTTTCGGTAACTTTAATAATTGTCAGGACACAGTTCCGTTCTCCGTGATTTATTTAATTATAAAGCGATATATACGGATATTTGTTCAACACATAGTGGCTTCGTGTTGTTTATGTGTGCAAGATTTACCGCCACACAACACCTTAAAGCGACAGTATCGTCACCTTTACATGATGTATAACTAACACCTCACTGTAGTGGCGTTTTCAGTTCAGAGAGTATACAACTCGATATATAGCACCGTGTTGCACGCGCCCACCTGCTTGGCAGCGTCGGAAAGTAAGCAAACAGCGGCAGCGGCTTAGTTGTGACGTAGGGTGACCGATGTACGTCCGATTTTGGCTTAATTCCCGCTCAAGGCTGTTCCACAATCTGTTGGCTGGTCATCTACTTATATTAGTGCGTAGCTCGTCGTGTACTGGAATAGGCACCAATATCTTCCGTTCTTTCCTTCTTGGTTTTCCGTTTGTGCTTCTACATAAGTGTTGACTGGGTTATGGCACTGTCCGCCAGGCGGCCGTCAACCCCACGGGAACAAAGCAGGTCTGTTGTCGGCCTTCAGGAGGACTGTATTGAGCTACGAGGCCGGTCGATAGACTTGACAGTAGAGACTGCAAAACACAGAATAAATACTCTGTTCGTATCGTGGGAATTACTGGGGCACACGTTCGTGTCGCCGGGGATAGCTGTAATATTGCTGGTATAAGTGGCTTTCAGCGCTCCATGATACATACATCACTCAGCACCCGTGTTTCAGCCTCGCACGCGAGAGAAGTGAGCACTAAGCATTTGTAATGGGACTCTAAGGAATATGGCATATTTACAGGCCCTATATGAATAACTATTGACTATGACAAATGTTAGCATCTTATTGGCAGAGTTTGTACACGCGTGTTACTATTCTTTGATGATTTTCAGATACATGTATATATATATATATATATATACATATATATATATATATATATATATATATATATATATTGATTTTAAACATGCAGTTTGTAACCATATAGATAGGCCTATATTCTGCGTCATCAAAACCATTTCTTTTTGCCGGGCCTCAAAAAGAAAAGTGAAGAAATTTTCTATATAAAAGTGGTTTGCAACTGATACTATCAAAGCAAGAAATCCTTGATACAGTTAGGAAAAGACGTGTTAGAAATATGAATATAATTTATAGACGGCATATGACTATATTTAAGTGTTTGTTTCATAATATAGAAGCCGGTTTCCTGAAAGAGGCAACCTTAATGAGACCTCCTGCCCCAGGTTATACAGATGACTAAACATTACAAGGATTTAAAAATGTAGGCTCTGAATATATAATAACTGAGAATATCTTACCAAGGTATGGACGACAAATTGTAGTATTAAGCATATCATAATCACTCTACCTGGCCCGGACATTGAACTGACCGAATTAGCTCACGGTGTTTACCTGTACATGATTGTATTACCAGGCCACCGGGACACGGTATAAGGTGGGGATTATCAAATATCATCTCCTCCCCCGTACTGAACAGCGCATGACACGAAATCACAGGTGTACAATAATAGGCCCTACCCGGTTTGTTTATACAAGAAAGATAGACTTTATATGCAGATGACGTACGTCCAAAGTGAAATTTATCATGGAGGTCTATCGAGCACTGTCAGCAGGGACTTATCTACATATATACTGGAATCGGAGGGGGTGTCCCTCTTGTTGCATAAGAAAAATCATCTCATTCTGAAATATCTCTCCCCCCCCCCCCCCCCCCACTCTACACTAACCTATATTTATTGGATAAGGGAGCGAGCTTTGCCTAAGAAATTATATCAAGACATGCACGAGTGCATGATTTTAAATGTTTTTCCTGCAAGATTAGTAGGACAATGTCCCTCCCACTGAAATAGCAAAAAATGTTATCGATGTAACACCGTGTTTCTCGTGACTGTAATGTCAATATAAAGATTACATTTATGCATGCGGTGTGCCGTGCCTCGTATGTGTGAAAGGTTTCATAAGGATCTGCCACATTAAGCAGGGGGGCGGATCTATATGTAAAATAAGGCGGGGGGGGGGGGGATGAATGTCACTCTAAATCAAGAAAACTGAAATATAAGCAAAAGAAGAGTGTGGGCTAAATATATAGGCTCCAAGTGCGATTATAGTAAAAATTTCTTCACAAAATGTGTCGCAGTGTTGCAAAGTTACTCATATATCAATGAACTGCAGTGTTTCAGAAATAAATAAAATAACAAAATGTTTGATAATATGACAGTATTCCTCCATTTCTACGAGACCGTGGCATGCACTCTGCTATTAAACGCTCCAGTGAAAAATAAATATATATAATGCAGGTTTCATGGATTATAATTTTTATGGAACAATTTTTTACTTCCTGCATGTTTTTTTTTTCCTAAAGCGAACTTTTCCCCCGTTATGTTATTCTCAAATTGATCGAAATAACCTAAATTTTGATTAATAAATTTAGAAATGTTCCAATTCGCAGTAGGGGGACATCCCTCCCATTCCCAACCCCTCAGACAGTATATACACGACAGACGGTAAACAGAAAATATTGGTCCCCACCCCTACCCCCTCCTTACGAATGTAAATTGCGTCCTTGATGGCAATGTATTGATCCACATTTCATTAAATGATACATATAGCGGCATGCTAACCGAATACAGCGACGTCACATACCATATTGTTTCAATTTAATGAAATTAAACGTGCTGCTAATCAAATGCATTTACATTATATGTCTGTTCCACATCTGATGAAAACCTAATATCGTATACGTGTTCAGAGTCAGACGTTAATTGGCCATACGGTCCAAGCTTATATATGGAGACTATAAGTCTATGAGTGACGCGCCATAATAATTTAAAAACAAGACACTTTTGGACAGCACCGTCTGCAGTGAGTCATTAGTTCAGCAGACCTACATGCCCTATTGGGGATAATAAACCTCGGCCGATTCCAGGAAACATTTTTTTTCTGTGCCTGTTCACACAAAGCATTACGCAGACAGTCTGCCATGCAAGTACATTTTTTACAGGCATGGTAAACGCCACACACGTGTCTAGCGCCCCGGTCCACTGTGAGAGGTTGCAAACGCACTGGCACGCAACAATTATTATTTCTATTATGCTATTAAAATAAGCATAATTTCTTTAGCAGAATAAGCTTTGATATTTTTCATTCAGTTCATCAACCAATGAATAGGTTTATTCTGTTTTTGTATAAGGTGTTCCCTCAATGGAAAAAGCTGTGACCAGCCAGTAAAATGTGAATGGAATATCAAATAAGGTTCATGAAGTACTTTATACCGTACTTCGTCTCTTGGCCCTTAAATAATTATCATTAACAATACATACATACATATATATATATACATACATATATATATATATATATATATATATATATATATATATATATATATATATATATATATATATATATATATGGGCACACAATTTTATAGTATGTTGGCATATAACTTTGTACAAAACAATATTACTTATATAGTTGAAACGACCTTGATATCATCTTTTATTACAACATATTTTGAAGAAAATTATTTCATTTATTTAAAGATGCTGGGGCAGAACCCCCCCCCCCCCCCCCCGGAATTCCTCGCTCTTCGGATCCGCCCCATAAAGCCAAAAGTAGTTACCTCTGGTATATACTGCAGGTTGTGACAACATTAATTGGTTACTGGTAAGTGTAAATGTCCGCTATTTAGGCCACAAGAAGAGAGAGAGACAGATGAAACAGTTACGACAAAGTGAACACAAAGGCAGTGAATGACCTTACCGGGACAGATGCAATGGCCGTGTGCCTCGCGTCATGTCGCCTCGCCAGCTGGACGGCGTCCAAACAATGGCGACTTATTTATCCAGCGCGGCGTGGTCGATAGCCGTGTAGCCGGCTTCGTTTTATTGATTGCCCAGCTTATGATAGAGTACAACACCATGCTTGTATTGATCATAAACGTCACTTTCTTATGAGCAGTTATTACGAGCAGAAAAACAAGCGTTTATCAAAATAATTAGGCCATTGAACAACACGATAAATAAAGCCGAGTGTTCCTGGGTTGTTCCAAAGCCAATGGGTAAACATCGTTTATTGACATGACGCGTAAATTAGGGGGTAATTACAGATAGGGCACGGCTCGAATTAAGTATACAAACCGACGCAAGGTCTCTCTGAGGCCACGCTCTCACAGAACGCTACATTGATAAACCAGTTGCTGCGAAATTTTTATGTTGCTGGAACAGCCAGCATATACATATGCAAGAGCCACCTGAAAAACTTTCCCCTTACTGCATTCTACCTACGCTAAGGTACAATGTTTAGAGTGGTTCAGATTAACTTTCACATAAACATAAGATTTTACATAATAATGCACCAATGTATCTTCAGGAACAATTGAATACTTTACTAGAAATAGCCATTAGCATATAAATTGCCAAATGTTAGTACAAAAGGATCTGAATCTTTCATGTACACTCGGATTAAAAGCTTGAACAGCCTCCCTTTTAGCATTTAGTAATTAGGAGTTATTGCATGTGTCTTCAGGACAGCTGTCGAGAAACACTCAATAAAATGGAATTTATGGAAATAAGTGACTTTCTATTTTCTAATAATTGGCCATTTTGATAACACAATTATACTTCTTTAATTGTATAATCAGATCCTATATATGATAGAAACTTTGACTACTTTCTTAGTTTTTAACATACACTTCACAGTTTTATAATACCAACCATATATAGGTATACTGTTCTACCTAGTCACCTATTTTTTTTTTTTTGGAGGTGGGGGGGGGGGGGCATATATGGCTCTATATGGAAATCATTTGTGCATAAGATTATTATTTTTATGTTTATTTTTTATTTTTTATACTCTTTAATTTATATATGTTTGAAGTTTTGATTTTTAACAGAAATGTAGATTTACTTTTAAAATAATTTCAATTGTATACTCAGGTGCCATATAACAATTTCAATTGTATACTCAGGTGCCTTATAACAATTTCAATTGTATACTCAGGTACCATATAACAATTCCATTGCATATACTCATGCAGGTGTCATATAACCATTTCATTTGTATACTCAGGTGCCTTATAACAATTTCAATTGTATACTGAGGTGCCATATAACAATTTCAATTGTATACTCAGGTGCCATGTTTAGATATTTAATGAATACTTGATATTGTTTCACATGAATATATGTGATATGTATTTTTAATACCTATCATAGGATCACAGTTCTACCTTGTCATAGCCCATCCAAGTTGTAATTATTCACTTGTGATAGACCCAGCTGATGTAGATCTGACGTGGGAATCGATTGTGCAACATTATCATATGTATATTTTGTTTTATTTATCTTTGTTTTAATTACTGGTATAACAGAAACTTTAAATAGTCTTAGTACCCAGCTGATGTAGATCTGACGTGGGAATCGATTGTGCAACATTATCATATGTATATTTTGTTTTATTTATCTTTGTTTTAATTACTGGTATAACAGAAACTTTAAATAGTCTTAGTACCCAGCTGATGTATATTTTGTTTTATTTATCTTTTTTTTAATTACTGGTATAACAGAAACTTTAAATAGTCTTAGTTATCTCATCCAAGTGCAATACCGGTATATATTTTTTTCAATACAGTTATTTATATATGTAAGCCAAAACTTATCTTCATGCCAGCTATGGAAATAAAATTTCAACTTTATAGTGCTATCCTCGCTTTATCAGGGTGTGCTATGTATTTCATATTTTATTATATGTAAATGTACCTGTTATTGCCAAATAAACTAATGATAAACATATACAAAATAATAATAATAATAATAATAATAATAATAATAATAATAATAATAATAATAATAATAATAATAATAATAATAATAATAATTATAATAATAAAGATACTATGACATTGTTCAGAGCATATATGTTAAGTTTATTGTATGGGAAGATACTTCAAGTCAGATAAGTAAAGTTGCACGGCTCTGATGGTCTTAGCATAACTTCAATTTAGTATGTAATACAACTAAACTGTATGCATCGCATGTATCATGGATTGTAAAAATGATATATTTATCACCAGGATAAGAAAATTAGAAATTATATAGTAGAATTAGTAAAAGAATATATGGTTCCAATTAATAAATGAAAAACAAACACCTGCTCTGACATAAGCTTTTGCCTCGTTGCCATTCATTATTGCTGACACAATTAACAACCGTTTTATGTGGATACCAACTGAATTATACAGTTGCTGACAGCATTGGGGATATTCCAATTCTCCTTTGTTCATCTATCAAATGAGTTGTTGTCAATATTGTTATCATATTGTTTGCGGGAGTTTACAATGTATTGTCTTAGGATACATTAGACGTGCTGATTAGGTGGTAATCAGGAGAATATTCTATGAAATTTCTAGAAAGCACCCAGAGATTACGCTATCTGTGTGTGTGTGCATGTGTGTGTGTGTGGGGGGGGGGGGTCCCTTTTGTGGGATGCTCCCGCAACCATGTTTACATTCAATTGCTTGGCCAATATTCCCAGTTTCATTCTTGAATAAGTTACTATACATTCGTGAATATTCCATGATGACGTCCCTGAACCCGGATCATGCGTCGAATATATACCAAGTTCTATATTATCGGTTCCCGAAATGGCAATGCCCATAAAATTTCATGAGATTCCGTTCATGATTACGTGAGTTATGTTGTGAACAAACACAAAAACACACACACGAACGGGGATGAACGCATACCTTTATGGCAGAGGAACCTATGTATAAGACTGTGATAGTCCTATATATACGAAGAACAAAAGAGAAGTCTTAAAAAAACTCGCCAGCCCTAAAAAAATCACTCTGATCCAGAGCTGATTCAAGGCGGTGCCCTGTTCTGATGGGTTTACCCGGATCAGTGTATTTCGAAAATACAACGCAACCCATTTCACGTAGTTTGCAATAATATTATAATCTTACTAGCTGATAGACCCGGTGCACCGGGCTTATTACCGGGGTTGGGGAGATTTATTAAATGAGATGTGAATGATGATGTTGGCTCATTTTTTAAAAGTTCTAAAAGTTAACAGAAAAGGTTTTCAATGGGAAACTGTCTCCATAAGATATGTATAAACATTCTGGTACGACAGAATAAATCACGCATCTCTCTGAGGCACAACACTTCTGTGAACAGAAAAAGTTTCTCTGTCCAGCTGCTTGTATCTTAATTTTGCCACTTACTTTTAGAATAGATGAATCCTAAACATCATACCGCCCGCCGTATAAACTCATTACCTGGTGGAGACAGTGCATGAATGATCCTGCAGTCGCTCCAGTATTTTTAACATTATTTTGCGGGGCTATCCTCGTGGCAAGACATTTATACCACGGTATGTTTACCTTGAAGACCTGGTCAGTGATGGTGTTTACATTGCGAACCGGAATGAGACGCGGGGGCATTTAGGTTTTCGATGATATTTGACTGGATTCTATCGCTGGACGTATACAGATTAGGTTAATGTGAGGAACACATGAAAGATTTATTAAATGTACATTGCAAGGAAACTGTTCCTGAAGAAAGAAACAGAAATATCCATACCTCGTAAGTAGCAGAAGCGGACCCAACGGGACTCCATGAAGAGGGTCCGTATTCATTTTCAACCGCCGCAACCTTTTTTCATCGTATCAGACAAATTTCGAGGCCTGAAACCCAAGACACCACTCCACCCCACCCCACGCCTGTTCATGAAATTGGGACCTTGAATTAGGTTTTGTCATTATTCCTTCTGGGTTGGACTGTCCATTTCATAAAGCGAGAAACGTGTTTTTCCTCTTTTACTGACAACGCATGAGGGTGGGAGCCTCGTTCAAATAAAAAGGCCCGACAGGCTCAAATCCCTCACTGAAAGCAAGCGTTATTCATATGAACAATAGTAGTGTTTGAGGTTGAAAGAGCACGATGCATGCGTTCCGGTCATTGCCGAAGGCAGTTAGGCTGTGCTCGGTCTTACCTCTGTGCAAGTCAGTAAAAACGGAAAAATCACTCAGAATTATATGTACATAAAAAATTATTTATTCTCATATCGCCTATGTCACTGCGGGCATAATATCCTTTAAAATGATGTAAGGCACACTATTGTACACAACGCGGTTTTAGAGAACATTGCGAACAGACGTGAACCGAATTCCTTTTATAAGTATTAGATAAGCTGCATGTGATGGGTATAGTTGAGTGTAGTTTTTCCAAGACTGACGCAAACATGAACACAAAATTGGCTCTAGCGTCTTCTTTATTTTAAGGCCCATGTCAGCAAGGTTAACTTTTCCAGCTCATTCCTGTCATTCAATCTCTTGATCTGGATGAATAAAAACAAAATGCTGACCTCATTTGCGAGTAACATTGCATTGTATTTACGTTGGAATACTGGTTGCAAATGGTGCTGCCACCTAATGTGTAAATGGTAAAATATTTCTCAAATCAGTAACACATAAACAGGTGACAAGTTCCCAAAAGTTGCATCTGTCACATATTATTATACTAATTTTTATAATTTGTAATTTTTTTATTTACACACACATAATATATGTTTGATATTTATTGGCCAGCCAGGTGGCAATAATGGACATTAATGGTTGTAATAACGTGTACCAAAACATTTCCTGCACCTGATACACTTACGGTATTATTTACAGCTGTCATGTCGGCTAGCAATAAAGCAAAAGGTACTTGAAATAAGAGGTACTTTCAGGTAGCAAACAGACATGTTTCAAATCTTCTAAATCAGAGAATTGTAGATATTGTGCAGAAATGCATCATGTTCTTCAAATGAGGGGCGCACAAGTGCTCACCTGTAGGAAGTTAAATGTAACTTTTTTGGTGATCTTCTGGTATTATGTACCTATACTGCATAGTTTAATTGCTGCAGGAAATAATTTAAATTAAAATATTACGTCAAAGAAGGGGATGGGAAGTTTTGTGCCGCCAAGAGGAAACAACGAATGGGAAAGAAATGTATCGAATGTAAATAGGACTAAAATTTATTAACATCAGGCATCTGCTTCAAGTTTCCACAACGATTGAGTTTTGCAGCAAAGTCACACAAGAATTTAAGGTACGTTACTATTGTGTTTGATTAACTTAAATAATATAGAATAACAAATATAAAATAGCATGATGCTTAGAGACCCGTACGTGTGTTAGGAACACTTTGGTAACAACAGTGTCTTCATATGACGGGAGATGTATTTTGAAACCGCATTTCTTATTAAGCTTGAAATTTAACAGTGAGATCACCGAATTATTGGATTCCGAAAGCATTTTAGAGCTAATTGTTTTAATTCCTTAAATTTGTTATTTGTCTGAACAACTATACAGGCATAGGACGGCAAAATATGTTGATCTTTTAATCTCGAACTTACTGTAGGTGTAAACAGTTTGTTAATCGGAAAGAGAATATTCATCTCAGATAAATTTGAATAATATCATAGACTAAAAGAAATCATTCATTCTCAGGCCATACTAATTCTCATTAAATATAGCCACCGGAAATGTGCCTTTTTTTTGTAATCTAATATTAACGTGATATACTGATTTTATATTATATATATATGGCCACCGGAACTTCATCGTTTAATTGTAATCTGATGTATTTTAGATTTTAATTCTCATTAAATATCCGGTCACCGGAAATTTACCGTTTGAAAGTACATGTGTCTGTATTTTCATGAATAAATCGGAATTGCTAATACATTGAATTTGTTTTTTATTTATTATTTTTAGGCTCACTTTTATATATAGAAACATTTGGAACGGAAAAGAATGTTGTTCGTCACAGGTCTGCTTTTGTCCACCACATTGCTTACGGCAGTTGGTAAATACTGTATACCTTACCAGTTGTAGTGAATCTGATATCAGGAGCGGATTAAAGAGAGCCTGACTTGGCTGTAGAAAGGAAACCTCCGATATATTGGGGGGGGGGGGGGGGGAGCTAACAAATAAAAAAAAGTTAGTGTGTAAAACATTTTCATGCTAGTTTTCAAGCATGGGAAATGCACATATGTATTTTGCATAAGTATGCAACACCCCCATTTCCTAACAAATTTAATCAAACTTGCATAATTTAATATGGTTACGTCAAAAGCCCGCTTGGAAATATGCTTTTAGATGTCCGTGAAATATCTTCTCAATGACTAACCAATTTGCTCCCTACCAAGAAATTTAAAATATTCTGTTAATGTGTTGCTGTAACAGTTGCTCATGGTTGCATGATTATCAAATTTCACGAAACTCCCCAGGGCTGTCAACCAGTTCTGTCTTTTAGAAAATCCTATAGGATGTGGATGGGAACATACAACCAGCATGGCAAGAATATGAACTTTTCTTAAAATCATGATTAAATTACCTTGTTTTAACTTTGATTTCATTTGTGATATTGAGGGAAAACTTACCAGAATACATTTTTTATCTTATGATTATTAATTTACTTAATTATTCATTTTTACAGAATGTCGTTGTCATGCTGGGTTCTCTTACCGATACCCTCACGGCTATTATCCTTGGAAACCCTCCTGCTACAGGTTTGTCCGGACTGACTACACATGGGTGCAGGCCAGAAGAAACTGCAGAAAGCTGGGCGGTGATCTGGTCTCAATCGAGACGAGCGGAGAAAATTCTCACCTGCTATATGCCATCAAACGTAACAGCATCCTCCGACATCCGGGTAAATTCACTTACAATGTATTTTGCTTCATTTCATGATATAAACTTACTCCGATAGAGAAAAACTTCATGTTGTTCAGTTTTTTAATAAGCAAATCTCACTATAGGGTTTTTACCTTTACACAGGTCTTACAAAATGCTGTCAATTAGATGTCTGTTGCCCGCATGTACCATGTCCATAGAACAGCTAAAATAAGGGATGCCAAATCATAAGAGCCCATTGACTTATGTATACATTTTGTTTGATCAGTTTATAATGGAGACTTAAATAACGGATTTATGCATGATAATTCCCTGTTTCGCAAACCTAGAATTGACTAAGTACAGAGACTGGGGTTACTGGACTGGAGGCAACGACTTGAAAAGTGAGGGACAATGGCGCTGGGCGGCCGGCAACTGCGGATTCTCCTACAGCAATTGGCATCGAGGGGAACCAAGCAATAGTAGACACCAAGAGCATTGTCTTAACCTTTGGGAGAACGTGGGCTGGAAATGGAATGATATGTACTGCGGCAACGAATTCCAAGGGTCCATCTGCGAGAAACGGGCAGGAAAGTAAATACGGTATATTGCCCCAGTATAGAATTCTTCAGTCTCTTCTGAATAAACCGTTTTGGTTTAAATTTGAATCCCGAATTATCCAGGGTATTCAAACCCTTTGTTGAAACATCGCGCTTTACATCTTTGCCCCAAGTTATTTGTTTGGTTCCATCTGATGGAGATGTCTACATATGTTGTCTTCAAGTGAAGCTGGCTGGTATAACTAATATATAATTAGGCATATCACAAAATTACAGCTATCTTAAATAACATGTTAAATGAAGAGAAGATTCCGACATTTTCTACTTGATTTTTTTATGAGGGAGTAAATAAAACTGTCTTCAAATTGAGCCCCGTTCTTATTATGAAAACAGAGTTTAACCGCTGCATAAGGAGCGAACATGTCTGAAAGCCTATATAGATGTGCCACCTGACAAGCAGATTGCCAAATGAAAATAATGTTGTTGTCTTGGAAATAATTCACAGGTGGGAATGAACCAAATTCAGTAAATCTGTATCCTTGGATTTATTTGTATAGAGGTTATTGAGAGCTAGGTTTCCCTGAATCTTAAATGTTTATACTAATGACCCGTTAGTGACGACGCTAAATAAATATACAGTATTAAACAAGGCCAACAGGCCTAATGTGACCCTGTGCTGTGGCATATACTTAGTACAGGTATAATGCTTCATACTTGACCATTACTTGTCAAAGACGTGTAATATGTACATTAACAATGCAAATACTAAACATTTTGAACAAGAACCAATTACACAAACATCACTGCTGAAATACTGGCATGGGTGCACACAACACAAAACTGATTGTAGGTGGCTCCAGCAGACTTGTATACGACTTTGCTATCTGAGATGTATACATATGCCCAATTTCAGGTTGATATATCAAACCCCTCCCGAGAATTAATCAGGGACATACACTTTGCAAAAATAATTGAAGGTGGCGCCACCAGTCTTGTATACGACAAAGCTATCCAATGTGTAAATATGCACAATTTCAGGCTAACATATCAAATCCCTTCCTGAGAAATAAGATATTGGCCCCATGTTGCCCCCAAGTGAACCGCAACTGATGTTCAAATGCAGCTACTGCACTGAGTGAACTCTTGTCATGTACCTGGCTGCACTGAGTGAACTCTTGACCTGTTGCCAAATCTGATACAGTTACCGGTCTGCCAAACTATAAATAGAAACAAACTGAAACTTGGCCTATTGCAAAATCTGAAAAAAAGTTGGCAGTCTGCCGAGCTATTAATAGATACAGACAAAATTTTGGCATGTTGCCAAATCTGTTTATACATACTGAAAGACGTTGGCTACGATGTCTTTTATTTTCCGAACTGACATTTTAATAAGATTTTTTTATCGGATTTTATCAATATAATAACCGATGCCTATTGAAAGCAAAATCAGAATACATATATATTTTGTTCATGGATTTGTCTTACACATAGGCTGGATATGGACACCAGTTATTTAAGTTGCCTGTACAGCTCTACTTATATACCCACAGAGCTCAGTCTGGTAATACAATAAATCTACTAGCTTTGTTTACCACAGTATCTGACAGTATCTCACAGTCCTTTCATCGTTAAAGGTCCAATAACTCAGCCAAAAATAATTTAAATAAACTTTGACAAAAGGCACCTAAAAATAACTTGGTGCAATGTTACAGAAGTTGAAACAACAGTTTTGAAGAAGAATATTGTTTAGTTGGCCAAATGACTAAGTTCTAATTCCTGTTACTGAGCCAAATTCATTGTCCCCGAACTATTTGAACAAACTTGAGAGAGCTCGTCGTCATTGGGATCTTTTCTGTGAAATCTTGAACAATTTTGCTGGACAGTTTGGTAGAAGAAGATTTTTAAAGTTTTTCTTTAAGCTTTTGTCCTCCTAAGTAAAATCTAAGTCAATAAAGATTGTCTAAAAATAAGCACAATTAGATAGTGTTTAACATGTGACTGACTCTTCCATAAAATGAAGTGCTACAAGCTCCGACAATATCATGGGTTAACGTAAGGATGACAGATGATGCTGCGCCATCAAAAAAACTCGTTTGATCATCGAAGTCCAGATAATCAGGTTTCAAACTAAGAACTTACTCTCCATGATCTTGAAACATTCTGATTTTCAGAACAATCCATCCAACAATTCTTGAGACGTAATGTTTACCTGATTTTCACCAAATATGTAACTACTCAAGGTCAAGGAAAATCTCTTGGTGAAGGTCATGACTGATTTAAAAAAGGCATCATCCAATTGGCATCACCAAATTTAATGCAAAAAATCAGTCATCTAAAAAGCTCTATCGTACTTTTGCTCTTTTTTTTTTTTTTTTTGCTATCTGGATTTACTTAGATTTTATAAGGAAAAAGCTAAAAAAAACTTTTAAAATCTCATTCTCCGAAACTGTCCAGCCAAATTCTATTTTTCACATAAATAATATCTGAATCCATTTCTCTCAAGTTAGTTCGATTGGTTCCAGTTCGGTGAATTTTGGTTGAGTTACAGGAAACTGAACTAAGTCATTTGGCCAAAAAAGGAAACTAAAATTACAATATCAAAAAACGGCTGGAGCTATCTTCACCAAATTTTATGCAAAGGATGGCCACATGACTCGTATATGAATATGAGGTATTGGTGGCGCCACCTGCATCAACCTTTTCTGTATCAGGGGCATTGGTCATCAGTACATTAACCCATAATTTCTCAGGAATAGCAGAGCTAGCATCCCCAAATTTTATGCAAAAATCTGTCACATGACAAATGTTGTGGGATTGAGCGTATTGTGGTTCCACCTGCATTAACTTAAATTTTACGGGGGAGAAGCTAAAACAAAATTGAAAATTTTCTCTAAAATCATTTAACCATATGGTTCAGTATTTCACAGAAATGACCCCAGAAATAAGCTCTCTCATGATTGTTCAAATGGTTTTGGTTTGATGAATTTAAGCTGAGTTATAGGAATTTGAACTTCTTGATTTCTCCACGCGTAAGCAATCTCATATTGGCAGGAGCTAGTTTTGTGAAAATGTTGGTCACATGACTTATATTTGAAATAGCAGCTTTTGTTGTGCCACCTACATCAACCTGTTTTTATGGACAAAAACCTCATTATTTTAGCCTCTTTCGTTTTAAAAATGTTTTATGATGAAACTGTCTAGCTGAATCATTAAATTTTTCACAAGTATTATCCTAGAATATGGTTCTTTCAATAGTAAAAGAATAGGTAATTTTTGTTGATTTTTGGTAGAGTCATAGAAAACTGAAGTTTGTCTTGTGGTCATTAATAAGTCTTTTTTAAAATGAGGACTGCATTAGTCTTCTTCTGTAAAACTCTTGTTTCAACTTCTGTAACATTGCACAAAAATGATTCTTAAGAGGCCTTTGTTCAAGTTTACTTAAATGAATGTTTGCAGAATTATTGGGCCCTTACAAATGAAAGGACTACATCTTTTATTAATTCTAAACATTTTGATAAAAAAATATTATGAATAACTCAGCTTGACAACAAGGGATCCAAGAGTCACGGCACTCAGCTGTTATTTATGATAAAAAATATGATTTGGGAATGAGGCACATGCTGGTTTTGTGTGGTAATAAATATAAGCTGTATTATCAGTTGTTGGTGTTTAGCTTATGTATGATTTTGATAGTATCTTTGGAGACAGGGAAGGATCGATTTCGTTTATTTTATTAACAAATGGAGTGCTACTGTCACAAATTAAAGATTTTGACTTGGCCATATAACTTATAAGCAGCACATATAATAAAAGAGTTTAACTATTTATTAAAATTTAATAACAAATATTTTGCCAATATAATTTTTATTTAAAAAAATAATAAAAAAGTCATATGATTAAAAAAAAAATTAAATATAACTGAAATGATTATTAAAATAATATTAAAGAATATATTCATGAATGCCTTCATGAATACATTTTGCAAGTATCTGCACTGGTATTCAAATACTTTCATTTTTACCTGAATTCCCATTCTTATGCAAGAAATATTTTAATGCAGCACGTATTCATATTCGTATTCAAATACATTTGCAAAGCATTCGCACCATGTCTAGTATTTATTCAGTTATAGCAAAACAATTATGTTGAGAATCCAGAATATACAAAATTCACAAATTTACATAATGATCATAAGTACCTGGTTTATGGCTTTTATTTATATTAAAAAAATAAATGTTATATATTAACTTTGGACTACTTTCACATCAATCTACAAAATAGACACAGTAGGAATCTAGATTTGTATTATGAACTGCATCTTTGTCTATCATTAATTTCCTTCATATCCCTAATGATTAGTAATGAATTTATTAATGATTTATTTTTTATCATTAAAATTTCACTGAAAAATACCATAGGTGACTGCATGGTGTTATTTGGAATAACATTGACATTGACATTCTATCCATCCATACAAGATTCTTACATCATCAGTAACTGCAAGTTAATTTCCTGTTACTCATCAACTAACAAATTCCTTTTCTATTAATTTTTCTTTAATTTGTTATTGAAAAACCAATAAAAAGTTATTAATTTATTGTTTTTTTTTGTTATCTTGTTTTTCAAAACAACTACTAGATGAGTAGGGTTGGACACCTGGATCAACTGTGGCTGGCCATAAGCTGCCTGGTTGCCCCAGTGTATGCCTCGCCTCAAGCGTGCATAATTTGCTGAAAGGTCAACAGGGTCAAGATACAGGTGACTGAAGAGAGGCTGGGTAAAGCCTGGGTCTGACATGGCCTAATAAAAGCATTAATAAAAGCTACAAATTTCGACCAATTTCTTTCAGCTTTCTAAACTACAAGGCTGAAATCCTTATGTGTGCATGATATGAAAATTATATCAACAGTGCTCTCAGGAAACAAATGTGCCATGCTCATAGTTGGGCAAAATTTAAGGTACTAATTTTATACTTATTCTAATAACTTAAAAAATTTGAAAAATTCAGAACTAATTTCGGGTATTCAATTAAATCTTGATTAAATAATGTTACATCCCTGACAAAAAATCTCTAGCTTCAGCAATCCTCTTGTTAAGGGAGTAAATATATTTCTTGATTTTTAAAAAAGTGCATTATGTTTGGGCCCATAACTTAAAACAATTACGCAATACTGACATCATTTCTGGCATAGTGAATGTATAGAAAGTCAGATCAGTGGTTTTGATATTAGGCAGTCTTAAAGTGTAACAAAGGGTTTTTAATGGAAAAATGAAGTTTTTCATAAATATCTCGAAGGAATTAAGTTCTAGTGACCAAATTCTTGGCATAGTAGGGGATTTTGGGGACATCTAACTGTTTGCCAAATTAAAGGAACTTAGAGCTGAAGCTGGGGAGCTGAGCTCTAGCAAACTGCATAACACTAGCTTGATGTAAACAATATGTGACATGGTTCTTGAAAACTTGAATAAAATCTACAAATCAAATTTTTGGTGTTACCAGTTGAAATACATGCTTTGAAAATTAAATCCAAAGCAGTTATAGGGAAAAAAGTGCCATGGTCAAAGTTGGGCAAAATTTAAGGTATAAATTTATTTTTGCTAATAATTTTAAAAATTTAAAAGATTTTGATCTAATTTTGGGATACAATTTAATTTTGATTAATAAAAGTTATATTTCTGGAAAAAAAATTCTTAGCTTTAACAAGTTTTGTGTTAATTGATAAAATTTCTTCCCTGATTATTTACAAAATGCAATATGTTTTGGTCCATAACTTTTTTAAATTAAATAATACAGATCTAATTTCTGGCATGTACATAGGAACTATATAGAGGATTATTTATGGTAAATAGGAGGAAAAACAGATGAGTGGTTTTGATATTAGGCAGTCCTGAAGTGTGAAAATAGGTTTTTAATATACAATTGAGGTTTTTCCTTAATTTCTCAAAGGAGCAAAGTCGCAAAGACCTAGTTTTTGGCTTGGTAGGAGATCTTGGGGACATCTAACATTATGCCAAATTTTGGATTACTAGGTCTTACGGTTTCAAAACGTGCCACATCTATGGACGGACGGACGGATGGACAGACGGACGGACGACGGACAATGGACCACGACTATAGCTCAGATGACTTATCGTCAGCTGAGCTAAAAAACATTGTAGCCAAATTGTAAACAAATTTATAAACAGGCCAAGATTGTGTTTGTATCTATAAATAGCTTGGCAGCCTGCCAACTGTTTCAGATTCGACAACAGGCTAAAGGTCAGTCTGGATCTATTTATAGCTTTGACAGACTGCCAACCATGTCAGATTATGCAACAGGTCAAGAGTTCACTCAGTGCAGCAGGTACAGGTAAAAGGTTCATCAGTACAGCCAGGTGGAGGTCAAGAGTTCACTCAGTGCAGTGGCTTGAGCCAGCAATTTGTCAAAGTTCACTCAGGACAACTGCCTTTCTCACCTAAGTCTGATCAGCCCAGCGCATCAAACTCAAGAGAAGCTTGATGTATTGGCCTGATATTTTGACCTGTCTATGCGTCTTTTATGGCTTTTTTGTTCATGAGAATGATGTCACCACCTACAATGACTTTTGCAAAGTGTATGTGCCTGGATATATCAGCCTGAAATTGGGCATACTTACACATATCGGATAGCTTTGTCCTGTACAAGACTGGTGGCGCCACCTACAATAATTTTTGCACAGTGTATGTCCCTTCTTTCTCATGAGGGGTTTGATATATCACCCTGAAATTGGGCATATGTATACATCTCTAATAGCTTTTTTATATACAAGATTGGTGGATCCACCTACAATCATTTTTGTGTTGTGTGCCCCTATGCCAGAATTTATGCTGTGATGTTTGTGTAATTGGTTCTTGTTCAAAATGTTTAGTACTTGCATTGTTCATATACATATTACAAATGTACTTGCAAAGTTATGGTCCAGCTTTGAAGCATTATACCTGGTGTATATCCCATTGCACAGGTTTGCATTAGGCCTGTAGGCCTTGTTTTTAAAGCTGAAAAAAGATCAAGGTTGATACCACCAGTCATCCATACATTTAAAAAACTTTTCAAGATCTGCAACCTAATTTTCAAAAGCCATCTAGCCTGTTCTGAAATACTTATCTGGACATTTGTATGTTTTTTAATTTACTTTTTGAATGCTCTCAAATACCCAAGAAGTTGGAGTATATGGGTCACATTTACCTCCTTTCAATTTTACATACAGATCAATTGAGAGACTGCATGGTTTCATTACCATTGTCCTTACAGTCAGGGTTTGTGCCTTGCAAATGGACAACAGGACAGACACAGACAAAGGTCTAAAGCCATAACTCAGTTGACTAAGTTAAAAATTGATTTTTTTTATTCATTTAAAAATGGGTGGTAAGGCAGACCTGCATGCATTGGGCCAGCAGCCAATGTGGGTTGTCAGGGAAGTATAAAAAGACCCACACATTCACAGTAAAACTTGAAAACATTCCAGCCAGTAAGGGAATTCTATATCCTTCACCCATGCTGGATGAATGATTAATGCTGTTGCATAATTGCCAATTCAGTTTATTTAACCTATTTTAGTTTTTACCCAAGGGAGGAAAAGAAATACCAAAATACCTTCAGATTGCATAGCAACATGTACTATGAGCCTACTGAACCTATGTAACAGAGCATTGTAAATCAAGGAGAAATGCCTAGATACATCTGGGGTAGGGATTCCAGGCACAGCTAGCAGAGGCTTGGGTTGCTGCTTCTCATTAACTGATTATTGATATATCAAGGGAATACTTGTGAAATAATAGATCAATTCTGGTTCCCATTCACACCTAAAGCATAAAATATAAAAAGAGTCTGATGATATGTGATTTATATATGTTTATCATTCAGCAGGGCCAAATATTGCACCTATTAACATATACAAATCCTGGAAAATATTATGATGAGGTCAAATCTTGATTATGACTTCTCTTGACAGGTCCAAAGTCTCATCACACTTTTGGCTTTCGGGACTTGAAAAATAATTCGAGAATGAAAGCTAGGCCTGCTAAACAGTTCTACAGTTCACTTTTTGGCAGCCCTCTCTCTGTCTTCTTCAGAATCATACAACAGCTGTACCACACATACACCTGGCCTTGGACATGGGCTTGATGAAGCTCCACTTGTCCTCCATAGGATCATAAACCTCACAGGTCTTCAGAACTTTCCTGGCTCCACCACAGGCGTATGAATCAGAGTAGGATTTACCTGAAAATATGCACATGATTTACTATAAATTATTGAAGTAAAAGGATAACAAATAATACTGTTTCATTTGATGCATGTGGACACTATGGTATATCATTTATATAGTCACATGACATGAAAATGTGAAAGGTTGTTTATCCTAAACAGCTGGGCTGTTTGTCCTAAACGGCTGCCCAAAAATGTTGTTCTACAAATAACAAGGCCTACAGGCCTATTGTGGACCTGTGCAAAGTTTAGGAGTATGAATGGAGGTTTATTTTTAAAATTTAATATTGATCCTCTTAAGTTCTGCATATCTACCTTAGTTTTTATTATTTCAGCCAAATGGATGTTTCAGACCTGCACGTTTCAGACTAGGATATTTAAAACTAGGATGTATCAGTCAGGATATTTTGGATATGTTCTTTTTACAAGGAAGGATTATTGGGACAGATGAATGGACAATTTGGAAGCATGGTTTCAGAGAAGAACATTTTTAAATGTTTTTTAGCTTTTTCCCTATAAAATCTAAGAAAATGCAGATAGCCAAAAATAAACAAAATCCGATAGTTTTCTAGATGATTGAATTTTACATAAAGTTTGGTTATGCTAGCTCCTGCCATTTGAGACAGATGAGTTAAAGTACAGACAACGCAATAAATCTGAGGATTTTCCTGAAAACATGCACATGATTTACTATAAATTGGAAAGAAAAATGATTACAAATAATACTGTTTCATTTGATGCATGTGGACACTACAGTATTTCATTTATATAGTCACATGACATGAAAATGTGAAAATTTGTTTATTCTAAACAGCTGGGCTTTTCATCCAAACAGAAAACAATTTGGCTGGACAGTTTCGAAGAAGAAGATTTTTAAAGGTTTTTAGGCTTTTACCCTATAAAATCTAAGTTAATGCAGATAGCCAAAAAATAAACAAAATCTTATAGAGTTTTTTAGATGAATGAATTTTGCATAAAGTTTTGTGGTGCTAGCTCCTGCCATTTTCTAGATAGTATGGGTAAACATACAGACGATGCATGACAGACCACGCATGACAGAGGATGCCACACCATGGCATAAGCTCACAGGTTCACTATAAATGTTTTGTAAACCCAAAAACTGTTGATTATTCTTGGGTGTACAAAACCTGAGGTTTTTATTTTATTTTTTTTGTTTTAAATGGACTGACATTCGTATAACTAGTTGTAATAACTAATGCAAGGCACTCTCCATGGCCTGGATGGTTGCTTTTAAAGCTAGGTGCCACTATCATTTCTGGAACTGATAATCAACTGAAACTTTCATACTTTGTGCTTAAGGTTGATTCATGTAGGAAATCAAACTGATCAAGGGTGTTTACCATGCATTTTGGTCAGATAAGACCAGTAAACAAGATGATGGTGAACTGGCTTTTATGATGGACTGAAGAAAAATCAGTTAAAGAATATGATAAGCTACAGAATTGCAATAAAGTGTTGTTTGAAAACTTTTTAATAAAAGAAGCCAGCAACATCATTTTCAGATGAAATAAAGAAATCTTATTATGATAACAGAAAAATATATTGTCTAAATTCATATATAATAAAATAAATACCTGGCGGAAATTACCAGAATATATCACTCCTCTGCAGATATAAAATAAAATTTACAAAACTAGAATTGATTTCTTATTTTCCTTTGGCTTAGGAATCACTTATACTATATGATAAATTATCACCCACAAAAAATATGGGGTCACCACAGATCGTAGCAGTCAAACACAAGTTTTCAAGAATATAAAAAAAATGCATAAAAATGATGCATTTATTTGTAAAAGTAGTTTACCTTGGCATGATGACATGAAATCTTGAGATAAGTGATTAAGCAGGAGTGGTATCGTATACAGGGTTGTGTGGAGGGCAATTAATTAAGCAGCAGTTGGCGATTGATTATCAATCTGCCACCTCCAATTATTCCCTGATTTTTTTACTAAGTAAAGAAGCAATTCTATGATATAGTGCTACATTAATTTGTGGTCCTAACTAATACCTATAACATAAATTTAAATTCTTTAGAAGATTATGATTTTACAAGTTCAAACAAGTGGCCCATGGGCCATGATGCTCAGCTAATTTTGACTGGGTGCTTTTTTTGTTTTATTAATTTTTATTAATTTTTTTATACTGTCTGTGAGAATAGCCTATGGCTAAAGTTACAGTGCTGAAAAAATGGACAGAAAATAAAAATCTCAGGATTCATAGGAGACCTGCCCAGGACCCCCCTGGATCTCACAATAGAGGGTTCAAAGGAAAATGGATCAATTTGTATCCTGTCTGTCTGGGTGCTCAAAATCATGTTCTGGTCCATAGCTAGCAGAATATAGGTCGCCATGATCTAATTTCAGGTTTCCATGGAGAATTGCCAAGGATTTCCCTGATGTTATGTCATGTTAGATGAGTCTAGGGCTAATGGACACAATTTGTGCCTTGTCTGTCTGGGTGCACAAAACCATTTTCCAGCCAACAGGTAATACAATATAAGTCACCAAGACCTAATTTCAGGTTTCCAAGGATACTTTACTAGTACCTCCCGAATTTTATGTTAATATATTCTAGGCCTAATGAATACAAGTTGTGCCCTGTCTGACTGTCTGGGTGCTTATAAGACTTTGTTTCCTAAAAGTCACAAAATATAGGTCATGGTGACCTAATTTTGGTTTCCAAGGACACTGGCCAATGACACCTCAGAATGTTACATTACAAGATTCTAGGCCTCACAATTACAATGTGTGCCCTGCCTGACTTTCTTAGTGCTCAAAATTCTGTTTTTGGCATATAAGTCACAAAATGTAGGTCACCATGACCTAATTTCAGGTTTCCAAGAAGATTGTCTAAGACCTCCCAGGATGTTGCAGGATGATTAGAAGATTCTGAACCTAAAAGGTTATGATTTGTGCCCATCTGACATTCAAGAGGCTCAAAATCAGGTTTTTGTCTCGTAGGTCACAAAATGTAGGTAACAATGACCTAATTTCAGGTTTCCAAGGAGATTTACCTAGAGCCTCTCAGGAAATTGTGAAAGAAGATTCTAGGCCTAACAGATACGATTTGTCACCATCTGACATTTAGGGTGTTCATACATCTTTTTCCTATAGGTCACAGAATATAGGTCACAATGATCTAATATCAGGTTTCCAAGGAGACTTGCCAAGTAACTCCCAGGATATTGAGTTATAAGATTCTAGGCCTCACAGATACGATTTGTCTCCATCTGACATTCAGGGTGCTCAAAATCATGTTTTTGGCCTGTAGGTCACAAAATATAGGTCACCATGACCTACTGTCAGGTTCTCAAGGAGATTAGCCTAGGACCTCTCTAAATGTCATATTGAAGGATTCTAGGCCTTATCAGTTCAATTTGTGTCCTGTCTGACTGTCTGGATGCTAAGAACCATATTTTTGGCCGGTAGGTCATAAAAAATAGGTCATCATGACCTAATTTTAGGTTTCCGAGGAGATTTGTCTAGAAACTCCCAGGATATTGTGTTAGAAGATTCTAGGCCTCACAGATACGATTTGTCACCATCTGATTTTCAGGGTGCTCAAATGACATCTTTTCCCTATAGGTCGCAGAATATAGGTCACAGTGACCTAGTTTCAGGTTTCCAAGGACATTTTCTAAGGATCTCCCAAAATGTCAGGTTAGAGGTTTCTACGCATGATGGATACAATTTGTGCCCCGTCTGACTGCCTGGGTGCTCAAAATCATGTTTATGGCCAGAAGGTCACAAAATATAGGTCACCATGACCTAATTTGGGGTTTCCAAGGAGATCTGCCCAAGAACTCTCTGGATGTACAGTAAGAAGTTTCAAGGTCAAACGGTCACCATTTGTGCCCTGTTAACAGACCGCCGGATGCCGTCCGGGATGATCGCTACAGCACAGATGACTTACAGTCAGCTAACCTAATATAATAAAAATTAACACTTTGAACAGTAATGGGAGTAACAGTTTTGGCTATTAAAATTGGAACATGTTGAAAATCATACCTCCGTACCTGTATAATGCATGACGATTTGGGCCCAGTCATGGTATACAGTATGTTCATAAGCCTTTTATGAGACCATTCCGAAAACCGTAATAAACACTTGATATTCAGAATATTTTACGTTTTGAAACTTGTACACATTTATATGATTGTCTAATCTAACGTAACCAGTCATAAAATGAGAAATATATAATATATAATTTTTAATGGAGTGTAAATGCATTTTGATTTGGGCCCGGGAAACATAATGCAGAACAAGTGACCCATGGGTCATGACGCTCAGCTGACTGGGAAGAGATTCACAAAAGGAAATTTTATCATCAGAATGGTAGATACCCATTCAACTGAAGCATCAAACAGATTAACCAACAGGCCAAGATTTAGTCTGTATTTATATATCTGAAAAATAGAGAAAAAATGTGTAAACTTTAAAAACTAGAATACGGGTAGCCGACAAGTGACTACGTGTATCTGCCAAAATAAGAGTGAAGTGAGGCATCTATTGAGTGGCAAGGGGAAACAGAGTGAGGTATGTTGCATATAAGCATGGATGTCTGCAGCCTAAATGTGTATGTAGGTTGTGCAACCTACCACAAATCCAGAAAGCTGTCCAAGTTGTATACATATGCAAAATTTTAGGCAGAAAAGTCAAACCACTACATGGATATGAGTGATTTTAGCCCCTTGCAGACAAACAGACAGACGCTGTGCAAAAATGGTTGCAGTTTTGTGTATGATAAAGACCTATGTGAGATCTAAACACAAGCACAATTTTGGCCCAATCGGTCAAATGGTTCCTGAGATATTAGCTTGGATGTGTGCAGCATTAACTAGAATGTAGGTGGCGCCATGTGTCATAAAATCAAGAAAGCTATCCAGGATGTATAAACCTGCAAAATTTGAGGCAGTTATGTCAAACCACTACAGAGAAATGAGTGATTTTAGGCCACGGCAGACCAACAGACAGACGCTGTGCAAAATGTGCAAAATTGGTTGCAGGTGGCCCCTCCAGTTTTGTGTATGATAAAGAGCTATGTTAGATCTATACACATGCAAAATTTTGGCCCGATCGGTCAAACGGTTCCCGAAATATGAGTTTGGATGTCATCAGCGTGAATGAGAATGAAGGTGGCGCCACCTGTCATAAAATCAAGAAAGCTATCCAGGATGTATACGCATGCCAAATTTCAGGTGAATTAGTCAATTCACTGCAGAGATATGTGATTTTAACCAAAGGCAGATGAACAGATGGACACTGTGCAAACATGGTTACAGGTGGCGCCACCATTTTTTGTGTATGTTATAGAGCTATCCAAGGGCTACATTAGTATAAATTTTATTTCCTGATCAGTCAAACGGTTCCCGAGATATGAGCTTGGAAAGCTGGAGGAACCCGGTCAAAAACATAGTATCCACAAAACTTCGTTTTGGCAGGTACAAAAATACAGGTGGCTCCACCAGTCTGCAGAAACTAGTAAAAACACCTACAAACATCAATATCCATGCAAAGAATCATGGTGATCTCCCCATTAGTTGTTCAGATACTTCAGCTTTTGTATCAAATTGTCCATTATTCTGAGGGATACTTCGAAGTCCTATAGCTTGAAGGATATGGGTAACAGAGACCTAATTTTAAGTTTCCACACGCACTTTTCATGGGCCTTCTTGAATGAAGATTCTAGGTCCAGTTGTTGCGATTTGTACCCTGTTGACAGATAACCACATCTTTAAAGGTATCAAAAAAGAGAAAAAAAATCGTAAAAATTTGAAAAAAATAGAGGTGGCGCACCCAGTCTGCAGAAACTGATGGAACAGGTCATGATCAATATGTATGCCGAAAATCATGACCATCAGTGTTGTAGTTATTAAGATACTGCAGTTTTTGTATCAAATTTTCCATTATTCTGGGGGGTAATTTGGAGCCATACAGCTTAAAGAATATGGGTAACAGAGACCTAATTTCAGGTTTCCATGGAGACTTTTCATGGGTCTCCCTGTGTGTCAAGAATGAAGATTCTAGGTCCAGTTTTAATGATTTGTGCCCTGTTAACAGATGTTCATAACTTTAAAGGTCTCAAAAATAGAGAAAAAATTCGTAAAAAAACCCGAACAAATACAGGTGGTGCCACCAGTCTGCAGAAACTGATGAAACACTCCATGATCAATATCCATTAAAAAACAATTATGGTGATCTCTGCATTAGTTGTTCAGATACTTCAGCTTTTGTATCAAATTTTCCATTATTCTGAGCTGTACTTTGGAGTGCTATAGCTCAAAGGATATGGGTAACAGAGACCTAATTTCAGGTGTCCATGGAGACTTATCATGGGTCTCCCTGTGTGTCAACAATGAAGATTCTAGGTCCAGTCCTTACGATTTGTACCCTGTTGACAGATAACTATATCCTGAAAGGTCTCAAAAATAGAGAAAAAAAAATTGTGAAAATTTGAAAAAATACAGGTGGCACCACCAGTCTACAGGTACTGATGAAACACCTCTTGATCAATATGTATGCCAAAAATCATGACCATCAGTGTTGTAGTTATTGAGATGTTGCAGTTTGTTTTTATCAAATTTTCCATTATTCTGGGGGGTTATTGGGAGCCCCCCATAGCTCAAAGGATATGGGTAACAGAGACCTTATTTCAGGTTTTCATGCAGACTTTTTATGGACCTCTCAGTGTGTCAAGAATGAAGATTCTAGGTCCAGTCTTTATGATTTGTGCCCTGTTAACAGCTATTCACATTTTTAAATTCGTAAAAAATCGAAAAATTCAGGTGGCGCCACCAGTCTGCAGGAAGTGATGGAACATCTCATGATCAATACGTATGCCAAAAATCATGACCATCAGTCAAGTAGTTAATGAGATATTGAAGTTTTTGTAAAAAAAATTTTTGACTTTTCTGGGGGGTACTTTGGGGCCCCATAGCTCGAAGGATATGGGTAACAGAGATCTAATTTATGGTTTCCACGGAGACTTTTAATAGGCTTCTCAGTGTGTCAAGAATGAAGATTCTAGGTCCAGTCTTTATGATTTGTGCCACGTTAACAGCTGTTCACATTTTTAAATTCGTAAACAATCGAAAAATTCAGGTGGCGCCACCAGTCTGCAGGAAGTGATGGAACATCTCATGATCAATACGTATGCCAAAAATCATGACCATCAGGCAAGTAGTTAATGAGATATTGATGTTTTTGTAAAAAAAAAATTTTTTTACTTTTCTTGGGGGTACTTTGGGGCCCCATAGCTCGAAGGATATGGGTAACAGAGATCTAATTTATGGTTTCCATGGAGACTTTTAATAGTTTTCTCAGTGTGTCGAGAATGAAGATTCTAGGTCCAGCGGTTACGATTTGTGCCACGTTAACAGATGACAGCATCTTTAAACGTCTCAAAAATAGAGGAAAAAATTGTAAAAAAATCGAAAAATACAGGTGGCGCCACCAGTCTGCAGGAACTTATGGAACATCTCATGATCAATATGTATGCCAAAAATCATGACCATCAGTGTTGTAGTTATTGAGATATTGAAGTTTTGTATGAAATTTTTTACTATTCTGGGGGGTACTTTGGGGCCCCATAGCTCGAAGGATATGGGTAACAGAGACCATATTTCTGGTTTCCAAGGAGATTTTTCATGGACCTCTCAGTGTATCAAGAATTAAAATTCTAGGTCTAGGCTTTACGATTTGTGCCTTGTTAACAGATGTTCACATTTATAAAGGTCTCAAAAATAGAGAAAAAAATGTGTAAAAAATCGAAAAATACAGGTGGCGCCACCAGTCTGCAGGAAGTGATGGAACATCTCATGATCAATATGTATGCCAAAAATCATGACCATCAGTCAAGTAGTTAATGAGATATTGAAGTTTTTGTATGAAATTTTTGACTTTTCTGGGGGGTACTTTGGGGCCCCATAGCTCGAGGGATATGGGTAACAGAGACCTAATTTCTGGTTTCCAAGGAGATTTTTCATGGACCTCTCAGAATCCCAAGTTACAAGGTTCTAGGTTCAGCGGTTACGATTTGTGCCTGGTTAACGGACGGACAGACGGACGACGGACAAAGAGTGATCGCTATAGTTCAGATGACTTTCAGTCAGCTGAGCTAAAAAATTGACCATCTGTCAGACCATATGTTTTAGTTAGGAATCGGCTTGATTTTTCAAATTTTAGATACCTTTCTGATGTCTATGGTTAGAGTACTGTCCATTCTATTATAATCAAGTGTAAGTGTAAAAAGTGTAAAATACGCATATTTTAAGTATCAATCTAGTGTCACCATCTAGTGACAGACTGACAAAGTAGCACAAGAAGTGGGAGAGCATATCCCTTCACTTCGGAACCTGAAACACATACAGAGTAAACTAAAAAGAATAATCATCTTACCTCCAAATATATAAATCTTATCACCAGCAACAACTGCAGCTGCATGCGTTCTTTCTTTGTTCATTGTGCTGACCTCACACCAGGTGTCACTGTGAATGTCATACCTTTCAACACTCTTCATGCGCTTTTGATTAAAACCCCCCATGACGTATATCATAGAATTAAACGTCACCGCACAAAATGCAGCTCTTGGGTACAACATCCCATTTTTCTTAACCCAGCAGTGGTTACCTTCATCAAACATCCATACATCCTTTTTAGAGAACTTTTCTAATTCCGACACCACAAGTGTCCCACCTAAAACAATCAAACTCCCATCCAATACTGTGGCAGCAACATTAACATAGGTGTCCTCTTGAAAGCTTGGCACCAGTGGATATGAGGTCACAGTCTGCATATTAACATCACCGTTACTTATATCTACCTGTACACAGCTGACTGCTTCTGAATCAACTATATACAAACGGTGGTGTTTTTCGCAATAAGTCACCGCACCTTGGTTTGTTGCACACCTGTGGAGAAGGTTAATTACTTCTGGGGATGCACCGTTGTATGGTTCCCACTTGTTCCTGCAGGGGTTGTATTCAAACAGACTCTGCTCAGACTTGTCCAGCCGACTGACATCTGTGTGACAGTACTGCCACAAGCTGGTTATAAGTTTCCCTGCTATGTTAAATGTCTGGATCACAGATGCTTCAGTCTGTAAGTCGGCTACTTGCTCCCAGCAGTCTGCTGTAATGTTGTACCATTCTACATGATGCAGTCTGGGACACATTGGTCTGAAATAGCAAATATGAATCTAGGTTTACTGCTGTAACTACATGAAATAAACTGCACAAGTACCTATATTCTTACAATTCAGCAGACTGAATATGCTTTATACAGTGATGTCAATGCCTGCCTGAAGCTTCAACTCAGATATGCAGAAGTATTCATAAATCTTTTTCTTCTCTATTAATAAGCCTGTTATTATACTTCTACTGATAAAATAAGGGGGGGGGGGGAGTATGTTTTCTCCTTGTAACAAAGAGTGTGGGGGAGGTCTTCTATAAATTACACATAGGAAACTCACTGGTATATACAGAGAACATATACAAAAAGAATTCTAGATCAATAACTCAATAACTTACAGAAATGATGTCACATTAACCTAATTTTAAGTTTCACATTTGTAGGATTTTACTGTATATCTTTTCAGTGTTAAACACAATTCTGTGAATTGTTTAAAACTTAGATAATAAATAAGACTTACAGCAGCAGTAAATGTTCAGATCATAAATAATAATGAAGAATTTATATATGTGGAACTCCATTCTGATGTGGTGACATACCCAGTTCTTGACTGTAGATAACCACCTAATACATAGATTCTAAGGTGGGGACTTCTGGATGGTTCACCAGAGCTGCTGCAGCTGAGACTCTGGATGAGGGCAACTGTATCTGGATATACAACATATAATGAGATAGATATGTCACTCTATACACACTATATAGAACAACATTAAGTAAATACAGACTAACATGTGTACTTAAAAAGGACACGCATTTATCCAGCATTTTGCTTGTACACATATGATCATTCTGCTGAATACATCTGTTGAATTTTGAGAGTGGCACATAGAATTCCTTTATGCAGAAGCATTATAAAAACAAACACATGAAAGATGGTAAAATGTTGTTTATTACAACAAAACAAACAAAAAGAATCCAAAAAACAAATTCTGAATCATAAAAGAATGAACCATAGAAAGTATAAAACCTGACCAAAATTCAAAAAGTGTTTAAAATTCTGCAAATTAGGGTCAAGGTCACCCAAAAGTGAATCAGTTTGAGGGCATCATATGTCTCTGCTTTTGTTTAACCAAGTCTGATAAAAACTCCTGGTGCTATCATGCTAAAGCGTAATATAAGAATGTGATATATGGCCAGAAAAATTTGGTTCTCCATTTTTGTATGTTTCAATAAAAATGTCATATGTTCAGGTAAGAGCATGATAATGACAAATTTTTTTTTCTAAACAGGTAAAAGCACTTCATAGCCAAGGAAACTTTATCAAAATTTTTTATTTAATCTTCTGGAAAGAAATGTCTGAGCGGTTGGAGCTCAAAATTGATAGGTTTCTATTGAAAATTGAAATCAAAATGTTTGATGCAGGGGGTTAAAATTGAAACACAGGCACCTTAGAAACATACCTTTTATTTTTTTTGCCTAATTATGATTGGGAGTAGTGTGTCCCAGGTATAAGCTATTCAAACCTGCAGACACAGACACCCCAAAAATAACATGCCCCCCCCCCCCACCCTTCCAATGGGGTGATTAATTATACCTAACAGACAAAAATGGTATTCCATAGTGCATATCTCTCCCAAAATATAACAATCCTACTTGGTCTAATCGTTATTTAAATTGCATTAAAATTTAATTTTTTTTTGTGGGGGGGGTGTAAAGTACCCTCCACAAAAACATCATGGAAATCAGATCAGTAGTGTAAATTTGCATACTCTTTCAACCAGATGAAAAAGCTCCTTGGCAGAGGTTAATTAAACAGAAGGAAAAGCATTAATATCAGTAAAACCTAGTCACATGAGCCATATTGGATGCAAATATAGAGACTAAGCTGTCACCTGAATCTTCACTGATGGTTGGAATTTCAAGAAGTTTCTGAAAGCAGGCTTTAGTGACCTTTGACCACTTGATACTCTTCAGTACTGGAGGTAATAATTTGACCCTAGCCATTGGGTCGACCTGGAGCCATCTGATCACAGAATGTAGTATCAAATCTTCTCCTCCTACACCTGAATTAAAAATAATGCTCCTGATTGTACAGGCAAATGATTAAAACAAGGTCTAATACCTCTAAAAATGAATGTAGTATTTAAACCATTTCAGCAGAAGGTGGGCTTTAAAGTATTACAATACATATAACAGTATCAGGAATGTGCATATTATCATGGCACAGAAAATTGGATATCAACCAGAAATTCTTTGTATATAAAAAGTACACATGATAAATCATAACTCCCATATTTTTACCATAATAACAGTAATTTTTACCATATGACCCTATTATATAACACACTGAAGTATGTATAATTGACAGACAGGACCTAGCAGAGTAAAACACTAACCATGTTATTACAACCATCATCAGCTTACGTACCTGTCTTTAGACCAGGGAGACTGAGAACATCAACAAGTGCATTCTGGGTAAGAGAAGAGAACTCATCATGTCTGCACACCAGCTGGTAGCGATCTTCAACGACTAATCTGGCTTTGTCGACAAGGAGCTGACAACATAACCTCTGACCTAACTCGTAAAGACCTACAGTTAATGAAGGTGGCAATATACAAAGAAATAATAAAACAGTTGTAACAGAAAACCTTATAATGAATTTATTGTGCCTTTCATTAGCTTTATAGATTTAAATATACTTTATGCAGTGATTTGTCCAAGAAATGGAGGTTTAAAGCAAACTAATAATTATTCTGTTTGTGGTATACATTTGCATTAGACAAAGTTTATAGTATAAATAACTGTCAGACTTGTTAATAATCATATCTTTCTACCGGTGTGTCATATTATATGGCTAGGTATGACATATTGTGTAAAACTATTGTATTACCAAGGCAGTTAGCCTCTGTTATGTGTTGGACGACCATCTTGGCCAAAGCATCCTTTATTCCTGTCAGTTGAAGCATGTCACCAGCCACCATGACCTCCTGTGTGTACTGTAGTGGAACTGGAAGTACAAGGAGAACTTACCAGTCACGAGTTGACATACCTTACACAAGATACAGTTATATAATATTATAAATGAGGGAACCAATGATTTATCTGCCGACACCCAGACACAAAAAGGAATGGCAAAAAATAATCTTTATATAGTGCATATAAAATGCACAAAAGTTCTAATATGGTTTATTTAATATCATGACCAGGCTACATGCTTGTACACTTTGAACTTATGTGAATCCTTCCACATTTATGTGAAACGGAGAGCTCATACCTCCTTATTGTCGCCATGTGTGTCAAGGGCAGATGTTGACATGAGATGTTTTAAGCAGGTTCTCTAGACTTATTTTTACCTTGTCCTTTTAATCCCTCATGTACAAGCTGCATTGTTGGACACAGGGACCAGTCTCAAAGTCGTAAAAAGATGCAAATTTCTTATGGCAATTTTTTATGACTTTTTACAGTACTTATAACTTTCAAAACAACTTGACCCATGTGAGGAATACAAAGATAAATAATACAATTTCTTCTTAAAAGAGAGGTCCAAGCAGCTGGAACTCAAAATTGGTAAGTTTCTATTGAAAATCAAAACAAGGGACCTATGGGTCACGACGCTCAGCTGTAATATATGATAAAAAAATATTATTTAGAAATGAGGCACATGCTGGTTTTGTGTGGTAATAAATATAAGCTGTATTATGAGTTGTTGTTGTTTAGCTTATGTATGATTTTGATAGTACCTTTGGAGACAGGGAAGAGGATTGATTCCATTTATTTTATTAACAAATGAAGTACTACTGTCACACAGATTTTGACTTGGCCATATAACTTATAAGCAGAACATATAATATAAGAGTTTAACTATTTATTAAAAAAATTACAAATATTGTCCCAAATATATTTTTTATTAAAAATAATAAGAGAACCATATGATTTTTTAAAATGAAATATAACTGATATGATTATTAAAATAATATTAAAGAATATATTCATGAATGCATTCATGAATACATTTTGAAAGTATTTGCACGAGTATTCATATACTCTCATTTTTACCTGAATTCCCATTCTTTATGCAAGAAATTTTATAATGGAGTACATAATCATATTCGTATTTAAATACAATTACAAAGTATTCGCACCATGTCTGGTATTTATTCAGTTTTCACCAAACAATGATGTTGAAAATCCAGAATATACAAAATTCACACATTTAAATAATGATCATAAGTACCTGGTTTTATGGCTTTTATTTATATTAAAAAATAACTGTAAAAATTCATTTTGGACTAATTTCACATCAATGTACACACTAGACACAGTAAGAATCTAGATTAATATTATCAACTGCATCTTTGTCTATCATTTATTTCCTTCATATAATCCTTAATGATTAGTAATGAATAATATGATTTACTTCTTTATCATTAAAAATGAACTGAAAAATGCCATAGGTGACTGCATGGTGTTATTTTGGAATATGTGACATTCTACCCATCGATACAAGATTCTTATATCATCAGTAACTGCAAGTTAATTTCCTGTTATTATAAACTAACAAATTCCTTTTCTATTTTTCTTTTTTTTTTTAATTTGTTATTAAAAACCAATAAAAATTTATCAATTTATTGTTTATTGTTATGTTGTTGGTTAAAACTACTAGATTAGTGGGGTTGAACACCTGGATCAACTGTGGCTGGCCATAAGCTGCCTGGATTCTCCCCTCAAGCGTGCATAATTTGATGAAAGGTCAACAAGGTCAACATACAGGTGACTCAAGAGGGGCTGGAGAGAGCAAAAGTCTGACAGGGTCTCATAAAAAACATTAATAAAAGCTACAATATTTGGCAAATTTCTTTCAGCTTTCTAAACCCTTATGTGTGCATGATATGAAAATTATATCAACAGTGCTCACGGGAAACAAACGTGCCATGGTCACAGTTGGGCAAAATTTAAGGTACTAATTTTATATTTATACTAATAACTTATAAAATTTGAAAAATTCAGAACTAATTTTGGGTATTCGATTGAAACTTGATTAAATAATGTTACATCCCTGACAAAAAAGATCTCTAGCTTCAGCAATGCCCTTGTTAAGGGAGTAAATATATTTCTTGATTTTTTACAAAGTGCATTATGTTTGGGCCCATAACTTATAAAAAAATACACAATACTGACATCATTTCTGGCATGTGCATAGTGAATGTATAGAAAAATATGTATATTATATATGATCAGAGTCAGATCAGTGGTTTTGATATTAGGCAGTCTTAAAGTGTAACATTGGGTTTTTAATGGAAAAATGAAGTTTTTCATTGATATCTCGAAGGAATTAAGTCCTAGTGACCAAATTCTTGGCATGGTAGGGGATTTTGGAGAAATCTAACTGTATGCCAAATTTAAGGAACTTAGAGCTGAAGCTCGGGAGCTGAGCTCTAGCAAACTGCATAACACTAGCAATATGTGACATGGTTGCTCGAAAACTTGAATAAAATCTACAGTTTTTGATCAACTGGTTTCAAATTTTTGGTGTAAACAGTTGAAATGCTAACAAAAACATGCTGTGAAAATTAAATCCACAGCAGTTACAGCAAAAAAACGTGCCATGGTCAAAGTTGCGCAAAATTTAAGGTACCAATTTTTTATTTTTGCTAATATTTTTAAAAATTTAAAAGATTTTGATCTAATTTTGGGTATACAATTTAATTTTGATTAATAAAAGTAATATTACTGGAAAAAAAGTGCTAAGCTTTAACAAGTTTTGTGTTAAGTGATAAAATTTCTTTCCTAATTATTTACAAAATGCATTATGTTTGGGCCCATAACTTTTTTAAATTACATAATACAGACCTAATTTCTGGCATGTACATAGGAATTATATAGAGGATTATTTATAGGAAATATGAGGAAAAACAGATGAGTGGTTTTGATATTAGGCAGTCCTAAAGTGTGAAAATAGGTTTTTAATAAAAAATTGAGGTTTTTCCTTAATTTCTCAAAGGAATGAAGTCGCAAAGACCCAGTTTTCGGCTTGGTAGGAGATCTTGGGGACATCTAACATTATGCTGAATTTTGGATTCCTAGGTCTTACGGTTTCAAAACGTGCCACATCTACGGACGGACGGACGGACGGACGGACGGACGGACGGACGGACAAACGGACGGACGACGGACAATGGACCACGACTATAGCTCAGATGACTTATAGTCAGCTGAGCTAATAAAAACAAGGGACCTATGGGTCACGGCGCTCAGCTGTTATATATGATAAAAAAATATGATTTAGAAATGAGGCACATGCTGGTTTTGTGTGGTAATAAGTATAAGCTGTATTATGAGTTGTTGTTGTTAAGCTTATGTATGATTTTGATAGTACCTTTGGAGACAGAGAAGAGAATTGATTTCAATTATTTTATTAACAAAAGGAGTACTTTTGTCACACAGATTTTGACTTGGCCATATAACTTATAAGCAGAACATATAATATAAGAGTTTAACTATTTATTAAAAAAATTACAAATATTGTCCCAGATATAATTTTTATTAAAAATAATAAGAGAATCATATGATTTTTAAAATGAAATATAACTGAAATGATTATTAAAATAATATTAAAGAATATATTTATGAATGCATTCATGAATACATTTGGAAAGTATTTGCACTGGTATTCATATACTTTCATTTTTACCTGAATTCCCATTCTTTATGCAAGAAATTTTATAATGGAGTACATATTCATATTCGTATTTAAATACATTTGCAAAGTATTCCCACCATGTCTGGTATTTATTCAGTTTTCACCAAACAATGGTGTTGAGAATCCAGAATGTACAAAATTCACACATTTAAATAATGATCATAAGTACCTGGTTTTATGGCTTTTATTTATATTAAAAAACAAGGCCTACAGGCCTAATGCGAACCTGTCCATTGGGAAATACACCAGGTATAATGCTTCAATGCTGGACCATTACTTTTCATGTATATGAACTATGCAAGTACTAAACATTTTGAATAAGAAACAATTACACAAACATCACTGCTGAAATTCTGGCATAGGTGCACACAACACTAAAAAGATTGTACCTGGCACCACCAGTCTTGTATACAACGAAGCTATCAGAGATATATACATACGCCCAATTTCAGACTGATATATAAAACCCCTCCTGAGAAAAACGTGTGCAAAAGTCATGGTAGGTGGCGACACCTGTCTTGTGAACGAGAAAGCCATCAAAGACACATAGACAGGTCAAAATATTAGGCCAATACATCAAACTTACCTTGAGTCTGATGCATGGGGCTGACCAGGCTTAGGTGAGAAAGGCTGTTGCCCCGAGTGAACTGTGACAAATTGCTTGCTCTGACTACTGCACTGAGTGAACTCATGACCTGCACCTGGCTAGACTGAGTGAACTTTTGACCTGTGCCTGGCTGCACTGAGTGAACTCTTGACCTGTTGCATAATCTGACACAGTTGGCAGTCTGCCAAAGCTATAAATAGAATGCAGCTACTGCACTGAGTGAACTCCTGACCCATACCTGGCTGCACTGAGTGAACTCTTGACCTGTTGCCTAATCTGATACAGTTGGCAGTCTGCCAAAGCTATAAATAGATCCAGACTGACCTCTAGCCTGTTGCCAAATCTGAAATAGTAGCCACACCATTGCATAAGCTCATGCAGGGGCCCTGCCCTGAGGGGCTTGACACCCATGAAGTGATCACATGGTGCCCATGAGGTGTTCACATGTCACCCATGAGGTGATCACATGCCATGTGCTTGGCTGCACTGATTGAACTTTTGACCTATATCTGGCTGCACTGAATGAACTCTTGATCTGTTCCCAAATCTGAAACAGTTGGCAGTTTCTCAACCTATTTAAAGATACAGATTCAATCTTGGCCTTTTGGTATATCTGTTTACACATACTGAAAGACTTTGGTTAAAATTTCTTTTTTCAAGCTGACATATTCATAAACTTTTTATCAAAATATCTAGAATAATAAAAAATGCAGTACTTTCATTGTTAAAGGTCCAATAGTTCTGCCATAAATCATTCTAGTAAACTTGAACAAAGGCCATCTAAGAATAATTTTTGTGCAATGTTACAGAAGATATAATTGAAATAATAATTTTGTAGAAGAACACTATTGCAGTCCTCAGTTTGAACAATACATAATAATGGCCATAAGACCTACTTAAGCTTTTCACAACTCAACCAAAAATCAACAAACTCAGTATATTCTAATATGATTGAAAGAACCATGTCCTAGGATAATTCTTTTGACAAATTGAACAATTCAACTTGACAGATTCATCATTAAGCTGAAAGAGGCTAAAATTATGAGGTTTTTTGCCCATAAAAACAGGTCAATGTAGGTGGCACCACTAAATCTACAACTTCAAACAGAGTCATGTGACCAACATTTGCACAATACCTGGTAATGCTAGCTTCTGTCATTTCTGAGAGTACTATGTCAGTATGCTTACTTGGCCGAATGACTTTTCAAATTTGTGCAACTCCACTAAAATTCATCAAATGCAAACCATTTGAACAAACTTGAGAGGGCTTGCCTCTGGGATCATTTATGTAAAATATTTAACAATTTGGCTGGACCGTCTACAAGAAGACAACTTTTAAAATATAGTCAGCCTTTTCCTTATAAAATCTAAGTGAATGCAGATAGCAAAAAAATAAGCTGAATCCCACAAAATTTGATATGTGACAGATTATTGCATAAAATCTGGGAATGGTAGCTCCTGCTATTCCTGAGAAATTATGGATTAATGTACAGTTGACCAATGACCCCCATACAAAAACAGGTCAATTCAGGTGGTGCCACCAATACCTGAATTTCATATATGACTCATGTGACCAACACTGGCAACAAATTTGGTGATGATAGCTCTGGCTGTTTCTGAGACTGTCATTTTAGTATGCTTTTTTGGACAGATGACTTAGTTCAACTTCCTGAACAAAATTGAGGGAGATGGTATAAAAGATTATTTCTGTGAAATATTGAACAATTTGGCTTGAGTGTTTCGGAGAAGAAGATTTTTTTAGCTTTTTCTCTATAAAATTTAAGAAAATTTTCAGATTTAAGAAATTTAAGAAATTTAAGAAAATTTGCATTAAATTTCATGATGCTAGCTCCAATCATTTCAAAATAGTATGGGTAAACGTACAGAAGACAAATGCCGCCACACCATCGCATTAGTTCACAGGTTCACTAAAAATTAATACAGATGCATACTGAATGCAAAATTGTAATACAGATTCATCTCACTGTTGGCAAAATCTTGAATTAATTTGACTATGGATACCAATTATTTATAATCCATGTACAGCCGTCTTTATATACCCATAGAGAGCTGTACAGCTGTGATTGTGAACATTGCCTGGCATGAGGAATATCTAAAAATCATAAATCTACATTTTTTAAAAGCTTTTAACAAGGCCTACAGGCCTAATGCGAACCTGTGCATATGGATATACACCAGGTATAACACTTCAATGCTGAACCACTACTTTTCATATATATGAACAATGAAAGTACTAAACATCTGAAACAATACACAAACATCACTGCTGAAATTCTTGCATGGGTGCACACAACACAAAAATTATTGTAGGTGGCACCACCAGTCTTGTATACAACAAAGCTATTTTACATGTATAAATATGCCCAATTTCAGGCTGATATATCAAATTCCTCCGTAGAATTAAGCAGGCACATACACTTTGCAAAAGTCATTGCAGATGGCGACACCTGTCTTGTGAACGAGAAAGCCATTAAAGACACATAGACAGGTCAGAATAACAGGCCAATACATCAAACTTACCTTGAGTCTGATGCATGGGGCTGACCAGGTTTAGGTGAGAAAGGCTGTTGCCCCGAGTGTACTGTGACAAATTACTGGTTCAGGCTACTGCACTGAGTGAACTCTTGACCTGCACCTGGGTAGACTGAGTGAACTTCTGACCTGTACCTGGCTGCACTGAGTGAATTCTTGACCTGTTGCATAATCTGACACAGTTGGCAGTCTGCCAAAGCTATAAATAAATCAATCCAGACTGACCTTTTGCCTGTTGCCAAATCTGAAATAGTAGCCACACAACTGCATTAGCTCACAGATTGGCTCCATATGCAGCCCTGAGGGGCATGACACCCATGTGGTGATCACATGATACTCATGATGTGATCACATGCTACCCATGAGATGATCACATGCTGCCCATGAGGTGCTCACATGACACCCATGAGGTGATCACATGCCTTGTGCTTGGCTGCACTGATTGAATTGTTGACCTATATTTGGCTGCACTGAATGAACTCTTGATCTGTTGCCAAATCTGAAACAGTTGGCAGTTTCTCAACCTATTCAAGAAACATACACAATCTTGGCCTGTTATGTAACTCTGCTAAAATTTATCAAACACAAACTATTTGAACAAACAGAGGGCTCGCCTCTGGGATCATTTCTGTAAATTTCTGACCGTTTAGAAGAATAAGACTTTTAAAGTTTTTTTCAGCTTTTTCCCTGTAAAATCTAAGTAAATACAGATAGCAAAAATAAGCTGAATCCATCAACATTTATTTTGTGACAGATAATTGCATAAAATTTGGGGATGGTAGCTCCTGCTATTCCTGAGAAATTATGAGTTAGTGTACAGATGATATCTAATATCATAAATCTACATTTTTAAAAGCTTTTAAAAAACATTCTTGTCAATATTTTCCATAGATAACCTGAAATCTAAATGTCTAGAGGCATGATGTAATGGATGCTGATAAACTGGTGCTAGGCTAGATGTATCTGCTTCACAAAGCTAACATATATGGTAAAATGACTCAATTTAATCTTTATAAATCAGCCAAAATTCATTCTTTGGAACCATAAAAGACAATTATTATAAGAATTATTCAGGGAATTATTCTTGCAAAATATTAATCAAACTGGCCTCAGTATCATCAGTCAAAAAACGTTTTGTAGGTTTATAACTCATATGGGAAAATACAGCAAAATGGCAAAGTTCAGCTTCCCATAATTCAGCCAAAAATCATTGAACCAAAACCATTTGAACAAACTTGAATTATCAACATCTAAGGATAATTAATGTGTGAGATTTAAGAATTTGGCCAAGTGGTTTTTGAGAAGAAGATTTTTGTATCCATGCACTTAGCTAAAATGGGCTGTTATGGCATATGACTAAATTCAGCTTCCCATAACTCAGCCAAAAGTCACTGAACTGAGACCATTTGAACAAACTTGAATTATCAACATCTAAGAATAATTAATGTGTGAGATTTAAAAATTTGGCCCAGTGGTTTTTGAGAAGGAGATTTTTGTAGCCACTTAGCAAAAATGGGCTGTTACGGCATATGACTAAATTCAGCTTCCCATAACTCAGCCAAAAATCACTGAACCAAAACCATTTGAACAAACTTGAATTATCAACATCTAAGGATAATCAATGTGTGAGATTTAAAAATTTGGCCCAGTGGTTTTTGAGAAGAAGATTTTTTTAGCCACTTAGCTAAAATGGGCTTCTATGTCATATGACTAAATTCAGCTTCCAATAACTCAACCAAAAGTCACTGAACTTAGACCATTTGAACAAATTTCAGAAAGCACTACCCTAGGATCATTTTTGTGCGATATTAAACTATTTGGCCATATGGTTTCAGAGGAGAAGTTTTTTGTAGCCATCAGTATGATATGGGCACTGATGACCCCCGTACAAAAAAGGTTGATGCAGGTGGCGCCACCAATACCTCAATTTCAGATATGTCTCATGTGAACAACATTGGCATAAAATTTGGTGATGATAGCTCCAGCCGTTTCTGAGATTGTAATTTTAGTATGCTTTTATGGACAGATGACTAAGTTCAACTTCCTGTAACTCCGCCAAAAATCATCGAACTTAAACCATTCGAACAAACTTGAGAAAGATTATTCCAGGAATCATTTCTGTGAAATATTGGACAATTTGGTTGAACAGTTTCGGAGTAGAAGATTTTTAAAGCTTTTTTAGCTTTTTCCCTATAAAATCTAAGAAAATGCAGTTTGCCAAAAATAAGCAAAATCCGATATAGTTTTTTAGATGACTAATTTTTTAAATAAAATTTTGTGATGCCACCTCTTGCCGTTTTCAAGATAGTATGGGTTAACGTACAGACGACGGACGACGGACGCTGGACGACGCCACACCATCGCATAAGCTCACAGGTTCGCTAAAAATAAATGTGATTTATTTATTTTGGACTAATTTCACATCAATGTACACACTAGACACAGTAGGAATCTAGATTAATATTATCAACTGCATCTTTGTCTATCATTAATTTCCTTCATATGATCCCTAATGATTAGTAATGAATAATATGATTTATTTTTTTATTATTAAAATTGAACTGAAAAATGCCATAGGTGACTGCATGGTGTTATTTGGAATACGTGACATTCTATCCATCGATACAAGAATCTTATATCATCAGTAACTGCAAGTTAATTCCCTATTATTATAAACTAATAAATTCCTTTTCTATTTTTCTTTAATTTGTTATTAAAAACCAATAAAAATTGATTAATTTATTGTTTATTGTTATGTTGTTGGTTAAAACTACTAGATGAGTTGGGTTGGACACCTGGATCAACTGTGGCTGGCCATAAGCTGCCTTGCTGCCCCAGTATATGCCTCGCCTCAAGCGTGCATAATTTGCTGAAAGTTCAACAAGGTCAACATACAGGTGACTCAAGAGTGGCTGGAGAGAGCCAAGGTCTGACATGGACTCATAAAAACATTAAAAAAAGCTACAATTTTTGGCCAATTTCTTTCAGCTTTCTAAACTAAAAAGCTGAAATCCTTATGTGTCTATGATATGAAAATTATATAAACAGAGCTCACATGAAACAAAAGTGAAATGGTCAAAGTTGGGCAAAATTTAAGGTACTTATTTTATATTTATACTAATAACTTATAAAATTGAAAAAATTCAGAACTAATTTTGGGTATTCAATTGAATCTCGATTAAATAATGTTACATCCCTGACAAAAAATCTCTAGCTTCAGCAAGCCCCTTGTTAAGGGAGTAAATATATTTCTTGATTTTTTACAAAGTGCATTATGTTTGGGCCCATAACTTAAAACAATTACGCAATACTGACATCATTTCTGGCATGTGCACAGAGAATGTATAGAAAAACATGTATATTATATATGATTAAAGTCAGATCAGTGGTTTTGATATTAGGCAGTCTTGAAGTGTAACAATGGGTTTTTAATTGAAAAATGAAGTTTTTAATATCTTAAAGGTATTAAGTCCTAGTGACCAAATTCTTGGCATGGTAGGGAATTTTGGAGACATCTAATTGTATGACAAATTTTAGGAACTGAGAGCTTAAGCTGGGGAGCTGAGCTCTTGCAAACTACATAACACTAGCCTGATGTAAACAATATGTTACATGGTGCTTGAAAACTTGAATAAAATCTACAGTCTTTGATCAACTGGTTTCAAATTTTTGGTGTTAACAAACAAAATGCTAACAAAAACATGCTGAGAAAATTAAATCCACAGTACTTACAGGAAAAAAACGTGCCATGGTCAAAGTTAGGCAAAATTTAAGGTACCAATTTTGATTAATTAAAGTTATATTACTTGAAAAAAAGTCCATAGCTTTAACAAGTGTTAAGTGATCAAATATCTTTCCTGATTTTTTACAAAATGCATTATGTTCTGGCCCATAACTTTCTTAAATTATATAATACAGACATAATTTCAGGCAAGTACATAGGAACCATATAGAGGAATATTTATGGTAAATATGAGGAAAAACAGATGAGTGGTTTTGATATTAGGCAGCCCTGAAGTGTGAAAATAGGTTTTTAATAAAAAATTGAGGTTTTTCCTTAATTTCTCAAAGGAACAAAGTCACAAAGACCCAGTTTTTGGCTTGGTAGGAGATCTTGGGGACATCTAACACTATGCCGAATTTTTGATTCCTAGGTCTTATGGTTTCAAAACGTGCCACATCTACGGACGGACAGACAGACGGACGGATGGACAGACGACGGACAATGGACCACGACTATAGCTCAGATGACTTATAGTCAGCTGAGCTAAAAATGATGTGGTAATTAAAACTGATGCGTGCCCAAGAACTATACCTTTTATTTTTTTGTGGCCTAATATCAGTTAAAATAGGTGCAACCTTGAAGCTTCAAGTGGACTTCTGTATAGAAAGATGCAGAATAAACAATGCAGTTCTCGACTTGATATACAATATGATACGCATAAGGCATGGTTTCAAAGAATATTGTCTGCCTTGATTACTGAATAAAAAACCAAAGCTTACTTTAGAAAAATTTTGGTCAAACCAATTAATATTTTAATTTGCCATTTGTAAACCAACCAAATGCTGTATAATTAGCTGAATAATAATTATTCACTTTTGTAAGAGATAAAGAAAAAAAAGTGGGGTTTCATTTTGATCAAATATCATCAACGTATCATCACAGGGACATCTGATGACACCAAAACGGCATCTGACATTGCATGTATCTCTCATATTGGTACACTATAACACCAATGCAGCCTTAAGTAACACATGTTACTAACCATGTAATGTACCCGTGTATAGATAGTTGACCAATGTCTGCATGACCAGTGCACTGATGTCCTCCATGTGTATCTCCTCTTGTTTGGTTTCTTCCATACCTAATGTGAACATGGCACGGAAATAATCACTGCTGGCACTTAGGACCACTCGGTGGGCTGGTATCCTTACCCCATTGGTCTGAAAATCATGACAAGCATTGTTTTAATGTTTGTTATAGCAGGGTTCCCAGACTTTCAGCCGATCAATAATTCATGACTTTTTCCATGACCTTACACAAAAATTAATACGCTTTTTTTCACAATTTCAATAAGAAACTGTTACATATGAAACAATCAATTAAAATATTCCATGATAGTTTGCATATGCACAATAGAATATATAGTTAAATATATATATATAGAAAATTGTTAATTCTACAGCCAAGATGTTTTTAATGAACAATACAGCACTGAAACTCATTCATTAAACCAGCCAAGGATGGGTTAAGTTCCAGGGTTTCTAGCTTTGTAAGAAATTGCTTCTTCAACACTATGCAATCTAAATGGCAAGTCTGTGTCTGGTAGTTTTCTATGCCCCAGAACTTTTTGAATATTTGAAAAACAAATCATGACTTTTGAAGTACTGAAATTTTAAATTTAAAACCCCTATATAGTGGCTGTAATTGGCACTTAACCTTAAACTCTATGTGAGTCATTGTGCATGAATATGCACACTGGGCCAGCCATTTAGTCTGACAGACTCATGGGTTTTATGGAGTTACAGAACCATATGAGCATATACACACAAACATACATATATTGGCCATGTGTGTATGTGTTCATATATATATATATATATATATATAAATATATATATATATATATATATATATATAAACATATGTTAATATTTACATATATATTCATTTATATACAGTCGTGACTTGATAATCAGACACTAAATGTAATACGCTAATTTACGTCGGTTTGCAAGGCTGTCGGACTGTCAAATCAATAAAAGTGACGAATGGTAAAAATACAATGTGACCTAAATGTTTGGAGGACTTGTTATGATTCATTAAGTATTTTGTTACAATAAACTACGTATATGATATTGTTATGATTAATGTGAATAAGAAAATAAACACATCCGTCATGGAGTACTGTTTTTATTTCTTACATACGTGTCTATATATACTACGCTCGTCAAAATTGACGACCTATGCTGATTGTACAATCATGAGATATGCTTATATTTCTGAACAAACATAAACTTAATGTATATAAATGAACCAGCGGTTGATCTACTAAGTTCATGTGCGTCTAAAGAATGCAAGCATATCTGTCTGGTATCTTGTTCTTTTATTTTTTCATTTTCACGGACTTTTCTAAGCGGTCGGCATCAGCGTCCCCTGCAGCAAAGCCCTACTCCTCAATATACCATAGCCCTGTTTCAATTCCCCCAATTGTGTCTCTGAGAGTTAATTACTGGTTAAGGAGGACCATTTTCTCCCTCAGACTCGCTGTCACTGTTGCCTCTAAATTTTTGGCCATTTACACAATATCAGCGGCCGTCGGCATTGCTTCCGTGGGCTCCATGTTGTCTAATACGAGGTATCGCTCCGTGGTCACATGGTCCGCGCTGTTGAGTGCCTGGAAAAGGTCCACGACACCGTTCTCCACCTCCGCGTATCCCACACACCGAGAGGTTCATGTGTGCCACATACGGATGTAAACTGACTTAATTAGTGAGCCAAATTGGTTCTCGTGTACAGTTAGAACAATACGCATCGCTGCATTTCACGCCTAATTGATCAGGGTGCTGTGTGCACAAGCCCGACGACTGACATCAAAGGACAATATACCGGTCGGATTGTCAAGTCAGAAAATATGTCAGTATCCTTGTTTGTGTCGGGAAATGTCATGTTGGAGTCGGAATCCAAGGCTGTCGGTTTGTCAAGGCTAATTTCTATGGGTCCCGTTCGTTTATTGCAAAATACCGTCGGATTGCAAGGTTTCCGGATTGTTAAGGGTCCCAATGTCAAGTCGCCACTGTATGTTCTTTTTGCCAGGGAGGGATATTGGGACAGATGAACCGACAATTTGGCAGCATGGTTTTGGAGAAGAACATTTTAAAATTTAAGCTATTTCCCTAAAAAATCTAAGAACAAGTTCCTCTTTTAGCCTTGGTATTGAGTCACACCTATTCATGCACCCTGGCAATGGAGGCTCAGCTCTCCCTCAGGTCAAGGGTACCTAATGTGCCACATGTAACCGCACCACTGGCTCTTACAGACTGAAACTTACCACTGGCTCTTACAGACTGAAACTTGACCTGTTGGCAAATCTGAAATGGTTGGCTGTCTGCCAAAGTTATTTATAGATACAGAGCGTAACTTGACCTATTGTAAAATCTGACACAGTTGGCAGGTTCTAGAAGTCTAGATGATGTGTCTAGACACATCGTCTAGACTGTATCAGGACACCAGGCAGAGCAAGGTCTGTTGCCATGGTGATGTCTGGACTGCACCAGGGTGCACTAATTGACCTCTTGACTTGAAATGTTGAAACTTGCCATGCTGCAAAATCTGTTTTCAAACACTGAAAGCCTTTTTAAATTGGCTAAACTGCTTTTTTAATGCTGCATTTACCCAATCTATTCTTATAAAACTGACAGAACAATACCAAAGAACAATTCTTGAAAAGTTTAAACCAATCAGCTTAACAGTTTCTTAAAAAAACAGTGTATAAGCTAGAAGAGTCTAAACTTACATTTTTGCTTGTAAAAAACAGAACAATGTAGGTGGCGCGCCCACCAACACCTCAATTTCAGATATGACTCATGTGACAAACATTGGCATAAAATTTGGTGATGACAGCTCCAGCTGTATATTGAGTTTAGTATGCTTTTTGGCACAGATGACTTAGTTTAACCTCCTGTTACTTGGCCAAAAATCACTGAACTGGAGCCATTCAAACAAATTTGCGAGAGATTGTTCTAGGGACCATTTCTGTGAAATATTGGACAATTTAGCAGGGAAGTTTCAGAGAAGAAGATTTTTATATCTTTTTTAAGTTTTCCGTTATAAAATCTAAGAAAATCACTGAATCAAAACCATTTGAACAAATTTGAATTATCAACATCTAAGGATCATTTATGTGTGAGATTAAAGAATTTGACCCAGTGGTTTTTGATAAGAAAATCTTTGTAGCCACTGTGCAGAAATGGGCTGCCATAACATTTGACTATATTCAGCTTCCCATAACTTTTCCAAAAGTCACTGAACAGAGACCATTTGAACTTGAGAACACAAACTTGAGAAAGCACTACCCTAGAAGCATTTCTGTAAAATATTAACAATTTTGCTTTACGCTTTCAGAGAAGAAGTTCTTTGTAGCCCTCTGTATGCTTTGGGTACCTTTGACCCCTGTACAAAAAGACCATTGCAGGTGGTGCCACCAATACCTCAATTTCAAATATCACTCAAATGACCAACATTAACATAAAATTTGATGATGATGGCTCCAGCCCTTTCTGAGATTGTAATTTTAGCATGCAAATGACTAAGTTCAACTTCCTGTAACTCAGTCAAAAATCACTGAACTGGAACCATTGGAACAAACTTGAGAGAGATTGTTCCATGGAACATTTCTGTAAAATATTGGACAATTTGGATGGACAGTTTCAGAGAAGAAGATTTTAAAAAGGTTTTTAAGCTTTTTCTCTTTAAAATCTAAATTAATGCAGATACCCAATAATAGGCTGTAGGGCACCAAGTTTCACATGTGACTAATTCTTACATGTAATTTGGAGCTGCTAGATCCAATGGTTTCTGACTTACAGCCATGGACGGCAGACACCCAGCCTTGGATGGCGGACAGCTGACGGACGACGACACGCCATCGCATAAGCTCACAGGTTTGCTAAAGAGTGTTCATAAGAAACATACTGTTAGTGTGACATCACACAGCAGTCCATCCTGCTGAAACTTGTATAATGCCTGCATTCCCCGATCACAAAACTTCTTATCCGAGATGATGATGACATCTTCTTTCTCACTGACAGCAAACTCTGGTCTTAATGAATAATAAAAACAGAAAAAAGTTTCAATCAAATTTGAATTACACAAAAATTATATGCGCATCAGATGTTTATTCTAATAGGTATATTCAAGCCCACTTTGTGTTGTATTGGTTTATATAAAACCCTTTTTTATTGTCACATAAACTTGAAATCCCAAAACATTTCCTTTGTGCAATGGTAAATCTGACCATTTAATATCATGGAATATATGTCATAACCCAGTTTGCAGTTAATATCACATTAAATGTTTCATCATGTACTTAAACAAGGGCAATGTTTGCGATCAGATGTTATATATAATTAACTCCTGATCTTTGCAAGGCCATGGTTTTCACAATGATGATAGTGATCTTGCTTGGTTCATGGTGCTTACAGCTTGAAAGCTCATATTTTAGGGTCATTGTAAAGCTGGAAGTTTTGGGGAACTGAAGGAGAGAACTGATCCAAACCTCTAATCATGGTGAAACTTCATTTGACAAGTAGTTGACAAGTTCTATTTTAAAGATGATTGTGGAAGTTTCAGTCATTAACAACCGATCCAAAAAAATAACCGGATAAAACATGATTCTTCCAAGAGTCAGAAAAGGTCATCGAATAATCAAGAAAAATAGTTTGCCTTTCCATAACTTTTTAATTGAACTGGACATTTGACCAACTGACCTAGATGCTACTGATGTCACTTTCTCTTGAAAAGTCAACATTTTTATGCCCATGATGTACTGTCAAATTGCTTCAGGAAAGATCTTGGCAATCACAAATGCTTATTGCACTTTATATACATCAGTCTCTCAAACTATGCATCTGAGAGGCAGCAGCGGTCAGGCAGGAAAATTTTGCAAGCTACACTAAACAATCTCTTCACTGGGGCTGATGTGGCAGGAACAGTCAAAAACTTCCTAGCAAGCTGTGACAGCAGTGGGAATGTGGGACTGCCAGAGTGCAAAACTTAATTGGTCATGTTATAATTCAGAAACATTAATTGTAGCTATTCAAACTTGAAAAATAAAAAAGTAATTGATGTAATCATATATAATCACCATGATTACAATCACTTAAGCAAAGTAACTGATTACGATTATGATTACATTGCTGAAAAATAAATGCAATCAACTATGATTACAATTACTAAAAAAATGTAATCAATTGCAATCAATTACAATTACTGATTCTGATGGTTTAGGGACATATCGGCCGCCGTCGACATCGGCCGCCGGCCTCAAATGGACCATGTCGGCCGCCAGCGACCAGCGGGAGGCAATATCGGCCGCCAGCTGCAATAGCCCACAAGCCCGTATTAACTCTGCCAAGTCAACCATATCGGCCGCGGAAAGAACTATGCCACCATATCGGCCGCCGCCTCTTCATCATACGTTTCATTGGATAGGCCTAATCTATAGTCTTTCTCTCCTTCTCTCTCTCTCTCTTATATTGTAATATATATATATATATATAGGCATATATATATATATATATATATATATATATATATATATATATATATATATATATATATATATACAGATACCTTCAAAAATACTAAAGCAAACTAATAAAAATGTAAATAAATTAATAAACCAAATCACTGACTCATCTTCCAAATAAGTTATTTTGAAATATTTGTTTCAATATTTCACAGGGATTTCGGATATTTGCAACATTCTCTCTCTCTATTGAGGCTACTAATGGAAAAATTGTTCAAATTGTGATAAAAGTACCAAATTTAGTACAGTTGTAGCATTGTACACTGGCTTTCATTTAAGAAATAGTTCCATGAAATATTCATGGTATTTCAGGGGTGGATCCTGCAATTACTTTTGGGGTACCGATGAATAATTAAATAATTGATAAATAATGTCTAATCTAAAACTGTTCGATCAAGGCCTTTATTTTGCAGCACATGGAATACAGAAGTCTGCTGATGCTTAAACTTTACTTTCAAGTGAAGTTAATTCAGTTTAACAAGCGACTAGATTAATGGAGCAGGATGTATTTATTTATCAAGTATTGTGCAGAACTAACGCGATTTAGCACGCCTTTTTAATTTTGTTAACATATACATATCGCAATCTTGTTTCATGTCAGAATTCCAATATGGCCACCACAGCCCAATCGCTGATTTTCTTTTGCACGTGATAACTCAACAAAAACAACATACTTGAGCTTTCCCAAATTCACAGGGATGATTGGTATATACGGGGGCTTCAGACCTATTGAATTACAGACTTGTCGGATTTCCAATACGGCCACCAGATCATAATGAGTGATTTGCTTTCGCATCGGATATCTCATCAAGAACATGCTAAGCTTGATCTTTATCATTTTCTCAGGGATCATTGGTGCCTATGCGAACTCAGTCTCTTTCCAATAACAGACATGTCAGAATTCCAATATGGCTCCCAGAGCACAATTGGGGATTTTCTTTTAAGCACGTTTGCAAAATGCTCGTAGTCACACTGAATAAAAAAAGCTTTCAATTCATATAAAATATTGAATGAAAATTGATATGTACAGAGAGAGAGAGGGGGGGGGGGGAGAGAAAGAGAGAGAGGGAGCTAGACTATAAATTATGCAACGTAAAGCCCTCAAATTCCTACAGGTTTATGCACTTAGCAGCCTAATGAAGAGGCGGCGGCCGATATGGTGGCCTAGTTCTTTTCGCGGCCGATATGGTTGACTTGATAGAATTTAAACGGGCTTGTGGGACATTGCAGCTGGCGGCCGATATTGCCTCCCGCTGGGCGCAGGCGGCCGACATGGTCCATTTGAGGCCGGCGGCCGATGTCGACGGCGGCCGATATGTCCCTATACCGATTCTGATTACCCCATGCATGCTACAAGTACAGATTTGCTTTAGAGAAAAGTTAATCCCAACAAAAACATCCCAGTACACAGTCCCAGTACCTTGCATATGGCTGTTTAAAATCTTGTTATGGCTCTGCATGTTGGTAAACACAGTCTATATGTGTCTGTTCACCATAACAAGGCTGCATGACTGGATGTCCAATTATGAGCTGTAACACAAGGTGTTTAAGTCAGTGGGAATATCTGTTACATTTTTTGGGTCAATTAAGCCAGGACATCTCCTGATTGACACATGCTGGGGCTGGACAATTCATAGAGTACCCCACGCTGGCAGCGCTGTTAATGTTCAAGTTGACACCTGTGATTGCGCCTGGTCCACTAATTTTAATAATTGTTTACAAGAGTAAGCAAACGGCTTCAAGGCAATCTTTTGGCATGTACAAATTTATTTTAAAGGGAAAAAGCGATTTGATGTATTCATCCAACATGCTTTGAAGTTTTGTAGGTGACCGAGTCCCTTTAATCAAAAACACAATAAAAATTGTTAGTAATATAATCCACTTTAAAAGCTTCTGGAAGTAAAAACTGGTTTTAGATCTATTATAAGACTAAAGTTTACCCATATGTCAAAGAGTTCTTCCTTGAATTTCCATGATTACTGCGTTTCTTTGGAGGGGGCATCTTTTTGACAACTGCTTGTTTGGGAAATAAAAGTTAAACGCCATCAATTATATTCGGACAAATTTTATGTTTTATTTAATATCGATAATGCCGAGCACGATGATTGATGGGTAAGTGAGAACCGATTGGATCTCTGTTACCGAGCGGCCATGGCCGGTTGTATGGATCGCTCGGTGTTTCACCAGGCTGTAGAAAAAGTTCTCGACGGCTGGACAGCTCTGCAGGTAAAGAAACAGGATATATTAACAGTGAAAAGGCCCTATAAGAATTTTTTCACGGGTACAGGCAGTCAGGTTTCACAGATGCAGCATTCAGGACTAGCGATATTAGAAGTATTTAGTGGTTCGGGAACGTGGGTACCAGGCTGGGGTCCGCCTTAACACCCAAAACACCGGTGTTTTGGGTACGTGTGACGAAACACCACGAAACACCCTTTTAAATTCGATCTTGAAGCAAAACACTGGTATCACTATCAGTTAATAAATCATCATCTGTTGCATATATTAATGCGATATTGTGCCACTATTCTGTAAAATAAAAGAAAGCAATGGTGTTTTGTACAACTGACAAGTGCGCTGCCTGATTGCGACTTGCGCCGGTAGGGGGCAGGGTCATAGCTGGTATTAATGGCTGCAGTGGGGGCCGGTGAACCGACCATGGCACGAAACACTCGTTTTTATCTTTGTCATAAATTTATGAAACAAAATTGCAGATATATATCCATATGATGATTTTTATCGATTGGTGTTACGTTTTGGGTTCAGGTTTGAAGTTAAGTGGGTGTTTCGTGATGTTTCATCACAGATACCCAAAACACCAGTGTTTTGGGTGTTTAGGGGGACCGTACCAGGCTGTCATCACTGCCACTGGCATAAGTCATGACCGTGATCAGCTGATGATAGGGGTAGTGGTGGGAGTCGGTTCCTTTTTTATAATCGATCATCAGTTTGAGCAAACCAACTGATGATCAATTATTAATCAGTTCAGACAAATATATGCAATTATCAAAGAAATATGCAATTATCTGTGAAACTGTACCTATGTTTCCCCTGCAGGTATTCTCCTCTCGCCCACGAGTGTAACGATCCTTCCGCATATAAAGACTAATTTCTTGGATCAAATTTAACGTCGGCAACATCGGGTAATATTTTTCATAATGGAATTTAAGAGGATGTAAGAATGTTTGGCCTATAGAGGGGCTGTTTTTCTAGCACATGAGGGCAGATTTTACGAGCCCAGGTGTGCTTGGGACAGATCATACCCAAAAAAAATTGCAGACTAGTCAAAAAAAAATTCCAGCTGAAATCCAAATATTCGACCGGCCAGGTTAGCCCCAACAAAGAAATTTTTAAGGACGGCCTGAACAGCAGCACCTGGCATCAGTTGATTAGATTATTTCTAAGAGAATCTCGCAAAATTGGCATAGACCTTGAGAATTTATGGAGTATTTTAACGCCTTTAATGCCCATATTTTGCAATGAACATTTCGTTAGAAAACTGTCCGCTAATTCTGCAGCTCTCTGCGAGTTCACAGATAATAAGTTTAATAAGTCCTCTGTTGTTGCATCTACCGTGTCATACTCAGTTACATACAGAAGTTATCTGGGAACACAGACTCATTATATGAAGCACAGAATGTGGTAAAAATGGAAGAATCATTTTTGCCTATAACATAAAGGCATTCTGGAAAGGCAACAATCATGAGTATGATGTAATCGATAGTTTTCTTTGGCAATCCAGCCCTTAAAAGTGGCAACAAACTGACTGACTTTCGATAAAACTCGATGATCGGCCTACCACTAGATAGGGGTCCCCAAAATCACCTGAACCCCCGGTGCTTTTGGTACCAGTGACGAAACACCTCTTAGGGCCATCTACAGGTTCTCTCCCACGCAACCTGTAAAACTAGTGACGGTGTTCTATGGGTTGGGGACATTGTTTAGGGACCATGTCAACCGCCATTGGCATTGCCTTGCAAGCTCAACTGACCAGCACTGACCCTGTCTGGTCAATCATATTGGCCACAGTGAAATCAGCACCATTTTGGCCGCTAAGCTCCCCCATTTGGCCCACTATTGGAAGAAATGCCAAGTCGCATGCACGTGGTGTGAGATTCTCGCATTTAACCGTCCTCTCACACTATCATTCCAAGGGACATAAATCTCCCGCATTCTGTTACTTGACCAAGTCATCTCCAGTTCTCAAGATAGCTAATAGATGTGGGTGGCTTGACAGGGTCCATCTGTCTTTTGTTTTCCAAAATCAAAGGCGTAGGAAACAACAGGAAGGGGATTGGGGTAGGGCAACCTAAAATTTGGGGCAGAGGAGCAACATGACATGTTGGCAGAGGGGAAAAGTAAAACTTGGGCTGGGGGTCTATTGTAGTAAGTTTGTTTGAATACAGGTTGGTTGTGGATGATTTCCACTAATTTTTCAGTGGTTTCTTGCAAATAGTCGAACCCTCATACATGAACGGTGGTTCTTGACTGCCACAATCACGAGTTTGAAATCTCATGCATTGTGATTATGCCAACTTGGCATCTCTGTATTATTACTAAGTGCACAAGTTAAGCTTCACAAGGATTACTAGTAATCCTAACACCTACAATACTTTTTGCACAGTATATGTACCTGCTTATTTCTCTGGAGTGATTTTACATATCAGCCTGAAATTATACATGTCAATACATCTGGGATATTCTGTTGTATACAAGACTTGTGGCACACCTTCAATTGTTTCATGCATCTGTGCACATACCCAAAGAGTGGTTTGAAGTATCTGCCTGAAATGTTGCATGTCCATACATTTTCCATGGCTTTCTCATACACAAGACTGGTGGCACCACCTACAATTATTTTGTGTTGTATTCCCCCATGCCAGTCAGGGCCCGCTCCCCTTCAAATGAACTTCTAGCCATAATTTTAGCCACATAAATATATTTTAGCCATATTTCCTGTTTTTTTAGTCCCTGTATTATTCTAGTTTAAAAATGCCATTTTTGTCCCATTATTGTATTACTGAAATATACAAAATCTATTACTTCATCAAATGATACAGTATTCCATAGTAACATTCATTGTGACATACTGACCACAAAGTAACGGAATTCCAATTCCTGAAAATGATTAAGTTTTAATGTATTTTTTGCCAAAAAATATCTTGAAAATTCACTTTTAATGTTTGTGCAGTGATAAGTGACAGTGTGCGGGGCTAACCTATGTACACAAGGTCTGAACTGACTTTATATATGTGGTACACAGCGCTTGTGCAAGGCAGGCTGGGAATTTTGCTAGTCGAATATGCCGTCCAGTAGCACATAACATGAATATTAAAACAAGGATAATTTTTAGCTCAGCTGACTATAAGTCATCTGAGCTATAGTCGTCGTCCGTTGTCCGTCCGTCCGTAGATGTGGCACGTTTTGAAACCGTAAGACCTAGGAATCCAAAATTCAGCATAATGTTAGATGTCCCCAAGATCTCTTACCAAGCCGAAAACTGGGTCTTTACGACTTTGTTCCTTTGAGAAATTAAGGAAAAACCTCAATTTTTTATTAAAAACCTATTTTCACACTTCAGGACTGCCTAATATCAAAACTACTCATCTGTTTTACCTCATATTTACCATAAGTATTCCCCTATATAGTTCCTATGTACATGCCAGAAATGATGTCTGTATTATATAATTTAAAAAAATTATGGGTCCAAACATAATGCATTTTGTAAAAAATCAGGAAAGATATTTGATCACTTAACACAAAACATGTTAAAGCTATGGACTTTTTTTCCAGTAATATAACTTTTATTAATCAAAATTAAATTGTATACCCAAAATCTTTTTAAATTTTTTTAAATATTAACAAAAATAAAAAAATTGGTACCTTAAATTTTGCCCAACTTTGACCATGGCATGTTTTTTTTTCCTGTTAGTACTGTGAATTTAATTTTCACAGCATGTTTTTGTTAGCATTTTGTCTGTTAACACCAAAAATTTGAAACCAGTTGATCAAAGACTGTAGATTTTATTCAAGTTTTCAAGCACCATGTAACATATTGTTTACATCAAGCTAGTGTCATGCAGTTTGCAAGAGCTTAGCTCCCCAGCTTCAGCTCAAAATTTGGAATACAATAAGATGTCTCCAAAATCCCCTACCATGCCAAGAATTTGATCACTAGGACTTAATACCTTCGAGATATTAATGAAAAACTTCATTTTTCCATTAAAAATCCATTGTTACACTTCAAGACAGCCTAATATCAAAACCACTGATCTGACTTTAATCATATATAATATACATATTTTTCTATACATTCTCTATGCACATGCCAGAAATGATGTCGGTATTGCGTAATTGTTTTAAGAAATATATTTACTCCCTTAACAAGAGGATTGCTGAAGCTAGAGATTTTTTGTCAGGAGTGTAACATTATTTTATCAAGATTCAATTGAATATCCAAAATTAGTTCTTAATTTTTCAAATTTTATAAGTTATTAGTATAAATATAAAATTAGTACCTTAATTTTGCTAAAATTTGACCATGGCATGTTTGTTTCCTGTGAGCACTGTTGATATAATTTTCATATCATGCACACATAAGGATTTCAGCTTTTTAGTTTAGAAAGCTGAAAGAAATTGGCCAAAAATTGTAGCTTTTATTAATGTATTTATGAGACCATGTCAGACCTTAGCTCTCCCCAGCCCCTCTTGAGTCACCTGTATGTTGACCTTGTTGACCTTTCATCAAATTATGCACGCTTGACGCGAGGCATACACTGGGGCAGCCAGGCAGCTAATGGCCAGCCACAGTTGATCCAGGTGTCCAACCCAACTCATCTAGTAGTTTTAACTAACAACATAACAATAAACAATAAATTAATAAATTTTTATTGGTTTTTAATAACAAATTAAAGAAAAATGGAAAAGGAATTTGTTAGTTGATAATAACAGGAAATTAACTTGCAGTTACTGATGATATAAGAATCTTGTATTGATTGATAGTATGTCACATATTCCAAATAACACCATGCAGTCACCTATGGTATTTTTCAGTTCAATTTTAATGATAAAAAAATAAATCATATTATTCATTACTAATCATTAGGGACCATATGAAAGAAATTAATGATAGACAAAGATGCAGTTGATAATATTAATCTAGATTCCTGCTGTGTCTAGTGTGTACATTGATGTGAAATTAGTCTAAAATGAATATATTACATTTATTTTTTTAAAATGAATAAAAGCCATTAAACCAGGTACTTATGCTCATTATTTAAATGTGTGAATTTTGTATATTCTGGATTCTCAACATCATTGTTTGGTGAAAACTGAATAAATGTATACTTTGCAAATGTATTTGAATACGAATATGAATATGTACTCCATTATAAAATTTCTTGCATAAGAATGGGAATTCAGGTAAAAATGAAAGTATATGAATACCAGTGCAAATAATTTCAAAATGTATTCATGAATGCATTCATAAAAATATTCTTTGATATTGTTTTAATAATCATTTCAGTTGTATTTTATTTTAAAAAATCATACGATTTTCTTATTATTTTTAATAAAAATTATATTAGGGACGATTTGTAATTTTTTTTTTAATAAATAATTAAACTCTTATATTATATGTTCTGCTTATAAGTTATATGGTCAAGTCAAAATCTGTGTGACTATAGCATTCCATTTGTTAATAAAATAAATGAATTCAATCCTCTTCCCTGTCTCCAAAGATACTATCAAAATCATACATAAGCTAAACACCCACAACTCATAATACAGCTTATATTTTTTTCCACACAAAACAAGCATGAGCCTCATTTCTAAATCATATTTTTTATCATATACAACAGCTGAGCGCCATGACCCATGGGTCCCTTGTTTTCTCAGGGTGAAGTATTTACCATGTAAAATGTTCACGAGTTCAGTGAATGCGGACACTGTCAGCTGGCTTGCACACTAAATACACAGAGACTCACACATGGCACCTTGAATACGAGACAATCAGTAGCACATTATAAATATAAATGTGAAGCATCCTTTCTTCAGGAAATGTGAAAGGCAATATTTGACAGGCTTGTAGTGATAGACTATGTCATGAAATGAATGTATTATGAAAGACAAACAAAGTTCATGAAAGAGGCAGTGTTTCCATGGGACATAAATATGACAACTTTTCTCTCAATTTTAAAATGAAACCCAAGATTTGGTGCTAACAACCTCTTCGGAAATGATCTGTAAAATAGTAGCTGAATGAAAAACCTGGTTCCTATACAGTAGCACTGAAATTACAGTCAGATGTCGTAAAATAAAGTAGTTCACTACAGTTCTATTGGGTCATAACCTTATTTTCCTTCCACACTGGCACATCGGAATCATTTCAAACCTAACCAACATAGTCTACACAAATGTGATATATTTTGTTGGAAAGTTTGGTGACTGTAACATTGTGGTGGACAAGCCAGAAAAACAATTTTCAGTTATATAAGATTAACATGGGATAATAATTGAGGAAGCTTTCTCATGTAGAGCATCACGGTAGCCTTGGTTTAGTGAGCTGTCACTTGTCTACGTTATGGAATATTATGCTGATATGCTGAGTGTTTGGGGTGATCTCCCTCAAATTATGCAGAAGACTGACATTTGCCAAAAATAATTTTGACCGAAATTTGGGCCCTTAAATTGACCCTCGTCTTATCAATGAGGTTGCCTTGTACACATGTAAATCGGTAATTACAAGTTACATATTTTTTACAAAGAAAGGATTAAATAATTTTCCTTTTGAAAACTGAGTTATTACAGTTCAATTACTTATTGAAAAATCCACGGGTGCACCCTGAAAGAATCGTTTATACCTGAAAGCCTGGCAGATGCTTTTTGATAATAATCACACTGATTACAGTACCTGTGATTAACATCAGACGATGTAAAAGACTTCAACTAGTTGATGTGCACGTTAGTACAAGGATCTTAATGAATTCATTAAGTGATAACTATGAAAACTAATTACTGTGCCTTAACACGTGTCTTCATAATGATCTTATTTGTTTTACATTTAATATGTCATTTGCTTTGCAAGGAACTCTATAGTATCAGGGCAAATATATTCAGTCATTTGGAAAATTCCCATTCCTGATACATTTATACCCAGTTTCAGTGGGGCACTGTTGTCAATTTAGTAAAGATTTGCTGATACTTTACTAGATCGAGATCCTGTCTTAGAAGAATATTGAGTGATGAAGTCCAATTAATGCATGCTGTTAAATGTTTGTTTACATTATCCTAGTTTGTTACTGAGACGAGGAATCAAGTCCAGGTTGTTTTATGCAAATTAGACACTCGAGTCCAAAATTTACTGCCTTTTGCAGCACCAGCACTTTGAGCTTTACATCTATAGCATTAACCCTCATTGCAGAGCGATATTTTTTTGTGAAGTACCACCCCTAAAAAATGCCTTCTTTCAATCATAAAATTGTGTTAATCCCTTAATACACAGGGATTTTGCATGCTGTCTCAGAAGGAAAAGAATTTTCACTCAACCCACTTGTGTCTCAGTGTCCTGGCAATCTAGCTGTTTCCTAAAAACTGTTGAGGACATATTTGTGAAAACTTAATGTAGATCTGTGTCACAGCATCAATGACAAAATTTGCTAAATGTTTGAAAAACCAAGAGATGAATTCTTTATTGTTTTAAAAGAATTCTCCTTGGATTATATAAAAGTTCTCTTTTGTTATGCCAGTTTGTACATGTATCATTTTCACAGCAGAGCAGTGGGTCCTTTTCCCCATTGTACAGTGTATTGGTCATGGACTTGAATATTAAGGCTTGGGCTTAAATTTTTGCTGTTTTTTGCACTGAATATCACCAGTTATGCACAAGTTCTTATTGTAGTGTTTTATATTGCAGCTTGCAGTTCAGCATGGGTTTGGAGGGATTGAGAGTGTCAGTAAAGCTCGCTGGATGGTGGACGCAATTAATCAGTGGTTCTCTGAAAATGGTAACTCTTTTGACTTTCGTTGCTGTGATAAGTATTGATAATGTTTTTCCTTTTTTTTCTACTTAAAAGAATGAAGTTAATATGCATTTTGTAGTTAAACCAGGGCTCAACATTAACTTTTGTAAGTACTTGCCCAGTCAGGCAAGTAACATTTAGCTTTTACTTGCCCTTCATGAATTTTTACTTGCCCTACAAATATTATTGATTGTGTTCAAGAACACAAAGATCCTTCTTCAAGCCTTTACTTGGGTAAAGGTTTATGTTGGACCCACTTGCCAAGCTGGGCAAGTGGGAGGCGACTTCTTGTTACCCTTCCCCTATTTTCTGAACTTACACTTGCCCTGGGCAAGCGGTTAACCATTAATGTCGAGCCCTGTAAACCAATATATCTATAGAACATATTAGTGTTGGGGCCATTTATTGATTATAATTGATGATCAGTTGGGTAATGCAGATGATCCGATATTGTATCTTACATTGCTATAATCAATTTCAACAGTTTTCACTAAGGTTAGGCTGTATAATGACAAAAGACATAATGACATTATAACAGGTTCCCAAAACTTCTCAAAATTGACTAATAAATGATCATCAGTTGATGATTATTGCCAAGGAAGTTACCCCAAAACTAGTTCATATGACCTGGTCACCTGGGTGCTCACTCCTGCAAGGGTGTGGCAGAAAACACACAAATAACGTCTCATCCAAAATCACAACACATACCAAATTATGATATATATGGGGGTTGGGTCAGACTTGAAAAGAAAAAAAAACTTTTTTTTCCGTTCTGGGAAACCAAGTCTGGTTTCAGTGAAACTGCAAGCCATCGCCAAAGCAGATTTCAATTTTGGTTTCACCAAAATCATCCACCTTAATGATACTGACATTATTGGATATTATATATATGTCAGAGACAAGATTGAAATCCAGGGGGATTTTAAATTCACCTAGATGAGATAGAGATTGTGATATCACCTAGGCAAGATTTTGATTGTGATCTGGCCTAGATGGATTTAAAACTCTCATAGATGAGATCGCAATCTTGCCTAGGCAAGATTAAAATCCATCATGGAGCAGGCCAAGATTTTATTCTCACCTGGGCGAGTTTAAAATCTCTCTGGTTTCATCCAGGCGAGTTTAAAATACGCCTGATATAATCACCTAGGCGAGTATAAAATCTGCCTAGGTGAGATTGAAACAGTGATCTGATCTAATTTCCTAATTATAATATTCTATTCATTGTAATTAATATATGAAAGATGTTTTCAGTTAGACTTTCAATATTTTAACACTGAAATGTTATGTATAGTTTACAAGTAATATATTAATTTATATTTACAGAATATTATATTATTAATTTAATAATTAACTCTCATTTTGGAAATAGAATTTTTTTCCTATATATTTTAATTTATAAACGTAGTAATGAGAAACTTACATGGGTATTGTATATGTCATATTTAAATGATATATGATGTGGGCTGCATCTGATTATTTACATAATAATTTTGTTGTCAATATTAATTTGAAGTGAAACAGGTATTAGTAATATTAGTAATGTAGTATTTTAAAGATCAATATATATATATATATATATATATATATATATATATATATATATATTTATATATATATATATATATATATATATATATATAGATAGATAGATAGATAGATAGATAGATAGATATACAGTCGGTCCTGCTTTATTGTATATTGTATAATTGTATTTTCTGTTTAATTGTATAAAATGATGAAAACCAAAACCTTTTCCCATGTCTTCTCAAAGAATTCTCTGTTTACAGAATATCTGATAAATGTATATATCGGGAAATTGTAAAGTCAAATACATCCATCATGCACAACAATCCCAGATATTCATGAATGTGAGACAATGGTCTCAAGGACTACTGACTGCCAGGTGCGCTAATTAGCCTTGACATTGCTGGCCTGACAGGTTGAAAGGGTTACATCATTGACCACTGACCACTCTTTCTTCCAATTAGTCTTAGATATGACTCAGCCATCAGCTGAAATGGTTTCCCTCTGTGATTACATGCTTAATTAAATATGTGTTTGATGCATTAATTCAACATGTGCTCCCTGGACAAACTGTTACAGGGTAGGTTGCATAATAAACACGGGATACGCTATAAACATGGTCTTTTATTTGAGAGCATTACCTGTACAGTCAATCGGTGAATATGTTTTATAATTCATAATAAAATCTGTAAGGAAAACAGTATCGCTTTTTTTTATAAATAATTTGAAGTATGAATCTCTATTTTGCTATGTGGCCTCTCACTTTATTGACCTTTGACATATTCACATGATCTGTATGCAGCCAGCCATGCACACTGTGTAGGATCATGCTTACAATGGTTTTGAGTAGAAACCATCTTTGGCAGAAGGATGACTTTTTCAGAAACATTGTTTTTTTTTTAAGACCATACATGAACAGTTAAAACGTGCAGAAGACAATACATGTTATATAAATAAAAATCTGGTAGGAATCTTGCTAAACTTCGTGACCTTTGACACATTCACGTGATCGTTAATCTGTCAGCTGTTTTGCAGCATCGCTTTTTATAGATATAGATGAACAGGTAAATGCACAGTCATTCTCTTTTTTTTGAGTTGAAACAAATAAAATGTTTTTATGATAAATCAAAATCCTTGAGGAATCATATTAAACCTTCTACAGCATTAATATATTGACATGATTGGTAAGCTGTAAGCCATTGGCAGTGACTAAACTGGTTTCATATTCTTGAATAGGGCCTTAATTTCCTCAAAGTATAAATACATCACTAGGAGAAAGAGACCTAGTGATGTAGTGGGTGTCAAGTGATCCTACTTTTCTTACTTTTTCATTTTGCTCAGTAACATGCAGAGTCAAAATGCTGTGAAATTTCCTTGAAATTGAACTAACTAGTGATCCTCCAACATGACACTGAGCACTCTAGTAGTCCTTCTTCACAGTGGTCTGAATGATTAACAGATATTTTGCATTAGATTATAAAATTTAAATTTAAATATGTGAGAAAATATAGTTTGGTCAAATGTCCACACCACTTTTAGAGAAATGTCTCATACACTTGTTATATTTCACTACAATTATTCCAGACTGGGTGAAATTTCAAACATACACTGAAATATCTATAATTAATGCACAAATTACACAAATGTCAAATTCAGCTGAGCATCATGGCCCATGGGCCACTTGTTATAAGTAAACTTTTATTGGCATTTTGAGCAACATATGATCTCCAAAACTGTTTAAATATGTTCTCAATAATATTTAATATTAGAAGACTGACCCTGCATCTTAATTTCTTCATCCAGGTGAACATAAAGAATATCAGGATATTTGTTGCCAATGTCTGTTTTGATTATATCCACATATTTATAATAGGGGGGCTCTGACTATTGAGAGAGCTGTGAAGCAGATCATTTATTTGTTTATCAGTTTTATATACAGACACATTTTTTTCCTTCCTCAAAGATAACCTGGAACCCTGGGAGGTTGAAGAGTTCTTAGCAGAGATAATGAGCACAGAATTTGACACCATTGCAGATGACAACAGTACCAGCCAGGTGATTCCACTGTGCTTATATCTTTGCACAAGAGTGTTGTATGTCTTGTAACCTCTGACCTCGTTAAATATGTGTAAATTTAGCATAGGATTGAACTAGGGGGAGATAATCTGTTGGTAAGAAGTGACTTGTAGTGACTAAACCTCCAGTATTGAAATATTCTGATCAACTTAATAAAGACATAATGATCTGAGGTTCTCTGATCAAATGTAAAAAAAATGTCCTTTTGCTGCTGTAAAAGTCCTCATTGACAATCTTTTCATTATATCTGGCCCCTTAATGCATATTTCCATTAGCTTGTCAAGGCTTTCAGTATGTAACTTTGATGCTGTGTGGTTTGACATTAAGGGAATTAAGTCAGATTAAGCCACAAAGGGGTTCCTTACAATCTGTTCACCACCTTGGTCTCAAAGACCCAGTACTGGGTGGCCAGATAGAAATTTCCAGAGAGGAAAATAATGACATAAAGAGGCTAATGACAAGATATAAATTTCACCAGTGGTTTTTCAAGGGCAAAGCTATTTGCTAGCCATGTGCAAGCAATGTTTGTAAGTGCCAGTGGAACCTGTGAGTTTAAATACAAATATTAATTTTGGGATATATTGGAAGGCTGAAGGCTTTGTAAAAACTGGCACCACCAGATTTTCAATTTTTTTTTTATATTTGTAATATTTTTGCATTAAAAAATTCCAAAAGAAGATCAAAGAAACAAATTTAACAAAATGCTGAGTATCCTGTTTTGTTGTGTATTTGTGTAGATTTATTTCCAGTTTGTCTGGTAAAAATAGCATTGTGAAATAGCCATGGCATTGGTCTGTTAACTATCCACTGTTTATCGTTGCAGTTGAGTAAAAATTTCATTGTAAAATCTTCAAAGTGCTAAAAATAATTTTCTTGAAAATATCATATTTCTAATCCAAAGAAAATTTTACTGTTGAAAAGAAATCCTCAAGATATTTTGTACTTGATTTATAGGCAGCAGGCTTTCATGTCAAGAACATATATCTAGATTTTCTTAAGACAAGATATATTATCTTTTCTTAAGAAATATGTCCTTCATCATAACATCTCAAGATATTATTTCTTGCAATAAGATATCTTTTTATGTGTTATCAGAAGAAAAAAATTAAAATTCTTATCATAATAAAATTTTATTTACCATGAAAAAAAAAATTTTATTGCCCTACTCAATTGAAATATTTCTTGCCAATAGAACTTTCTTCTTTTGGTGAGAAATTATAGGGAGTGGGGCAAGAAAGTTAATTTTTTAAAGAAAATTATTTTTTTTGCAGTGTGTAAGATACATTTTTATAATATTTTTTAACAAAAAAGCTCCTGCCAAGTCTACTGTTTGAAATGTAAGTCATATCAGGCATTGATATCTTTCATGACTCAAGGCCCCATCAGTTTCTCTGCAAAAGTCATCTTTTCACAGGTACTAGTATTTAGCACCTGGGAATAATGTATATTCGAAGTGCATAAATATAAATATTTTGTGTCAGTTTATTAGTACCACCAAATAAGGTGTATTTCAAGTGGGGCTTCCTGTGTACATTCTTGTAATGTGATATATGTGTAGATCACTAGATGTCATATGTTACCCCCCCCCCACACACACACACAATATTATACACAAAACAGTGTATTAAAACTAAACCTTTGATAAGTGATTTGCTGGAAAATGAATTAATTATAAAAATGTAAATATCTGAATAAAAAAAATTTTAAAAAAAATGCTTCATATAAAGGACCCTCATTGATGCATTGTTTATTTTATGTTTTATTGTTTAGGTGGCTGATAAAATCTGTAAATACCATCAGATGTGTACCACAGGCAGGGAGTCAGAGGTACTGCAGTGTTTAGGGACATTAAGGAAAGCTGCTTTAACTAAATGTGTGGCTGAACCAGAAGATGAGGAGGTAAGATTTATCAAGTGGTTTAAATGTTTCAAGACTGTGACAACCCCTGCATTAACAGTGCACCTTGTCCATATATATATAGATAAAAATATATTGCTAAATCTCTCGAACACGACCACTTGCAGGTCCAACCAAAGTGGTCACGTGTGCAGGGTGGTCTTGTTAGAGGGAGGTTTCTATGATGATATACGTTAGTCCAGGACCAAAAAATGTTGTTGTTTTAATGGAGGTGGTTGTGATAGCTGGGTGGTAGTCAGGCAAGATTTAGAAGGCTGAATCTCACACATACAAGAAATCGGGCAAGTGTAACAAGAACAATAAGTATAATAAAAATTAAAAGAATTTACAATTTTCAGATAGGATGAACAAGACGGTATTAATCCTCACAGTATTATATCCTGGTTATACTTACATTACACCTGGTGACACATGCATCAAATCCGATTCTAATTGTACACACATAGCTCGAGTCAGCTGGCTTCATATTATGGCCCATGCACACCGACCTGTAACTCCTGGTCACATGACAGTTCTGGTTTGTGGATCTGTGCACACAACACAATAGTGTGAGGATAGTTCCAGGAACACTTGATGTGTATAGACACTGAAGAGGCAATCTCAATGTTCACAAGTGAGAGACTACTGTGTCCACCAGTTTATTTTCCTGATTTACAGTGTGTTTTTGCTCTTGAAAACTATATCACAACTGGTTCTGCCAGTGTTTGTTAGGCTCAACCTGCCACCACTGATGTACCGCACACATATACTGGGTGATTCCAGTATCCACAAACATGACAAGTTAATGTTCAATACTATGTGAGGATCAGCGAATGTTTAAGTCCACTGGTCTACTCTCACGTGTGTATTGTTCTTTGGAGTTTTCAATTCTAGATATTTTGAGCGAGAAGGTTGTGTTGTCTTGGAGGTCAGAGAGAGAGAAAAATTCCAGCGGACAGGGAAGAGTGTGAGTCAGTTTTGGATCTATCCGATAATTGCAGTAGTGTCAGGGATTCTACGAACTCTATGCAGATTTAGTGCGGACTGTCTCCAGTTTACTTTCGGGATTATTACAAGAGCTTTACTTTGGACTATTTGAACTGTTATCATAGATTATTAGTTTAAAAGGACTGTTGAGCTGTCCTTGACCTTGAATAGGTCCAGTTTGTGGTAAAATAACACAAATTCTTAAATATCTCAAGAAATCTCGCAAGGATTGATCCCAAAATCAAGTTGATCGAAGATCATGGATAGTGTTGTCATGTTCCAGAAACTGGTGGCCCCACCTATTATTCTTTACTTGTTTTCGTGCCTTTTATTACCCCCAAAATTGCCACTTGACAGTACTGTGAGCATTATAAGTCAAAAACTAATGGACAGATTTCTTTTATATTATGCATACACATAGATATGGGTTATGGGATAATGTTTATTTAAATTGGGATCATGACCTTTCCTATGAGAGTGGCCTTGACCTTGAATATTGCAATATATGGTGAAAATTACACAAAATCATTAATACCTCAATAAGGGATGCATGGATTGGGCCAAAAATCAACTTGATCAAGATCTTGGATAGTATTGTCATGTACCAGAAACTGGTGGCGCTACTTGTTATTCTTTTACTTGTTTTCATGCCGTTTAATACCCCCATCATTGCTACTTAACAGTACTGTGAGCATTATGAGTCAAAAACTAATGGACAGATTTCTTTTGTATTATGCATATATACATAGACATGGGTTATGGGATGATGATAATATAAATTGGGTTCATGACCTTTCCTATGAGAGTGGCCTTGACCTTGAATATTGCAATATATGGTGAAAATTACACAAAATCATTAATACCTCAATAAGGGATGCATGGATTTGTCCAAAAATCAACTTGATTGAAGATCTTGGATAGTATTGTCATGTACCAGAAACTGATGGCGCCACCTGTTATTTATTTACTTGTTTCGTGCTGTTTAATACCCCCATCATTGCCACTTAACAGTACATAACATGAGCATTATAAGTCAAAAACTAATGGACAGATTTCTTTTGTATTATGCATATATACATAGACATGGGTTATGGGATGATGTATATATAAATTGGGGTCATGACCTTTTCTATGAGAGTGACCTTTTCTATGAGATTGGTCTGATATTAATTGTTGCTGAAGAGGGGGGGCCTATTCTTAAAGGGGGGGGGGGGGGATTAATTGTCTGGGGATATTATGGCACCTGTGGTGCCAAGAAATATCTAGTTTGAGCCGTTCATACATGATGGTTTTGTATCACTTTCAAGTGATTTTTAGCTCAGCTGACTATAAGTCATCTGAGCTATAGTCGTGGTCCATTGTCCGTCGTCCGTCCGTCTGTCCGTCCGTCCGTCCGTAGATGTGGCACGTTTTGAAACCGTAAGACGTAGGAATCCGAAATTCAGCATAATGTTAGATGTCCCCAAGATCTCCTACCAAGCCGAAAACTGGGTCTTTGCGTCTTCATTCCTTTGAGAAATTAAGGAAAAACCTCAATTTTTTATTAAAAACCTATTTTCCCACTTCAGGACTGCCTAATATCAAAACCACTCATCTGTTTTTCCTCATATTTCCTATAAATAATCCTCTATATAATTCCTATGTACATGCCAGAAATTATGTCTGTATTATATAATTTAAAAAAGTTATGGGCCCAAACATAATGCATTTTGTAAATAATCAGGAAAGAAATTTTATCACTTAACACAAAACTTGTAAAAGCTAAGCACTTTTTTTCCAGTAATATTACTTTTATTAATCAAAATTAAATTGTATACCCAAAATTAGATCAAAATCTTTTAAAATTTTTAAAATATTAGCAAAAATAAAAAATTTGTACCTTAAATTTTGCCCAACTTTTACCATGGCACGTTTTTTTCCTGTAAATGCTGTGGATTTAATTTTCAAAGCATGTTTTTGTTAGCATTTCAACTGTTAACACCCAAAATTTGAAACCAGTTGATCAAAAACTGTAGATTTTATTCAAGTTTTCAAGCACCATGTCACATATTGCTAGTGTTATGCAGTTTGCTAGAGCTCAGCTCCCGAGCTTCAGCTGTAAGTTCCTTAAATTTGGCATAGAGTTAGATTTCTCCAAATTCCCCTACCATGCCAAGAATTTGGTCACTAGGACTTCATTCCTTTGAGATATTAATGAAAAACTTCATTTTTCCATTAAAAACCCATTGTTACACTTTAAGACTGCCTAATATCAAAACCAATGATCTAACTTTGATCATATATATTATACATATTTTTCTATACATTCGCTATGCACATGCCAGAAATGATGTCAGTATTGCATATTTTTTTTTAAGTTATGGGCCCAAACATAATGCACTTTTTTAAAAATCAAGAAATATATTTACTCACCTATGATGAGAATTGCTGAAGCTGGAGACTTTTTGTCAGGAATATAACTTTATTTAATCAAGATTCGATTGTTTACCCAAAATTAGATCTGAATTTTGCAAATTTTTCAAGTTATTAGCTTAAATAAAAAATCAGTACCCTAAATTTTGTCCAACTTTGGCAATGGCACTTTTTTTTGTAAGCACTGTTGATTTAATTTTCACAGCATATATACATAAGGATTTAATCTTTTTAAATCTGAAATTTCAAAGGAATTGATTGAAAAGAGTAGCTTTTATTCAAGTTTTCATACACCTTGTCAAGTGTTGTTTACATCTAGCCCACCTAGTAGTAAAGCCTTCAGTTGCATTATGTAACCCACCCCAGGCAGCTTGTCTTGGCTCAGCTGGGCCACTACTAGCAGGCTTCCCCTCTGCCCTGCACCCCCCCCCCCCCCAGATGATGCATTAACTAGATGAATGCTATAATTTTCTCTATTTCATTTTATTCTTGGCTATGCTACATTTTAGATTTTTTATTTACCACCAGGGTTACAATGATTAAAATGCACATTTAATTGTGTCCACAAAGTGGTGTATTGCTATGAAAGTGTTGATGTTCATCAGACAAGTAATTCCTTCCTTGAGAAGAGTAAAAACTTCACCAGGTGTGAAATTGACTATTATTTCCGGGAATAAATTAAAGCTTAGATTGTAATTAGCATAATGATATTGTTTGTCCCTCATTCAACCAACAGTGTGTATACTTTATTTGAAAAGATGTTTTTATTTTACCAAATTTACAGAATCTTATTTTATTTTGGTGAATAAGATTAAGCATGTACTGAAAACTCCAATGTGCAAAACTTTTTAATAGTGATTCAAGGAATAATCTTGTAGATGCCATGTTGTGGCATTATTTTCTTTTAAATTCAGTTTTAAAATTTGTGATTTAAAAATAATAAAAATATATGTGTATGCATAATATGACCCAATATGAGCTACACTCTGGATGTATAATGATTGCAACTAAGAATTCTAATATTTTAACTTATATTTTCAGTGTTTTTTTAATACAAATTTATAAAACTTGTAAAATCTTTTAAATTTTTTAAAATATTAATAAAAATAAAAAATTGGTACCTTAAATTTTGTCCAACTTTGACCATGGCACGTTTTTTTTCCTGTAAGTACTGTGGATTTAATTTTCACAGCATGTTTTTGTTAGCATTCCAACTGTTAACACCAAAAATTTGAAACCAGTTGATCAAAAACTGTAGATTTTAATCAACTTTTCAAGCACCATGTAACATATTGATGTTAGATGTCTCCAAAATCCCCTACCATGCCAAGAATTTGGTCACTAGGACTTAATACCTTCAAGATATTAATGAAAAACTTAATTTTTCCATTAAAAACCCATTGTTACACTTCAAGACTGCCTAATATCAAAACCACTGATCTGACTTTAATCATAAATAATATACATATTTTTCATTCTCTATGCACATGCCAGAATGATGTCAGGATTGCATAATTGTTTTAAGTTATGGGCCCAAACATAATGCACTTTGTAAAAAATCAAGAAATATATTTACTCGCTTAACAAGGGCATTGCTGAAGCTAGAGATTTTTTTGTCAGGGATGTAACATTATTTAATCAAGAATCAATTGAATACCCAAAATTAGTTCTGAATTTTTCAAATTTTATAAGTTATTAGTATAAATATAAAATTAGTACCTTAAATTTTGCCAAACTGTGACCATGGCACGTTTGTTTCCTGTGAGCACTGTTGATATAATCCATATCATGCACACATAAGGATTTCAGCTTTTTAGTTTAGAAAGCTGAAAGAAATTGGCCAAAAATTGTAGCTTTTATTAATGTTTTTTATGAGACCCTGTCAGACTTTGGCTCTCTCCAGCCCCTCTTGAGTCACCTGTATGTTGACCTTGTTGACCTTTCATCAAATTATGCACGCTTGAGGCGAGAATCCAGGCAGCTTATGGCCAGCCAGTTGATCCAGGTGTCCAACCCAACTCATCTAGTAGTTTTATCCAACAACATAACAATAAACAATAAATTAATAAATTTTTATTGGTGTTTAATAACAAATTAAAGAAAAATAGAAAAGGAATTTGTTAGTTTATAATAACAGGAAATTAACTTGCAGTTACTGATGATATAAGAATCTTGTATCGATGGGTAGAATGTCACATATTCCAAACAACACCATGCAGTCACCTATGGCATTTTTCAGTTCAATTTTAATAATAAAGAAGTAAATCATATTATTCATTACTTATCATTAGGGATTATATGAAGGAAATCAATGATAGACAAAGATGCAGTTGATAATATTAATCTAGATTCCTACTGTGTCTAGTGTGTACATTGATGTGAAATGAGTCCAAAATGAATTTTTTACAGTTATTTTTTAATATAAATAAAAGCCACAAAACCAGGTACTTATGATCATTATTTAAATGTGTGAATTTTGTATATTCTGGATTCTCAACATCATTGTTTGGTGAAAACTGAATAAATACCAGACATGGTGCGAATACTTTGAAATTGTATTTAAATACGAATATGATTATGAACTCCATTATAAAATTTCTTGCATAAAGAATGGGAATTCAGGTAAAAATGAAAGTATATGAATACTCGTGCAAATACTTTCAAAATGTATTCATGAATGCATTCATGAATATATTCTTTAATATTATTTAATAATCATATCAGTTATATTTCATTTTAAAAAATCATATGATTCTCTTATTATTTTTAATAAAAATTATATTTGGGACAATATTTGTAATTTTTTTAAATAAATAGTTAAACTCTTATATTATATGTTCTGCTTATAAGTTATATGGCCAAGTCAAAATCTGTGTGACAATAGTACTCCATTTGTTAATAAAATAAATGAAATCAATCCTCTTCCCTGTCTCCAAAGGTACTATCAAAATCATACATAAGCTAAACAACAACAACTCGTAATACAGCTTATATTTATTACCACACAAAACCAGCATGTGCCTCATTTCTAAATAATATTTTTTTATCATATATAACAGCTGAGCGTCGTGACCCATAGGTCCCTTGTTTTCAGATTCTACCCCAATTAGAATTTTAAGGGACACTGGTTCAGGCCAAACTCTCATGTTAGCAGACACTTTGCCATTGTCTAATAGTTCTTTTACTGGTGCACATGCACTTGTTAATGGTGTGTTTTCAGACAAGCACACTTCAGTTCTGCTTCACAGTATACATTTAAAGTCAGATTTGATTTCTGGGAATATTACTGTGGGCATAAGAACTACTTTACCCTTTAAGGGAATTCAGTTACTACTAGGCAATGATGTTGCAGGAGAAAAAGTACAGCCTGTACCAATACTGATAGAAAAGCCGTCACTTGATCAGAACACTGATCCTGAAAGTCAGGAAATTCCTGGTTTGTATCCTTCATGTACTGTAACTAGATCTATGGCCAAGAAAAACACACATGAGGATAGTGGTCCAGATAATAACACTCTGGGAGTCACTAGTGACTCGTGAAATGACTAACCCGTACAGGATGCGTCATTTTCAAGGTCAGAACTTATTGCAGAACATCATAAGGACCCTGATATTTCATGTTTGTTTCCCAGGGCAGTTTCTAAAGATGAACTGTCACAAAACCCAGTTTGTTTCTATGTGAAAATGGAGTGCTTATGCATAAATGTATGCGCTGATGATAAGTGGGCCATCAAACATCAAATAGTAGTGCCCAAAAGCTATTGCAATGAAATTCTAAGCATGGCACATGAGGCTCCTTTGTCTGGCCATTTTAAAACTTATCAGAAAGTTAGTGCACACTTCTATTGGCCTTATCTCAGAACAGACGTTGTACAATAATGTAAATCATGCCACACATGCCAGATGGTAGGCAAGTATGCCGCTTGACAAGCGGGTGCCCTATAGTGATCACCGTGTCAGTCCGTCCATCCGTCCTTCCGTCAGTGACATTTTCTTTTGCGCGTGATAACTCAACAACAACATACTGCAGCTTTCCCAAATTCACAGGAATGATTGGCACCTATGAGGGCTCCAGACCTATTGAATTACAGACTTGGAATTCCTATATGGCTGCCACAGCCCAAACGCTGATTTTCTTTTGTGCGCGATAACTCAACAACAACATACTGCAGCTTTCCCAAATTAACAGGGTTAATTGTTACCTATGAGGGCTCCAGACCTTTCGAATAACAGACTTGTCAGAATTCCAATATGGCTGCCAAAGCCCAAACGCTGATTTTCTTTCGTGCACAATAACTCAACAACAACATTCTGCAGCTTTCCCAAATTAACAGGTTTAATTGTTATCTATGAGGGCTCCAGACCTATCGAATTACAGACTTGTTGGAATTCCTATATGGCCACCACAGCCCAAACACTGATTTTCTTTTGCTTGTGATTACTCAACAACAACATACTGCAGCTTTCCCAAATTCACAGGAATGATTGGCACCTATGAGGGCTCCAGACCTATTGAATAACAGACTTGGAATTCCTATATGGCCGCCACAGCCCAAACACTGATTTTCTTTTGCTTGTGATTACTCAACAACAACATACTGCAGCTTTCCCAAATTCACAGGGGTGATTGGTACCTATGAGGGCTCCAGACCTATCAAATTACAGACTTGTCAGAATTCAAATATGGCCGCCACAGCCCAAACGCTGATTTTCTTTCGCGTGCCATAACTCAACAACAACATACTGCCAGGCTTGGGTCAAGTACATGTACTTGGTACTTGTACTCAGGTACAAAATTTTCAGTACTTGGCCTGTACTTGTACTTGGTACTTTTTACCAAGTACAGTACTTGTACTGTACTTGTACTTGCTAAAAATGTACATGAAAAATCAAGTACATTTCAAGTACTAGTCAAGTACATGTATTTTTTAAAATTATTTTGAATGCAGAGCATATGAATTGATGGATGTGAGACAAGATGTACATGTCACAATAATAATAGCCTACACTATTTAACATCAAACATGCCTCTGTTTATCCATGGTTTACTAATCAAAGGTCAGATTGTGCCAGGTAACTTATTTGGCTGTGACCTACTCTGTCCAGTACTCTTATGTAATTAGCACCAGTGGTCACCAGCAATGTGACAGCTGGCCCATGCTTGCCTCCACAATAGGCACATCCTGGGCAATTACTGGACAAGAACTGAGTCTGTGCAGCATTATTTGCTGACATGCTTCATGATCAAGGGGCTCACAGGAAGTAATAGAAAGTAATATGTATTACTCTATTACTTTGCCTTCTGATTCTATAACTATTACTATTACAGCTCAAATTTTTTAGTCTATTACTATTACTATTACATGGAAAAAGCTGTAATAGTCTATCCCTAGACCTAATTATATGAACAGCTTGTGGAAACACTACCCACTTAATAGTTCTGCTGAGTAAGTTTGTCCCAGGTTACATCTGCTCATGCACCAGGCTAATTAGCTGTGGTAACTGAGAAGGTCAGGTTGGTATTAGTGTTGGGAGTCGGTTCCTTTTTCATAATCGATCATCGGTTTAAGCAAACCGATTGATGATCGATTAATAATCGGTTCAGGCAAATATAAAGAAATATGCAATTATCTGTGAAACTGTACTTTCTTAACCCAGCCCGCATGTCTTAGTTATTCTACCTAAAGAAAAGAAGTTTTGCCTTTTTTATATTTTCCTATTATTAGTAAGATATGCTTTCCAAAGTTTCATTTTAATTATTTATAATAAACAAGAATTAAACCACTATCCAGGACATCTACTTGCCGCATAGACCTAGAGAATTTATGGAGCATTTTAACGCCATACCGCCCATACTGTGCAATGTACATCTGTTACAAAAATCCACGCTAATTCTGCAGCTCCCTGCCAGTTCACAGAGGTTTATTAAGTCCTCTGTTCTCGCATCTACCGTGTTATACTCAGTTACATACGGATGTAAATATGGGAACAAAGACTAATTATTTGAAGCGCGGAATGTTGTAAAAAATTGAAGAATAATTTTAGCCTATAAGATAATAGGCATTCTGGGGAAAAAAGTCATGATTATGATGTAATCGATAGTTGCCTTTGTTAATCGAGCGCTTGAAAGTGGCAGGAAACTGACTGACTTTCGATAAAACACTATTGGCCCACCACTAGTTGGTAATGAGTAAATCTGGAATTGATTTGTCACCGCTGAACTATACACAACCCTTAGGTGGACTGTTTAGCTGATGAGCTGTGAGTTTTACACACCTGACAGACTAGTACAGAGACTCTAAAGCCACTATATAATAAGTGACAGAATTGGCAGATTCAGAATAGTCATTCAGAAAAGGCATCAAAGCACCATTTCTTGTGTACTGATATACGACTGTGTAATAGTGTATTTAAATACTGAAAGGCCATCAAGACTGTCACCCTGGATTACCTAGAATAACTAAAAAAAATCAGCAATTGCCCACTTTTTTGTGTACCAGTACTGATATCTGACTGTGTAACAGTGTGTATAATATAGGTAATTGTTTTATCAATAAATATTCAAATAAATGCTTTTTAGCTCAGCTGACTATAAGTCATCTGAGCTATAGTCGTGGTCCATTGTCCGTCGTCCGTCCGTCTGTCCGTCCGTCCGTCCGTCCGTCCGTCCGTCCGTCCGTCCGTCCGTCCGTAGATGTGGCACGTTTTGAAACCGTAAGACCTAGGAATCCAAAATCCGGCATAATGTTAGATGTCCCCAAGATCTCCTACCAAGCCGAAAACTGGGTCTTTTCGACTTCGTTCCTTTGAGAAATTAAGGAAAAACCTCAATTTTTCATTAAAAACCTATTTTCACACTTCAGGACTGCCTAATATCAAAACCACTCATCTGTTTTTCCTCATATTTACCATAAATATTCCTCTATATAGTTCCTATGTACATTCAAGAAAATATGTCTGTATTATATAATTTAAAAAAGTTATGGACCCAAACATAATGCATTTTGTAAAAAATCAGGAAAGATATTTGATCACTTAACACAAAACATGTTAAAGCTATGGACCTTTTTTCCAGTAATATAACTGTAATTAATCAAAATTAAATTGTATACCCAAAATTAGATGAAAATCTTTTAAATTTTTTAAAATATTAATAAAAATAAAAAATTGGTACCTTAAATTTTGCCCAACTTTGACCATGGCACATTTTTTTCCTGTAAGTACTGTGGATTTAATTTTCACAGCATGTTTTTGTTACCTTTTCAACTGTTAACACCAAAAATTTGAAACCAGTTGATCAAAAACTGTAGATTTTATTCAAGTTTTCAAGCACCATGTAACATATTGTATACATCAAGCTAGTGTTATGCAGTTTGCAAGAGCTCAGCTCCCCAGCTTCAGCTCTTAGTTCCTTAAATTCGGCATACAGCTAGATGTCTCCAAAATCCCCTACCATGCCAAGAATTTGGTCACTAGGACGTAATACCTTCAAGATATTAATGAAAAACCTCATTTTTCCATTAAAAACCCATTGTTACACTTCAAGACTGCCTAATATCAAAACCACTGATCTGACTTTAATCATAAATAATATACATATTTTTCATTCTCTATGCACATGCCAGAATGATGTCAGTATTGCGTAATTGTTTTAAGTTATGGGCCCAAACATAATGCACTTTGTAAAATATCAAGAAATATATTTACTCCCTTAACAAGGGGATTGCTGAAGCTAGAGATTTTTTGTCAGGGATGTAACATTATTTAATCAAGATTCAATTGAATACCCAAAATTAGTTATGAATTTTTCAAATTTTATAAGTTATTAGTATAAATGTAAAATTAGTAACTTAAATTTTGCCCAACTTTGACCATGGCACGTTTGTTTCCTGTTAGCACTGTTGATATAATTTTCATATCATGTACACATAAGGATTTCAGCTTTTAAGTTTAGAAAGCTGAAAGAAATTGGCCAAAAATTGTAGCTTTTATTAATGTTTTTATGAGACCCTGTCAGACTTTGGCTCTCTCCAGCCCCTCTTGAGTCACCTGTATGTTGACCTTGTTGAACTTTCAGCAAATTATGCATGCTTGAGGCGAGGCATACAGGGAATCCAGGCAGCTTATGGCCAGCCTCAGTTGATCCAGGTGTCCAACCCAACTCATCTAGTAGTTTTAACCAACTACATACAATAAACAATAAATTAATAAATTTTTATTGGTTTTTAATAAAAAATTAATGAAAAATAGAGAAGGAATTTGTTAGTTTATTATAACAGGAAATTAACTTGCAGTAACTGATGATATAAGAATCTTGTATCGATGGATAGAATGTCATGTATTCCAAATAACACCATGCAGTCACCTATGGTATTTTTCAGTTCAATTTTAATGATAAAGAAGTAAATCATATCATTCATTACTAATCATTAGGGATCATATGATGGAAATTAATGGTAGACAAAGATGCAGTTGATAATATTTATCTAGATTCCTACTGTGTCTAGTGTGTACATTGATGTGAAATTAGTCCAAAATGAATTTATTACAGTTATTTTTTAATATATATAAAAGCCATAAAACCAGGTACTTATGATCATTATTTAAATGTGTGAATTTTGTATATTCTGGATTCTCAACATCATTGTTTGGTGAAAACTGAATAAATACCAGACATGGTGCGAATACTTTGTAATTGTATTTAAATACGAATATGATTATGTACTCCATTATAAAATTTCTTGCATAAAGAATGGGAATTCAGGTAAAAATGAAAGTATATGAATACCAGTGCAAATACTTTCAAAATGTATTCATGAATGCATTCATGAATAAATTCTTTAATATTATTTTAATAATCATTTCAGTTATATTTTATTTTAAAAAATCATATGATTCTCTTATTATTTTAAATAAAAATTATATTTGGGACAATATTTGTAATTTTTTTTAATTAATAGTTAAACCCTTATATTATATATTCTGCTTATAAGTTATATTGCCAAGTCAAAATCTGTGTGACAATAGTACTCCATTTGTTAATAAAATAAATGAAATCAATCCTCTTCCCTGTCTCCAAAGGTACTATCAAAATCATACATAAGATAAACAACAACAACTCATATTACAGCTTATATTTATTACCACACAAAACCAGCATGTGCCTCATTTCTAAATAATATTTTTTTATCATATATAACAGCTGAGCGTCGTGACCCATAGGTCCCTTGTTTAATTAAAAGTACTTGTACTTGTACTCAAGTACAGACCCCTGTACTTGTACTTGTACTCAAGTACATTGAAAAATTGTGTACTTGTGCTTGTACTTGTACTTGACAAAATCTGAAGTACTTGTACTTGTACTCAAGTACTGACCCCCTGTACTTGACCCAAGCCTGCATACTGCAGCTTTCCCAAATTCACAGGAATGATTGGCACCTATGAGGGCTCCAGACCTGTCGATTTTACAGACTTGTCGAAATTCCAATATGGCCACCACAGCCCAATCGCTGATTTTCTTTTGTGCGCCATAACTCAACAACAACATACTGCAGCTTTCCCAAATTCACAGAAATGATTGGTATCTATGAGGGCTCCAGACCTGTCGAATTACAGACTTGTCGGAACTCCAGTATCGCCGCCACAGCCCAATCCCTGATTTTTTTTACGGGAGATAACTCAACAACAACCTCCTGCAGCTTTCCTAAATTCACAGGGATGATTAGTACCTATAAGGGATCCAGACCTGTTGAATTACAGACCTGTTGGAATTCCTATATGGCCGCCACAGCCCAATGGCTGATTTTCTTTCGCACACAATAACTTAACAACAACCTACTGCAGCTTTCCCAATTTCACAGGGATCATTGGTGCCTATGAGGGCTCCAGACTTATTGAAATACAGACTGGCTCAAAATCAAATATGGCTAACAGATTACATTCTGTGATTTTCTATTGCACACATTATTTCAAACATATCTTCTTTAATATCATTTGATCCAATAGGTTTTTTCCCTCATGCATATTGATAAAAACCTGTTTCTGTTTGTCATATTTTTCAAATTTTACTTAATTTTTCACCCATATGTAAACTAGTCCAGCACCTGCAGAAACGCGGGTCCTCTGAGGACCATTGTCCGACCACATCTAGTTTTTGATTGTGTTGGACCACTGCCCAAAACAAAATCTGGACATGAATACTTGCTGACATTTATGTGTGCATCTACCAGGTTCCCTGCGGCAATATCATTGCATGAAATTAATGCCAAAAGTGTTGTCAAGGCTCTGACCAAGTTTTTTACAACTTTTGGATTACCAAAATCCGTCAAGTCTGACCAAGGGTCTGATTTTATGTCTGGCTTATTCTAGCAAGTTCTGCTTGAGCTAGGAAAAAAACAGTTCAGCTCTTCACAATACCATCCTGAAAGTCAGGGCACCCTCGAGCATTTTCACCAGACATTAAAAAAATAATTAGGACCTATTGCTATGACACACAGTAAGATTGGGATGAAGGAATCCACTTATTGCTGTTTGCTGTCAGAGAATCCTTTCAAGAGTTTTTGGGTTTCAGTCCCTTTGAACTCGTTTTCGGAAACTCAGTTCGAGGTCCATTCAAATTGCTTAAAGAGAAACCCTTGTGTGAAGATCCTGATTCTCCTAGTTTATTGCAGTATGTCTCAGACTTTCACACTAAACTATACAATGCTTGTAAATCTGCACAATAAAATGAAAACAAAGTATGACAAGCACAGTGTAAGTAGGACGTTAGAGCCTGGTGAAAATGTCCTTGCCTTACTACCCATCCCTGGCAGACCTCTGCAAGCTAGGTATTTTGGTCCTTACATTGTTAACAAGAAAGACAGTGATTTAAATTACATACTGTTAACACCAGATTGGCGTAAGAAAATACAACTCTGCCATGTTAACATGTTAAAACCATTAAGGTATATGCGACGCATATATGGATGACCTTATCATGTACAGCGACACCTGGGAGAAACATCTGCAAATTCTTTGCGACCTCTTCGAGAGACTCAGCAAAGTATGTCTGACCATCAACTAAGTCAAATTTGAGTTTTGTCATGCATAAATAACATTTTTTGGTCATATTGTAGGGCAGGATCAAGTAAAACCTGTTGATGCTAAAATAAGTGCTATTTCTGCATTTCCTAGACCAGAGAACAAAAAGCAAATAATGCGTTTTCTAGGATTGGTATATATGGTTGGATACTACAGGAAGTTTTGTCCAAATTTTTCTGCTGTAGCTGAACCTTTGACTAATTTGTTAAAGAAGAAACAAAAGTTTGTATGGAATGTTCAGTGTGAAAATGCATTTCAGAATCTGAAAGCAATTCTGCAAAGTTCACCAGTTTTAGCAGCTCCAGACTTTTCTGTACCTTTTAAGTTAGCTGTAGATGCTAGTGATACTGCTGCTGGTGCTGTGTTGTTACAAGAAGAGAGTGATGACAGAGATCATCAAATTTGATATTTTCAAGAACATTTTATGCAAACCAGGAAAAGTACTCCACTATTGAAAAAGAATGTTTGGCTTTGATTTTGACATTGCAACATATTGAAGTTTATGTTACTTCATCAGTCAGGCCTGTCATTGTCTTCAGTGATCAAAATCCCCTCACGTTCATGAACAAGTTGAAGTGTAAAAATCAAAGATTGTTGAGATGGAATTTGTTTTTACAGGATTACCATCTTGAAATCAGACACATTAAAGGGAAAGACAATGTACTTGCTGATTGCTTATCGAGATGTTTATGAAATGAAATGTTTGTGTAATGTTGTAAATAATATGGTTTTGAAATGTTGTAAAAATTTAGTGATTGTGATCGCAAAAAGAAAGTTTATTGAGAAAAAAGGAGGAGAAGTGTTACAGGTATCTGATTTGTTATGGGCAGGGTATTGAGTTGACATTGTGATTCGTGTTAGGCAGGCCCTTGTTTATTGTGCGCAGGAGTGTTACATGTATCTGTTAGGCAAACATAGTTCATTGCCATTGAAGACGTGCGAGTTGGCCTGGCCCACGTGTGGGGTCTGAAGTGTCAAAACACAGTAGCCTTTGTTCTAGATGTTTCAGGTCTGTTCCTGTAATGTGTGTATTGTTCTTTGGAATTTTCCATTCTAGATGTTTCGAGCGAGAAGCTATATACAGGGGTTGTGTTGTTATGGAGGTCAGAGAGAGAGAGAAAAATTCCAGCGGACACAGAAGTGTGCAATTCAGTTTTGGACCTATCTGATAATTGCAGTAGTTTCAGGGATTCCACGAACTCTATGCAGATTTAGTGCGGACTGTCTCCAGTTTGCTTTCAGGATTATTACAAGAGCTTTACTTTGGACTATTTGAACTATTAACGTGGATTATAAGTTTAAAAGGACTGTTGAGCTGTAACAGTGGTGGCATCCAGTATCAAAGCCTAGGATCTGGACACTCTTGTACTGTACATTTATATTGTTATTATGTGTAATTGTATTGATTTAGTGTATTGTAATGTTAGGATTGTTTTAAGAATAAATTATAATTGTTTGTTAACAAAAATCCCGATTGAGGTTTAGGCTGGACCAAATCACAATCAGGATCTGATCTGGACCAATCCGCGATCTCTTTTAAAATATTTTAGGCAAATTAAAATATAATTAAACCTATCAGTAGGCGTAATTTGATAATAGATTAGCCAAATCATGGATGAATAAAGGTGCAATTTAGAATTGTGAATTCTGAATCTAGTGCTATTTTTAGATATTTATTGTTTAGCAATTTATCAAATTTAGTTTATGTTCATTTGAAAATGTACAATTTTATTAGCTCAGCTGACTATAAGTCATCTGAGCTATAGTCGTGGTCCATTGTCCGTCTGTCCGTCCGTCCGTCCGTCCGTCCGTCCGTCCGTCCGTAGATGTGGCACATTTTGAAACCGTAAGACCTAGGAATCCAAAATTCGGCATAATGTTAGATGTCCCCAAGATCTCCTACCAAGCTGAAAACTGGGTCTTTGCAACTTCGTTCCTTTGAGAAATTAAGGAAAAACCTCAATTTTTTATTAAAAACCTATTTTCACACTTCAGGACTGCCTAATATCAAAACCACTCATTTGTTTTTCCTCATATTTACCATAAATATTCCTCTATATAGTTCCTATGTACATGCAAGAAATTATGTCTGTATTATTTAATTTAAAAAAGTTCTGGGCCCAAACATAATGCATTTTGTAAAAAATCAGGAAAGATATTTGATCACTTAACACAAAAAATGTTAAAGCTATTGACCTTTTTTCCAGTAATATAATTTTAATTAATCAAAATTAAATTGTATACCCAAAATTAGATGAAAATCTTTTAAATTTTCTAAAATATTAATAAAAATAAAAAATTGGTACCTTAAATTTAGCCCAACTTTGACCATGGCACGTTTTTTTCCTGTAAGTACTGTGGATTTAATTTTCACAGCATGTTTTTGTTAGCATTTTGTCTGTTTACACCAAAAATTTGAAACCAGTTGATTAAAAACTGTAGATTTTAATAAGTTTTCAAGCACCATGTAACATATTGTTTACATTAAGCTAGTGTTATGCAGTTTGCAAGAGCTCAGCTCCCCAGCTTCAGCTCTTAGTTCCTTAAATTCGGCATACAGTTAGATGTCTCCAAAATCCCCTACCATGCCAAGAATTTGGTCACTAGGACTTAATACCTTCGAGATATTAATGAAAAACTTCATTTTCCATTAAAAACCCATTGTTACACTTCAAGACTGCCTAATATCAAAACCACTGATCTGACTTTAATCATAAATAATATACATATTTTTCATTCTCTATGCACATGCCAGAATGATGTCAGTATTGCTTAATTGTTTTAAGTTATGGGCCCAAACATAATGCACTTTGTAAAAAATCAAGAAATATATTTACTCCCTTAACAAGGGCATTGCTGAAGCTAGAGATTTTTTTGTCAGGGATGTAACATTTTTTAATCAAGATTCAATTGAATACCCAAAATTAGTTCTGAATTTTTCAAATTTTATAAGTTATTAGTATAAATATAAAATTAGTACCTTAAATTTTGCCCAACCATGACCATGGCACGTTTGTGTCCTGTGAGCACTGTTGATATAATTTTCATATCATGCACACATTAGGATTTCAGCTTTTTAGTGTAGAAAGCTGAAAGAAATTGGCCAAAAATTGTAGCTTTTATTAATGTTTTTTATGAGACCCTGTCAGACTTTGGCTCTCTCCAGCCCCTCTTGAGTCACCTGTATGTTGACCTTGTTGACCTTTCATCAAATTATGCACGCTTGAGGCGAGGCATCCAGGCAGCTTATGGCCAACCACAGTTGATCCAGGTGTCCAACCCAACTCATCTAGTAGTTTTAACCAACAACATAACAATAAACAATAAATTAATAAATTTTTATTGGTTTTTAATAACAAATTAAAGAAAAATAGAAAAGGAATTTGTTAGTTTATAATAACAGGAAATTAACTTGCAGTTACTGATGATATAAGAATCTTGTATCGATGGGTAAAATGTCACATATTCCAAATAACACCATGCAGTCACCTATGGCATTTTTCAGTTCAATTTTAATGATAAAGAAGTAAATCATATTATTCATTATTAATCATTAGGGATCATATGAAGGAAATTAATGATAGACAAAGATGCAGTTGATAATATTAATCTAGATTCCTACTATGTCTAGTGTGTACATTGATGTGAAATTAGTCCAAAATGAATTTTTTTACAGTTATTTTTTAATATAAATAAAAGCCATAAAACCAGGTACTTATGATCATTATTTAAATGTGTGAATTTTGTATATTCTGGATTCTCAACATCATTGGTTGGTGAAACTGAATAAATACCAGACATGGTGCAAATACTTTGTAATTGTATTTAAATACGAATATGATTATGTACTCCATTATAAAATTTCTTGCATAAAGAATAGGAATTTAGGTAAAAATGAAAGTATATGAATACTCGTGCAAATACTTTCAAAATGTATTCATGAATGCATTTATGAATTTATTCTTTAATATTATTTTAATAATCATATCAGTTATATTTCATTTAAAAAAATCATATGATTCTCTTATTATTTTTTATAAAAATTATATTTGGGACAATATTTGTAATTTTTTTTAATAAATAGTTAAACTCTTATATTATATGTTCTGCTTAAATAAGTTATATGGCCAAGTCAAAATCTGTGTGACAATAGTACTCCATTTGTTAATAAAACAAATGAAATCAATCCTCTTCCCTGTCTCCAAAGGTAATATCAAAATCATACATAAGCTAAACAACAACAACTCATAATACAGCTTATATTTATTACCACACAAAACCAGCATGTGCCTCATTTCTAAATAATATTTTTTTATCATATATAACAGCTGAGCGTCGTGACCCATAGGTCCCTTGTTTTTTACAGCATTTCATTTCAGTTAAAAAATGAACTGTGTATTATTATACAACAGCTCATCTCCACTTTCTTCCTTTTTCTATATTTTTATAGGGTTTCACATATTCCCAGTGGGTATTTTAAACACATATTTATACTTTCACATAGTTGACTGACTGACTGATCATGTAGTTGTAATAAGCCCTCTGAGCGCTCCAGTTTGCAGGGTCTTAGACCCTTCCCCTGGACACTCCCTAGGCGTAGAATTTTTATTTGATTTGAAGACGAAATGCCACCAGGCCAAGAAGAGAGTTGTTACAGACACCAGCATGCCCAGGTGGGCAGACAAGAAAAATTTGAGGAGACCGGAGAGCAACAGCACCAACAGGAAATACTGACAGTTTTGCAAATATTTGATGAGAGGCTTCTGCATCTTTGATGTAGTCCATAATTATCAAACATGAAAAAAGTTAATACCTGGTAGATAACGGAACACCGGTATGCCCTAACAATTTGATTACCGGTAGATTATTTTCACTTATTTGAATTCGGCGCCTCTACTGATAAAATGTAATCTTATGCCCAGCTATACTGTTTAATGAATTAATGCTAAGAACCAGGGTTTAGTTTACTCAGTACAAGTTCACAATATTCATTAGTTCTTTTACCCTCTCTCTGTGATGAAGGAGTCCTTACAAAAGAAACTTTATAATTAGTTTGTTGAGTAATTGAGAGATTTAATACACCTTATTAAGTTATCTTATGCATCCTAACAGGAATCTGATCCAAAAGCCATTACAGATATTATGCACAGATAGTTGTTCATGATAGAAACACAGCTCATGTTTTCCTATCGGCAAAAACGAGTTTTTTGAATACTATGTTTTCAGCCAAAAGCTGCTGCTACTGCTGCAGCTGCATAGATTTCCAGAGAACTCCTCTGTAACCACTGGACTGAATTTTCTGAAACTCAGAAATATGATCGGTTCACATGTGAACTGCTGCACCCTCATTTTGGGTTGACCTCTATTCTTTTCTCTCTGCAGAGCGTCCGTCTGTGCATCTGGATGGTATGTGTTCATTCTCATTTGTGTGCGTTTGTGTGTTCACAATATTACTCATGCAGTCATGAACAGAATATCATGAAATTTTCAGGGTGTTTCAGGAATGGGCCAATGAAGGGTCAGTTAGATTGTGGTGTGGACCTGGCACATGATCTGGATCTAGGAATGCATCAAGTAATATTCATAAAAATGTGCAGTCACATATGCATGAAGGAGTTGGGAATATAGATCAAATAAGTGAATGGTGAAGGCTTGCATTCATTAGAATGCATATTTCTAGTTATTCCTAATATCAGTCTTCTTTGAGTGACTGAAATGAATTTTTATTTTTTACAATGTAAGTCTTTTGTCCTATGACTTTTGTTGGAACAAACATGTATAACAAACATATGATGGCAATAAGGTGTAGGTGAGGTGTATTATACACAAATGCTTGATTTTTTTTCTAGAATTTATCTTTATTGAATATGGCAGATTTTAAACCCTAAATATTAAAAAGGCAGTCACATTATTTGCTCAAACTGTATTATGTCAATCTGGGATAATAATAAGAATTATAATAATAATAAGAATAATGTTTATTTATACAAATCAAAGAGCTGTACAATATGTTTTGTGCTTCAAAATATAAAAATAATCTCCATAAATTTCATCAAACAACTGTTATAGTGACTATTAACCTGAATTATTTTCAAGTCTACTCTATAGGATCCTACTAGTAATTATTTGCCACAGCAAGTTGACATGAAATAGTGACTGTGCTCACACCACTACAGACACCATAGCACAGCCCACTATTCATGTGATCAAGAAATACATTAACCTAGGTAACTTATACTGAACCTGAGAGATATGATAAAAAAAAATGTAGAATGGTATGACATTTAAAAATAACTAAATTTATTAATAAAATTTATGTTACAGCCACATTGAAATCAAATCTAATTACTGTCCATAGTAAACATTGTCAGCAGTCACATTATTAGAATCATTTTAGAAATTAAGCTTTTAAAATATTTTAATTAATTACAGAGGAAAACTGCCAGGGCACAAGACTCCCACGCCAATCTTTGATGATTAATTAATATGCTTGATCAAAATACACCTTGACTAAAAGAGTGATCATTACAATCATCAGTTAAACAAGAAAGCAGGTGGTTTGCTCCTTTGATCAAGCATGCCAGGACTCTGTCTACATGTAAGAGAATTTTGCCATTTTGAAATTCGCCGACTCTTTCATGTTGACATCAAAAGCGTTCATAATAGAACTTATGTCATCAACATTTAAGCCTTGTTCAATAAATTTGTTTCATGGTCGAAAATTAGAGGAAATTAGGAAATTATTGTCACCAAACATTTTTGATGGTAGAATTTATAGAGGGGTCAATAGGATAGAATAGATATGGTAGCTTATGACATTTTTGTATAGAATTATGAAAGGTCAGCTTGTGAGGACTTTTATTACATCATTCTCTGATTATCTATGAATTTCACAAGAAATGTGCTTTTAAGCCTAGCTGACTATAGGTCATCTGAGTTGTAGTGACTGTCCTTTGTCCTTCCGTCAGGCTGTAGGATAACAAGGCACGTTTTTAACCAATTGACCTACGAATCCAAAATTCTACATACAGTTAGATGTCCCCATGTTCTCAAACCAAAAACTGGATTACAGCGACTTCTTTCCTTCAAGATATTAAGGAAAAACCTACGTTTTCAAGTAAAAACCTATTGTTACACTTCAAAACTGCCCACTATGAAACCCACTGGTGTTGATGTATTCATTAATGGATTGATACAGAGAACCAGTCTTGTTGTCACACACACATTTGGGCTTCCCTCCCACTTTAATCAGAAACTTTAAAGCCAACCATTAATTAGGACCTACCTTAAGGCTGTGTTATATGAATTCTATAAGACTGTGTTTTTAATTATTTGTCGTTGACAGGTCTGTGGTCCAAAGACAATTTATTATTATGGCAGGGTATATCCCATAATTAATGGGACAATAATATATACCAGTCTGAATCTGTGTACTGATTGACTTGTGGAGCTTTATGATATTTTTTAGCCAGGAGGTTTACAGGTATAGCTAGAGTGTATTCCACCAGTGGGTGCCCATTGAACTTTGGCGATTATTTTCTTAAAGTAAAATATGAGCACACAGTTTGACACTAAAGCTGAAAAATGACTAAAGGTCTTTTATGAGATAAAAATACCTTTAAAAAAATAACATATTATTTTGCAACCTTCTGGTTGTTCTGAAGCTTGTGATATTGCATCATTTATGGTTTGTCATCCTCATCTCAGTATTTTTAAATGTATTTTTTAGAGAGAGAGAGAGAGAGATATTTTATTAGACGTAAAAGTAAGGTATCCACACAAAACATAGTATGTTTCAGTATTTTTGTTTTTATTATGTCTGGAGACTGTTGTTAAGGATTTTTCTCAGGATTTAAAAAAAAATGGAATAAGGTGTTATTCATGTCAATCATTTCAAGAATAACTGATGCTTGACTGTTCCTCAGTATAATAAACAGAGATGTACAACATGAGTCCAGACTTGAGTCCACTTTTCTTCAGACTTTGGACTTGGACTGGGATGGTTTAGACTATGACTTGTACTCCTATGGTGTGTACTGGACAATGCAACATAAATACACCACATGGTGTAAGAAGTGACTTATCACAAGTTTTAAGGAGGGCACCTCTTGCAAGCCTAAACAGGTAAAAAACACTTAAATGTTGAATGAGGTCAAACTAGATACTTTTAATTTGATTCCAAAGAAATTTTATTTCAATCTGATAAAATAAGATCAGGTTTCATTTTGTAAATAAATATATGGCAAGCAGCATTCACAGGTATACAAGTACTTTAAACACCTCATGACTACCAGCAGAAATAAATTTTAATTAATTTTAATTTAAATTTAGTAATAAGATCAACACATGACACCAAAATGTACTAAAGAGCTGTGATACAGTGTTTGATTAAAATTGGATGATACAGAGATTTAATCCTGGGATTGATTTATTTATGCTTGCTGTGAGAGATAGTTATAAATATATACTCTTAAGATTTTACATGTAGAAGTTTTCTCCATAGTCACATGACAGGATGCCACACCCATCATTAACGAGAGCAGCAGCAGACTGGAGAGAGGCCTGTCTGATGAGGAATTCAGTATCGCTCAACATCAGTTGATGATGACAGCCTTCACTCCAACCCCTCATTGATTGTACAGAAGTGTATTTGTGGCATTATATACTTCTCAAGCAAAACTATAAAAAATTATAGTGCTCTGGAAGTGAAGAAGAATTTTGTTAAATTGTGAAGCACAGAACTTAATATCAATGGAATATGGAGCTTGACAAATTTGCTCCAGTATATTTGAGGATGTACATTCCAGTGCAGTCATAAAAGATTTACATACTTTTGGATTACTGAAAGGGAATGTTTTTTTTCCACCTGAACATCAGTAGTGATTTTACATTTTTGTTCAGCAGATGTGACTTAATATCTGTCACCTATTTCAAGAAATAATTGTCATTCAGTTATGACACACTGCAAAACAATCTGCTGTCATTATAACACCACAAGGAACTGGTTAAAGATTTCAGAAAAAAAATGTTCATAAATTTATTTTTATCGTGTTATATTACTGCTTGGATTCTAAGAGTTTTGTTTTAAAGATGTTCATATGTGACATCTGACTCTTACATTTAATCGCCGTGTAGTTGCTTCTGCTATAAGACTATGCTGATTGTTTCAGCATATGGAAGTTACCATAAAGAAGGACCATAAATGATTCTTGGTATTTCCTGGTTTGACTATAAACATTATGTCCCCATCTCACCTGGACTTGTTATATCTGCTAGATGTGGAAAATACTATAAACTGAAATTCATAAAATACTCGGCTGGATTTCATGGTGAAGATGAGTGAACAACTATGAACTACTGATTTTTGAAAGGTAAAACTTTACCTTTATGACTTTAAGAAGGGAAATTGCAAACCTATATAACTTATTTCATGACTGTTTGAATACAAAATGTGACCGCTGGAAAAACATGTTCACAAAGAGGAAAACTGTAAAACTGTTAACCAACCATTGGCAGTGAGATTCTTTAGACTCAAGGATTTTGAGAACTTATTTATTTATGGAAAGAACTGTTCATCATTTTACAAGTAATGACAATTCAGAGATATAATAATTGAGAAACTCTTTATCTAGAGGAAAATGATGGACTTCCTGCAGTCCCTGGATGGTGAGATTTGATATATAGGTATAACAGTTGGAAAATATTCAGAGATATAGCAGTTTTGATAACTTTTCGATTGTGTTGCATGCATACAGAATTATGAGCTCATTGTGGCAATTAGTATGGTGATTTATGCTAACTGTGCAGCTCGTGTATAACTCTTGAGAAACTCTTCAGTTAAATTACATTCATACAGCTGAAAACACATTTTGTACTTGACCTTTACAGAAATGTTGGAACTGAAAAACTTTCTCATTAGTGGCCATCACCGAATGGCAAACCAAATCCGAATGTGTTGAGATTTTAGAGATAAAGTATATGGAGTAATTATCCTTTCTGACCATACAGAACTGTTTATTATGTGGAGGTTGAGATTTCAGAGATAACCCTTTAGAGATAAAACAGGGAAATTATCCCTTCAGACCGTAGATAACTATTTACCTGTTTAGATTATAGAGATAACTGTTCACCCTTGTAGTTGTGAATGAGCTGGAAGAGGTAATCAGAACATGCATGCATTATTTTTTTTTCAGACATTAAGCTTAAGCCTGAACTATGTATAATATATAAATGTGTACCCAATCTAGAACCTCTTTGATATGCAAATGATAGCAAAAAATATGATGGTATAATTTATTCTTTATTGGTGAGTAGAGTAACAAGTCACTGTAACTGATTTTGTATCTCACTAAAACAAGCAGAACAGGATACTGACAAAAATTCACTGATGAAAAAGTATGTTCATTACATTGTGCTTTGGATATTATATGCATTAAAGTGAATGTCAGGTCATAGTAGAAATGGGCTGCAGAACAATATACACTTCTTATACACACAGAGAAAAGGTTACAAGAAATCACTTTTAAAAGCATTTTTACACAAAATGTTCCTATTTAATATTTGTCACATAGTGAAACTAAGAGAGGTTTGTTGCTGAAATTGTTTAACAAATAATGTGCACAAATCTGCAAAGTGACCAAATGTGCACATTTTAAAAGTAGTGTATTCTACATGTTATACTGCTCTTCTTTGGAAATCCCCATCAATAGAATATAGAATAAAATATTCATTTGACAAAACATATTTGTTTAATACATAGATTGTATAATAAATTATAGAAGCAGTGTACTGGATTTTTCTGTTGGCAACAAAAAATGGCCTACCCATCTGTTGCGAAAACAGGATATTTCTTGATATTTGTTACTGTGGTGGGGTCTGTTGGGAACTTTCTGTTTTTTATGGCCATCTTGTTGACTAAAACTCTGCGTTCAAAACCAACAAACTGGCTTGTAATGAGTCTGGCCTTATCAGATGGACTTATGTCCCTTCTGGTCATATCCCATCATGCTTATACAATGATCACACAACAAACTTCAGAAGAAACTGTATGCAGACTCGTAGCGTTTGGAGACTGGTTTCTCAGTGGGGCTTCAGCTTTGAGTCTTGCATGCCTTGCATTGAATCGATATTTTGTGATTGTATGGCCTAATAAGCACCGGTTGGCATCTGACACCGTTGTGTGTATTTTAATCGCTCTGGCGTACATTATTCCAGGCATAGCTGTTCTGCCAGGATTGTTTGGAACAGCTGGTAAGGCAGGGTTCGATGAGAAAGGATCAAGATGCAATTTGATTGAAGAAGTTAGTGCAAAGTACAAAATCATACTGATTGGGTTTCTGGGAATTTTTCCAATTCCATTTATCTCTTATTGCTACATTCATATCCTGTGGGAAGTTCACAGAAGTAGACAAAGAGTAACAGACATGAACCAGCCTCAACAAGTGACTGCTGCAAACAGGTTCCGTGCGAACATGAAACTGACAAAAACAGTTGGTGTAGTATTTTTAGCCTACATTATCACTTACCTGCCTGCGGTGATCATCAATGTGGTTGACAGAACGCAAGAGCCTTGGACATTTGCACGACAGACTACTCTGTTTCTTGTTTACTTTGGTGCCTGCATTAATCCTTTTGTATATGGACTGCAGAACATGCAGTTCCGTCAGGCTTATAAGATTGTCTACTGCAGGCAGTGCCAGCAGCAAGTTCAGAATAACATCAGCCACACTTAGTTTACTTAAGTTCTCTATCCAGTTTTCACACACCACCTGGAATTCCTGGAAAGTCCTGAATTTTTAGCTCAGCTGACTATAAGTCATCTGAGCTATAGTCGTGGTCCATTGTCCGTCATCCGTCCGTCTGTCCGTATGTCCGTCTGTCTGTCCGTCCGTAGATGTGGCACGTTTTGAAACCGTAAGACCTAGGAATCCAAAATTCAGCATAATGTTAGATGTCCCCAAGATCTCCTACCAAGCCGAAAACTGGGTCTTTGCGACTTCGTTCCTTTGAGAAATTAAGGAAAAACCTCAATTTTTTATTAAAATCCTATTTTCACACTTCAGGACTGCCTAATATCAAAACCACTCATCTGTTTTTCCTCATATTTACCATAAATATTCCTCTATATAGTTCCTATGTACATGTCAGAAATTAAGTCTGTGAAAAATAAATTCTCTAAGTTATGGGCCTGAACATAATGGACTTTGTAAAAAATCAGGAAAAATATTTACTCACTTATCATGAAAAATTTTGAAACTAGAGTCCCAAGTATATAACTATGATTAATTAAGATTCAATTGTTTATCCAAAATTAGATCTGAATTTTGTAAATTTTTTAAGTTATTAGCATAAAAATAAAATCAGTACCTTAAATTTTGCCCAACTTTGACCATGACACATTTTTTCCTGTAGGTACCATTGATTTAATATTCACAGCATGTAAACATAAATATTTAATTTGTTTAAATCTGAAATTTGAAAATAAAAGCTTGAAAATTAAGTTAGTTATTGATTTTGTCTTGAGGCTCTATTGTAGTCATTTGCTCAGATTACAGATGCAGGGTCCAACTCAAGGTCACTGGAAGTCAGCTATGCCAGGGTTTCTGATTTGTTACAGTCACTGGGGGAGATCCCCTGCTGTGACAGGTGTACAGTTATTCTCATATTACCATCCCAATAACCCCCCCCCCCCCCCCCCCCCCCCCCCCGGCAAACCCAACCCACCCTGTGTTATGCAGTATTTGTTATTGTTTTCACTGTATCTCCTTAATTGTAATGCTGTTTCCACTCCGATATGCAAAAACTTTCCTTGAAAAAGTAATTCAAGGTGTAATCCAGAAGATGTAATGTTGTGTAATGTAGCATTCTTTTAAATGATTTTAATAAATATAATTGAACCCACCAGTATGCTTTAATTTATAAAATATGAAGCACATTATGGATAAATAAAGACACAATCAAAAATTGTGAAATCTAAATTAAGTATTATTTTTAGATATTTAGTGTTTTGCAGATTTAAAAGATATATTTAAAAGACCAACCATGGCCTTTATTACCTCTTCCTCTTCCACTTTATCTCCATTTGATATTATTTTAGATTTTTACCTTCAAGGTCAACTTCAGCTGAGCACAGTGACCCATTGGTCCCTTGTTTAATCTTCTCAAAATATTCTGAAAATAAGCATTTGAATGGCAAATTTCGGGAATACTTAAGCTGTGTATTAAATTACTCCAGTTATATTTTACGCCAGCTTTTCACTTACCTTTCTGTACAATTTATGTGATTGTCAATGAGGGCTGTGCCTTTTTGTTGAGAAATATGTATATACTTTCTATAACAGACTGTATCTGCCTCTTCATGTTCCAATTACAACCTGAGGCTTGATCTTGATTGTAGCATACATATACATGTATATACTTTTCATTACAGGCTGTATGTGTCTCAGCATGTTCCCATTGCAATGTGGCCTGTGTCTGGTTGTTGAGATATATGCATACACTTTCCATAACTGATTGTATCTGCCTCTAAATGTTCCAGGTACAACAAGAGGCTTAATCCTGATTGTTGTTAAGGCCATATCAGCCCTCTGACATTACAACCAGATTACTGGCTGTCAGTGCCTTTAAATCTAGGTCTGAGGAACACATTATAAGGCTCCATGAGGATGTAAATATATTCGTCATTTTTGACAATGGCTCATGGCGTACAGGTACATTGTTAATTGACAGACTAATTGTCAGCATTGTACACTTTCTCACAACACAAAACAAAAGTGACAAAAGTTCAGTTTTAACTCAGCATATTGGTTAAATCCTTTGCATGTTTGTTGAATTTGTGACTGCATGAAAACAAGCATTGCTCGCACGGGTTACTGGATGCAGTCAACTTGTACGCAATACAGAAAATGACTCATTACCATAGAGATGGAGTTTCAGTTTGGGTTGTGAGTTAACAAATATTCTCTTGTGTTAATTCATCATTCATAGCACAATGTTAAGATTACGGGCTGTTTACCACAATGTGAATGCAACATGTAAGACCACTGCAATGCATTCCTTGATATTGCTTGTATCATGAATCAAGTAGGTTTACCAGCCCAGTTCTCATTGCCTACTGAGTCAGCTTGTCACAGCTAGATTGTTGTATACATATACATGTAAATACTTCTTATAACAGGCGGCATGTGCCTCAAAATGTTTCAGTTGCAACATGAGGCTTGATCCTGATTGTTGTATATATATGTATATACTTTTCATTACAGGCAGTATGTGCCTCATGATGTTCCAATTACAACATGGCTTGTGCCTGGTTGTCAAGATATATGTATATACTTTCCATAACTGACTGTATCTGCTTCTACATGTTCCAATAACAACATTAGGCTTGATCCTGATCCTTGTTTACATATATATGCTTGTATATACTTTTCAGTACAGGCTGTATGTACCTCAACATGTGGCAATTACAATGAGAGGCCTTAGCCTGGTTGTCAATATATATGTATGTATATATATTATATATATTTAATTACAAGTTGTATGTGCCTCATCATGTGGCAGTTACACTAAGGGGCCTGTGCCTGGTTTTCAATAATTATGTAAATATATGTATGTATTTAATTACAGGCTGTATAAGCCTCAACATGTGGCAGTTGAAGCAGGAGATTGTGTCTTGTTGCCCTGTACATGTATATACATTAAATTACTGGTTGTATGTGCCTCAACATGTGGTAGTTTTACAAGAGGCCTGAGCCTGATTGTTGATATATATGTTTAGGGAAGAATGAGAATCTGGGAAGATCCGGAATCCTCCCGGGAAAAATTAGAATTCTGATTTTTCCCGGGAAAAATGAGAATCCATAGAAGGTATGAAGGGATTCCCATTCTTCCTGGGAAGAATGGGAATTATTGACGCCAACTTAACTCTTTTAATTTTTTTCATACTTATTCTCATTTCAGAAAGAAACTTTGATTATCTTTTTTTCACATTAACTCTGAATTGTTCAAGTGTTAAAAAAGAAATAAATAGTACAATCACACAAAATAGAAATAATGTGAATAAAATATGAAGCTGACAAAAAGTGTTTTATATATATATATAACAAGTTCATTTTTTAGCTCAGCTGACTAAAAGTCATCTGAGCTATAGCGATCACTCTTTGTCCGTCGTCCGTCTGTCCGTCTGTCCGTCCGTTAACCAGGCACAAATCGTAACCGCTGGACCTAGAACCTTGTAACTTGGGATTCTGAGAGGTCTATAAAAAATCTCCTTGGAAACCAGAAATTAGGTCTCTGTTACCCATATCCTTCGAGCTATGTGGCCCCAAAGTACCCCCCAGAAAAGTCAAAAATTTCATACAAAAACTTCAATATCTCATTAACTACTTGACTGATGGTCATGATTTTTGGCATACATATTGATCATGAGATGTTACATCACTTCCTGCAGACTGGTGGCGCCACCTGTATTTTTCGATTTTTTACGAATTTTTTTCTTTTTTTTGAGACCTTTAAAGATGTGGTTATCTGTCAACAGGGTACAAATCGCAACAACTGGACCTAGAATCTTCATTCTTGTCATGCAAGGAGGCCCATGAAAGGTGCCTGTGGAAATTTAAAATTAGGTCTCTGTTACCCATATCCTTCAAGCTATAGGACTCCGAAGTATCCCTCAGAATAATGGACAATTTGATACAAAAACTGAAGTATCTGAACAACTAATGCAGAGATCACCATGATTTTTTGCATGGATATTGACCATTAAGTGTTTTTATTAGTTTCTGCAGACTGGTGGAGCCACCTGTATTTTTGTATCCGCCAAAACGAAGTTTTGCGGATACTATGTTTTTGACTAAGTTCCTCCGCCGCGGCGGCGTTCGTTTCCAGAGAGCTCCTCAGAGACTAATGGACCGATTTTTCCCAAACTTACACCTATTATCGGGTCACATGTGAACTGGTGCCTAACCAATTTGCATTGACCTCTGACCTTTCCTCTCTATCCAGTGTCCATTTGTGGGTCTGTTTCCACTCATAAACCCTCATATCTCGGGAACCGTTTGACCGATCAGGAAATAAAATTGATACAAATGTAGCCCTTGGATTGCTTTATAACATACACAAAAAATGGTGGCGCCACCTGTAACCATGTTTGCACAGTGTCCATCTGTTCATCTGCCTTGGGTTAAAATCACTCATATCTCTGCAGTGAATTGATTAATTCACCTGAAATTCGTCATGTGTATACATCCAGGATAGCGTTCTTGATTTTATGACAGGTGGCGCCACCTACGTTCACGTTCACGCTGATGACATCCAAGCTTATATCTCGGGAACCGTTTGACCGATCAGGAAATAAAATTTATACAAATGTAGCCCTTTGATAGGTCTGTAACATACACAAAAAATGGTGGCACCACCTGTAACAATGTTTGCACAGCGTCTGTCTGTTAGTCTGCCGTGGCCTAAAATTACTCATTTCTCTGTAGTGGTTCGACATAACTGCCTAAAATTTTGCAGGTTTATACATCGTGGACAGCTTTCTTGATTTTATGACAGGTGGCGCCACCTACATTCTAGTTAACGCTTGACACATCCAAGCTCATATCTCAGAAACCATTTGACCGATTGGGCCAAAATTGTGCATGTGTTTAGATCTCACATAGGTCTTTATCATTAACAAAACTGGAGGGGTTACCTGCAAAGATTTTTGCACAGTGTTTGTCTGTTTGTCTGCCATGGGCAAAAATCGCTCATATACATGTAGTGGTTTGACTTTTCTGCCTAAAATTTTGCAGGTGTATACAACTTGGACAGCTTTCTCGATTTGTGGTAGGTGGCACAACCTACATACACATTTAGGCTGCAGACATCCATGCTAATATGCAACATCCCCTTGCCACTCAATCCATGCCTCACTATCCGATTTTGGCAGATACATGTAGTCACTTGTCGGTTACCCGCATTCTAGTTTTAAAAGTTTACACATTTTTCTCTATTTTTGAGATATATAAATACAGACTAAATCTTGGCCTGTTGGTTAATCTGTTTGATGCTTCAGTTGAATGGGTATATACTACCATTCTGATGATAAAATTTCCTTTTGCGAATCTCTTCCCAGTCAGCTGAGCGTCATGACCCATGGGTCACTTGTTTTAATAATTTTATAATAATAGCTAGGTCAGGTTTCTGAGATGAGGTTCACTGAGAATTAAAAAAAAAAATTATGTTTAAAGGGCTTAGGAATAACTACACTTGTTGACACAAAGTATTATGATGCTATTTGTGTGTTTGTTGATCTGACCCCTTTGATCAATAAACATCAATCAGTATTGATTGTGATGCAGTGCGATCAAAGGTTGTAGTCATAATGTGTTTTCTACTTTTTTTTTAGGACAAAAAATGTTACAGTTCTTTTAGCAATGGTCAGTTAATAACATTAAAGTTTGGTTATAATACCGTAGTAAAATATGCAAACTTAACCCACCTTAACTATTAAAAGGATATCATTTAATAAATTTGAGCTGGCTGGGAAAAATAAGAATTCTGGTTTTTCCCGGGAACAATCAGAATTCTCATTCTTCCCAGGAAAAATGAGAATCAAATCATAGTATGAAAAGATTCTGATTTTTCCTGGGAAGAATTGGAATTCCCATTATTCCCGGGAAAAATCAGAATTCACATTTTTCCCGGGAAAAATCAGAATTCTCATTTTTCCCGGGGGGATTCTGGATCAGCCCAGATTCTCATTCTTCTCGACATATATATATATATATATATATATATATATATATATGTCAAGGCCCAGATCCCAATCTGGAACAATTGGCGATTGGTCCAATTCAGTTTACGATTGGGATTTAGGCTGGACCAAATCCCAATCGGGATCTGGTCTGGACTAATTCCCAATTTGGTCTGGACCAATTGCTGATTGGTCAAGATCAGGATTTGGGCCTTGACATATATATATATATATATATATATATATATATATATATATATATATATATATATATATATGTAATCACAGGCTGTAGGCGCCTCTGCATGTTATAGTGACACTAGGAGATTTGTGCCTGGTTGTTGCCGTACAAGAATATACCTTTCCTTACAGGCTGTATATGCCTCATTGCCTGATTGCCTTTTCATTATACACCCATCTATGAGGGGTATCATGGTGTACCCATGGTCTGTCCGTCTGTCTATTGGTTAACTTAACTGTCACTGTGATGACTTACAGGGGTTTTGATGGATTTTCTTGAAACTCACTAAAGCTACTTACCAGTAGATTATCTTGCCTGAGTTTGATTATGAGCATAATCAGAGGTCACTAGGCAGCTTTGTGTTGTCGCCTTGATAACTTAACAGGAATATGATGAATTTTTATCAAACTCAAGAGAAATAGTAATCATATTGCATAATGCATATTTAATGAGGTCATAGGTCACCAGACTTTGGTGGCACTGTGATGACTTACCATTATGAATATTAACTAATACAGTTTCTCTCCTTAATTTCATTCTCATGAAAATTCATGCATATTAAAGAGGTCAGAGGTGGCATCATATGCCATGGGCGAATTATGCACCATCTGCGGTGCTCTTGTAAGGACTTATCTTCACAGGTATATGCCTCACAATGTAGCATTTTGTTACGGGGTGACATAAAAAAAAGTGGACCAAACTGTTTCGCTAGTGAAGCTTGCTTTGCTAGCGAAGCGGTTGATATGCCAGACTTGTGTGCCACCGATATAGGTTCGAATCCCGAATCGGCCTGATATTTTCCCCTGAATAATTTGTCTTCGTAAAAAAATGGGGGCTTTCCGGGATGAAGGTAAACTTTTTGGCCCAGGGAATAAGCTCACCAAAGTGTGACTCCTGGGATAATTAGTCTTGTTCTGATAGTAGAACGTTCTTAAGAGGGGGTGTGTTACAGGGTGACATAAAAAAACGGACCGAAATGTCTTGCTAGTGAAGCTTGCTTTGCTAACGAAGCAGATGGTACACCGGACTTGTGCGCCACCGACATGGGTTCGAATCCCAGATCGGCCCAATATTTTCCCCTGAATAATTTGTCTTTGTAACAATTTACATCAAGAGGCTTAATGTGTCAAGTTGCTTTATATATGCTTTTCATCACAGACTTATTTGCCACAGCCTGTGGAAATTACACTGGAAGGCTTATGCCTGGTTGCCTATTTATTTATAAGTACTTTTATAGAGCAGTCACAACAGAGGCTTTTGCCTGTTTACATAATAATGTTTGTCTCTTACAAGACCATGCATATGCATTATTCATTGATATTTATGAAAAATAACCCTTGCTTGATGGTTCTTTATTCACACTTTTCAAAAGAGCCTACCTGTGCTTTTAGGACTAGAACTTGAAAGTCTTATTCAAGCTTGCATGCTTTTCAACCTTTAACTCTTCAGACTATCAGTTGTAGGTCCTACTTCAACCTTTGAGACTTAAGATGAGAAGTTATATGTCTCACTAGAACTCATGTTCCCCATCATGTGCTGTGACACTAATGACTAAATGATGTAGGGCTCACATGTATCTCACCTTGAAACCCTTAACACTTGGAATTGTAGGTCTTACTAGAGATCACATGTGCCTAAACCTGTGGCTCTAAAGACTAGAAGCTGTAGGTTTCACTGTAGGTTACATGTGCCTCTACCTGTGACTCTTAAGACAAGAAGATGCAGGTCTCACTGTAGGTCACATGTACCTCAACCTGTAACCCATAACACTTGATATTGTGTTTCTTACTAGAGCTCATATGTGCCTCAACCTGTGACTCTAAAGACTTAAAGTTGTAGGTCTCACTGAAGGTCACATGTGCCTCTACCTGTGACTCTAAAGACTAGAAGCTGTAGGTCTCACTGTAGATGACATGTACTTCAACCTGTAACCAATAACACTTGATATTGTGTTTCATACTAGAGCTCATATGTGCCTAAACCTGCGACTCTAAAGACTAGATGCTGTAGGTCTCACTGTAGGTCACATGTACCTCAACCTGTGACTCTTAAGACTATAAGTTGTAGGTCTCACTGTAGGTGACATGTACCTCAACCTGTAACCCATAACACTTGATATTATGTTTCTTACTAGAGCTCATATGTGCCTCAACCTGCAACTCTTAAGACTAAAAGTTGTAGGTCTCACTGTAGGTCACATGTACCTCAACCTGTGACTCTGAAGACTATAAGTTGTAGGTCTCACTGAAGGTCACATGTACCTCAACCTGTGACTCTAAAGACTAGAAGCTGTAGGTCTCACTGTAGGTGACATGTACCTCAACCTGTAACTCATAACACTTGATATTGTGTTTCTTACTAGAGCTCATATGTGCCTCAACCTGTGACTCTAAAGACTTAAAGTTGTAGGTCTCACTGAAGGTCACATGTGCCTCTACCTGTGACTCTAAAGACTAGAAGCTGTAGGTCTCACTGTAGATGACATGTACTTCAACCTGTAACCAATAACACTTGATATTGTGTTTCATACTAGAGCTCATATGTGCCTAAACCTGCGACTCTAAAGACTAGATGCTGTAGGTCTCACTGTAGGTCACATGTACCTCAACCTGTGACTCTTAAGACTATAAGTTGTAGGTCTCACTGTAGGTGACATGTACCTCAACCTGTAACCCATAACACTTGATATTATGTTTCTTACTAGAGCTCATATGTGCCTCAACCTGCAACTCTTAAGACTAAAAGTTGTAGGTCTCACTGTAGGTCACATGTACCTCAACCTGTGACTCTGAAGACTATAAGTTGTAGGTCTCACTGAAGGTCACATGTACCTCAACCTGTGACTCTAAAGACTAGAAGCTGTAAGTCTCACTGTAGGTGACATGTACCTCAACCTGTAACTCATAACACTTGATATAGTGTTTCTTACAAGAGCTCATATGTGCCTCAACCTGCGACTCTAAAGACTAGATGCTGTAGTTCTCACTGTAGGTCACATGTACCTCAACCTGTGACTCTGAAGACTATAAGTTGTAGGTCTCACTGTAGGTGACATGTACCTCAACCTGTAACCCATAACACTTGATATTATGTTTCTTACTAGAGCTCATATGTGCCTCAACCTGTGACTCTTAAGACTAAAAGTTGTAGGTCTCACTGTAGGTCACATGTACCTCAACCTGTGACTCTGAAGACTATAAGTTGTAGGTCTCACTGAAGGTCACATGTACCTCAACCTGTGACTCTAAAGACTAGAAGCTGTAGGTCTCACTGTAGGTGACATGTACCTCAACCTGTGACTCTAAAGACTTAAGTTGTAGGTTTGTTGGGAAGCACAGGACTCAAAACCGGGAGATGATGAGTTCAAATCTCAAATGATACCCACCCTGGAAAAGGATTCCCCAGGCTTAATAGGAAGGCCATGCTCAAAGGCCATATAATCATTGACTCACTGATGAGTGCATCTTTAGGGATCCTTAATGTAATGACCCAGTAATGGGGGATGATTACACACTGCGGACCAGCATGGTATTCTGGTTTATTCTAGGAATAAAATGAGACTCAGCCTGTGCTAACTCCCTGCTACTTGATTTGCCACTAGATGTCCTTGTTGAATGTGTTTGGATTATTTTGACAAGCCCCCTGACAAGTTATGAACACATAGATATAAACAAAATGAACAGCCTATGTACCGTGGGATTGACATTTTCTTTCCTATTTGTATATAAGGTTCAAGGGATTACCTTAAGTCAATTGACATCAAATATCAGAATAGGTCCCTTGAAATTGTTTGTAGGAAAAAATTTGGTTTCTTGGAAAACTTACTACTTGTATGTAGGTAATAATGATATTTTTGTATTTATGTCAGTATCTTACATTGAAGTTTGTAGATACTTTTTTCATATGCAAAACATGAAATTATCGACAGACAATTTAAAATACCTGAGATGAATGGTTGGTTTTGATTGATTATTATCATAGTTTTGGCGGGAGCAGTAAACTCAGCCAGCTATACTTACGGTAATCTGCCTTGTGTAGCGGATATTGCTCTTATCGTCTGAGTGGTCACAGCATGGGATGATTATATCTTACAGAGAAACTTTGATGTATGTAATTGACAAGAAATTAAAAGGAAATAACTGGGCCTCAAGCTTATCTGAAACCCACCTGCAGACTGATAATCTGCTTGTGAGTGTGACTTTGTATATAGTGTGTGGGTGTGTGTGGTAAGATGGTTTATGGGTTATGTCTATTGATGATGATGCAAAATATGTGCATTAGCTTAGCATCCTAGAAACTTGGAATTGATTCTGCTTCCCATTGAATAAAGATTTACATATGAAGTTTTGGTGTAGCTGATATTTCAGTACAATGTAGATGATAGCACCATACAAGCTGTAATTGAAATTTCTTGAACAAACATGAACACAGGAGACCAGGTTTTATAAAGAATATAAGGAAATTATCTTGTTCTGGTACAGGTATTTCAGTTTTGTGATGATGATGATATACTAATGATAATGGTTGATAATGCTGATGATGCTAATCTGGGTGGTGGTTGTGATTATGATGGTGATGATGATGCAGGTTGGGATGATGCATTGTGATGATGAAGATGTTGATGCTGATGATGAATTGGATTGCCTACTAGTATTATGACCTTTTTACCCTACCTTTTTTACTATACCTTTTTCCTATTATTGACATATATGTCTTATATGCTATATATAATAACTGACATGTGCAGTGTAAATGGGCTATTGCATGTTGTTTACATCTCAGTATTCACTGTTAACACATAAAACAAGTGCATTTACAATAAATACTCAGTGAAAAAAAAGATACATTATACAAATAATATACACATATGCAAATATATACATGATATATGATCATATTTTATTGGGGTATTAAATGTCAACACACACACACACAGAGAAATACATGTCTCAGTGATGGGCCATAGCTGCTCCATTTTCCCCATTCAGATATACTAGTATAAATAGTTGAGGAAAGACAACTTGACCTGCTGAGTAGAATAGTTGTACCATCATTTTTCCAATTTGCTTATTTACTAAGTGTGTTCTGTATGTTGTATGATTACATGTTGTTATGTAATAAAAAAAAATGCAATCAAGTGTTTATTTCTTACTATGGTATCCCAGACTTAAAGTTGGGGATATCACAGTTTCAGTACAGTCACACTTGTCACTGCCACTATAGATATAAATCTTGTAAACACGAAACTGTGGTCCTTGCTTTGAGCCACCATCCTTTATGCCCATAAAAAAAATATTGGTTGTAGCAGATAGTCATTTAATCAAGCGATGTGAATATTGGTTACCATATACTGTAAAATTCCTTGCAGAAGTCGCATCCTTATTACTAGTCACACCCTGACTTTTAGGTTCCCCCTGGGGAATATCTGTTGAAGTTTTGTTTCAAGAAAAGTCCATAATACAAGTTGCTACAGAAGAATCCCAACCACCTGGTAACTATTGAATTTAAGAATCATGGCTCCATGTGACTAGCCAACACCAATGTAGTACTCTGGTTTAAACTTGATAAACCATTTAAAACACAAAAATTATTAAACATTTCAAATACAATGCTTACATATAAGAAATAACAACAGTTTCATAACATATAAGGGCAGGGTTGTATTGTCAGATCCGATTTATATAGTGGGTCAGAGTCCCTGGGTCAGCTGTGTAGGATAAGATTTTTTTCTTTCAGACTATGTCTTAATGCAGTTTTACAAGCCTATCACAATAACAACAGTCAGGTGTCCTTATTAGGCTATTTTTGCTTGCTTTTGAGCACATATTAGTCAATTTTTTTTAGAAAATGGCCATACAAAACAGGTGAAATTGTGAACTTTGGTGATCCTTTTTTTTGCATTTGGCAGGTGGTAGCTAAATCAAGGTAGATTTCAAGTGGAAAACTATCCGTGCAAGGGTAAAACAGCAGGTGGACCCTTGCTACTTTCTTCAACAAATTTTAGATACTTATACTCAGCACAGGACTGACGTGATTATAACTTGCAGGTGGCACAACCTCTTTCTGCAGTGATAAGTCAGTAAATAAGAACACTTTTGACCTACATGATATGCAAGGATTACTTGGAGCAGAACAGAACAGAACAGAACAGAACTTTATTCAGGAAAAAGGCCTCAGGCCCAAAGTTCCAAACATTTCAATAAATATTCAATTTAAAAAGTACATAAATCCAATGGAAGGTAGCAGTCTTATATTTTCTAGTAAACACTGCCATTAACACAAGTAAAAGAACTGCATACCTACATACATATAAATCTGTTTTGCCATCATCTGTGAGGATAAACATAATTACATTTCAATAAACAGTCAATTAAAAAATTACAACAATATAATGTTAAGTAACAGTCTTAAAATGACTAATCAATCGTGCCATAAACACATGTAACATTATTGCACACCTTAGTACACAATGAATCTATTGTGCTGTCAAAGTGAGTACTGTTTAAAATACATAATTCAACCATCTATCATTTTCCGTCTCCTCAAAAACGAATTAAACACATATGCAGCAACTTTTGATATTTCAAATGGATTATCTAAATTAAATAATTTTATAAATTTTTGTGATTACTTGGAGCAACCCAATCCAATGAATACTATATTGAATGAATTATTTTCACAATGTTCCCACAGGACTTAGAATTTGCTAATCATGAATAACATGAGCAGAACAGTTGTTAGCACCCAATCAAGTTACTGTTGGCAATGTAAACAGTCAATCAAGGGCAAAGTTTGCATAATTTAGGTGACTCTCCGAAATGAACTATTAGTCTGTACCAGTACCTCTGTCTGCATGTTTTCCTGGATATTTTTTACACAAAGGAGACATACAGTATAAAAAAATTCTAGGCACAAGGTTGCAGGAGCTATACCGCTGACTGCCAATTGAATAATAATTTCTTACCTTGCTCTAAATTCATATGACCCAATTATAATCACACATATGGCAAAATACTGCACCATGATTACGATATATTTATCACTTGAGAACAGAGATATAACAATTCAAGCTGATGATGTCAGTCAGAGGGATATAATATGAAACCTCACTATTGTCTTATAAACAGCTCTTGCAACCAAAGATATAGAAAGCCTTCCATGTGTTTTGGTATAATTAGGTCTAAGGGGTGGAGCATAAGAGCTGCTGTTGATAGGTCAATTGCGCCCTTGTCTGCAAGTTTTGTGAGTGGGAGTGTGATACTAGGTGTGATTATAGGATTACTGTGTTGATGAATTACAGATTTGTTTTCCTATAAATATATGTACTTGTATGAAACTCTTCAAATATATTGGAGGAAATAAAGATTATCAATTAATTTTGACAACTTCTGACATGGAGGGCTCCTAAAATAAAGTACAAGTCATTAGGCCTTATTAATTCTGTTTTCTAATGCAAAGAAACATTAACTGTCTAGTAAGAACATGAAATGACAGCTTACAGACTTCCACTCGTATAACTTGTTTTTAAGCACTTCATTATTCTTGTAAATTGCACCCAATCTGTCTGAAAATGACAGCTTGATACATGATGGATTAAAATATCAAGATTTGTTTAGTGAAAATATCAAGCCTCATGATGTGTCAAAATCTTTTCCAACCATTCTTAAGGACAGTATGTTAAGATTTTATGGATTCTCACCATTTAAACTAAAACAAGGTTTTAGTCCACTGTCATCAGAGGGAAGAATAAAATGGTCCATGTTCCTCCTTCCATGAGTCTCTTCTACCCCTTCTTTTATAATAGGTACTGCAAATTGTCTATTTTAAGCTGCATATCTATTATAACTTCCTAGAAGCCATCAATTTTGACAGAGCTAGAATGCTATCGAGACTATTTATTGTGTGCATGAGTGCTCAGCATCTACTAGTAGTGTGAACTTTTGCCAGTAGACTGCTCCACTTGCATAAAACAAAAATGGCCGCAATATACAGAGGGCAAGCTACATTGTTCCTTTACTTGCTAAAGTTAATTACCATCCATTGTTGCAATAAATTTGTTCATATATAAAAGACACTCTGAAATTTACTACTTAAATATTAACTGAATCGAGAATTGAATCAAAGGTAAAGAATTGATGAAATGAATCAACTCAAAGGCCCCACACACTGCACAGGCCTACTCTTTTTGCTTTTAGAAAGCTGTATTTGTGATATCATTTCCAGCTAGAATTTGGTCTCTGTAATTTCTTCACCTAGGTCATTACCAAATCCAGTCTGAAGTCAGGAACCTATATGTATATATGTTTCCATGAAAAATCAGTTTTTTTTCTGTGTTTGTGTCCAATGTCAACCTGCCTCCATGAACCTGGTTACAATGGCAGTAAGAAGGCAGGTCTTGTCCCCCGATCATGCCCGGTGGACTAAATATTGTCACATTTATCCATATTTCTGGGTAAGGAGATTTAAGCAAATTAGATGTTGATTTTGACTTTATTCAGATGATCAGTCAGACAAAATTACACAACAGGAATATAAAGTGACCTGATTTATTTCTGATACTCTCCTTTGCAACAGCTGCACATAATTGATTTAACATGATGAACATCTTTATAAAACCCAAGTTAATTGATTGCTTAATGAAAAATATGAGATAATTAAATTCAATTTGTTGTAAACCTACTTTTTAGCTCACCTGACTTTCACTACAGGAAGTGATATTTGTTCCACAAATCTTGGATAGGGAATCCATTGGCATGGTGCCAAGTCATGCTTTTTCCTAGTTGTTAAGCAACCATCAACCAGCCGAAAAGAAAGGCTTGACCATATCAGACTGAAATAAAATAGCAAAGATTAGGTACATGCAGGCTTGCATTACTTACTAATGGGTTTGTTACTTAAAGGGGCCAATCACCTATCTGACCTTTATAAACTAAAGGTTATCTTTAATAGGCAAAAACGTGGATATCACCGCACAGAGGCTGATTTTTTTGTTTATACCAATGTTTTATAATATGTGGGGGCCCGCCAAAATAATCAAAACTTATTCAACAAGGGCATCTGGCAGGAGGTCCGATAAGCCAGAGCTTTGCAAATGGCGTTGTGCATCAACTGCCCTTTCTGCCTCTGTATATATGCAACCTACCACCTCAGGTTACATGTTTTCCTTTTTGTCAACATTGCTGTGTTTACATGTTGTATATATGCAACCTACCACCTTAGGTTACATGTTTTCCTTTTTGTCAACATTGCTGTGCTTACATGTTGTTGATAAAAAAGTTCATACATCCTTCACGAAGGCTTTATAAGAACTTTTCAAAACCAAAATTACCCTTAGATCATTAATATATACACAGATGAAGCCAGAAATCACATTAATTCTTTATCAAAATGTAGGTGAATGGGCACCTTTACCAGTTATCCACACATCATGGAGTTAGACACAGATATTTATCACATGTAAAATATAAATAAGCTTAAATACAAGTCTCACAGAAAGAAACTGAAGCAGTCAGGTCTAGACACTTTGGTATTCCAAGAATTTTGTATTTACTAAGGCTACATTCTAGCCATTGTTGAGCTGCTTGAATATCACTGCTACCTGTGGATGCTTTTTTTCTCAGCTGACTATATGTCAGCTGAGCTGTAAAGATTAACCTGCAGCAGGAACTTGTTTGACGCTGTTCTGTTTATATAAATTAAGACTGTTTAAGACATCAGTGTTCTGCAAGGTAGCAAGGACTGTCAAATAGAACCTTTGGAATGATTTCTTATATATTATTCAGTCCGACCACAGGCCTGATGAGTTTATTACATTATGACCGTCTCTCCGGCATCCATCCACAATCACATAAAAATGCTTATTCTCCTTTATTTTTTCACCTATATGGATTCTGTATGTTTTATCAAACAGGGCTAGGTATGGGCTTTTAAACTTCTACACAAAAATACTTTTCCTTTATCTACTGACTGATTTTGAGTCTGCTTGTTTTATCTGATTGGTCCTGGAGCTATTTTAAACTTTACCGGTACACGGAATTTTACCTGCAGGTGGAGGCTGCTGAGATACAAACTTTCTGTGATGTAAAGTTCATTTTATGCACCGAGTAAAAAATTGTATAAGTCTATGATGCAGGGGGGCCAGATTAGCACTGCATTATTGACATTCAGGTTTATTAATGACAAGTGTCATATGCTGCTTACATACTATACACTCAGTTCCACCAATTTGTGTCTGCTTGTTTTTATATTCTCCTCATATGACGGGAGTATTATAAGGTATACCCATCGTTCGATAACTTACTGGGGCTTTGATGGATTTTTACGAAACTCACTATAACTACGTACCAACAGTTTATCTCGCCTGAGTTTGATTATGGGCAACATCTAGGCATACCGTATTAAATAAGGTCACTGGTCACTAGGCTACTTTGTGGTGTCGCTGCGATAACTTACAAAGAATAGGGATTTTGATCAAACTCATCAGAATTGTTAATCAATAAAATATCTCACCTAAGTTCAATTTCCAGCAAAAATACATGCATATTCAATGAGGTCAGAGGTCACCACACTTTAGAGGCATCTTAATTGGTGACTTACCAAAAATGAAACTCATTATACATATTAACCAATAAACTTTCTCACCTGAATTACCTTCTCATAAAATTCCATGCATATTTAATGAGGTCAGAGGTTCACCAGATTCCAACAGTCATATAGTGCCTGTTCTTGGTGCTCTTGTTCATTTCCATTTGCTTGTCGAACTGTCATTTTTCCAAAGTAAAATAAAATGACTTTTTCTGTTGGAAAAAATAACAAATATTACATTTACGGTTGACTTATCTATATTCATGCAGCAGTTATTAATAACAAGACTGGTTTTACTCAGAAAGTTTAGCTCTGCATCTATCATGATGACTTGACAGCATAGGGAAGGAAGGGTCGAGGTAACTAATTTAATTGTATCTGCTGAAACAAAGTTTTGTGGATACTATGTTTTTGACCAGGTTCCAATGTCTCTGCCATCACCACGTTTATTTATGGAGAACTCCTCTGAGACCCTTAGACCGATCTTTCCGAAACCCGGCATAGTTATTTGCTCACCTATATAGTTGTGCCTAACAAAGACTGGCGGCACCACCTGCAGTCCTTATTGTACAGTATGAATTGGGGTGTATTTTTGACAACAGCCCATATCTTTGGAGTGTGTCAATTTATTGAGCTGAAATTTTGTATGTCCATAGATCATGGATCTCTTCATCTCTTACTTAAGACTGGTGGTGCCACCTACAATGATTTTAGAGTGGCGTCCATCCATGCATTTGCCATATGTTCATCTTAGTGATTGGTTCAACATATTTGGCTGAAATTGTGTATGTCAATAAACCTTGGATACTTCCACCTCATATTCAATCTGCAATCGTTTTTGTGTGGGGTGCATCTGTATGTTTGCTTCAGGTGAAAATTGCTTTTATCTCAGCATTGGTTCAATGTATGGGTCTGAAATTTGACATGTACATCCATCTTAGAGAGTTTTCTCAGAGACCAGACAGGTGGCACCACCTACCTTAGCTTTTTCATAGTATAAATTAATGCCCTTTTCTCAGGAGTGATTTGCCTTATTGGCCTGAAATTGTGCATGTCTATAGATTTTGGATACTTCCATTTCGTTTTCAAGATTGGTGGCACCGTATGCAAAAGTTTTTGTGTGGTGTCCATCCGTATGATGCTTACGTTGAAAATTGCTGATATCTCAGTCGCCATCTGCCCTCATGTTTTGGTGGAATACATTAATGCCCTTTCTCAGGAGTGATTTGCCCTATTGGCCTGAAATTGTGCATGTCCATAGATCAAATACCTCTATCTTGGTTTCAAGACTGGTGGCGCCATCTGCAATTGTTTTTGCCTGTTGTCCATCCATCAGTTTGCTTTGGTAAAAATCGCTCATATTTGAGGAGTGGATTGATGTATCAGCTTGAAATTTTGGCATGTTTATCTGTTTAGGACAGCATTGTTGTAGATGGTGCCATCTGCTGTTATGTTTTTATAGAATACATTGATGTACTTTTTCTCAGTGGTGGATTGGTGTCTTGGCCTGAAATCTTGCAAGGTGTTTTCATTTGTAGGTGTGTTTTTGGTGAAAATTGCATATATTTGAGGAGTTTAATTGGCATCACTGATGCCACAAATTTGGAATCATGTCATGTCAGGAACATTCCATGCCTTACTTTACACATGCCTCAGTGATATGGCGGATACATGAAGTTGCTTGTAGACTACCCATATTCTAGTTAATTTTTGTGTAACAACATTTTTTTCTTCATTATGCAGCAAATACAACACATTCATATAAGCTTCTGATATCAAATACTTCCAGACAGCAAATATTTTTAATCCGACCCTTGGATGGGTGTAAAGTTCTGACTTGCATCATGACATTCAGGCCCCTATCATTTAATTTAGAAAGCCTGAATGTCATGTTGTCATGGCTACTTTTAGTCCCAGTTGTCATTCTGACAGAATCTATATATATCCTGAAAGACCATGGCAGTAATTATTAATCTGCTCCCCCTGAGAATGATAAGTCTTCCCACATTGTCTGCAGGTACATGTAATCTCAGTCCTTCACATACTGGTAAGATGTTACAGAGAGTGTGTTCTTGCAGACCCTCAAAGAATTGGTCTATGATTAATATACAGAATACAGAAACATTAATTAACTCTGATATCTGTATCATCCAAATGATCTGGGTTCTGATAACAACTAATCTTGTAAATTATATGGGTTACAAGGAAATGTATGAAGCTTTAAGGTTAAAAATAGAAGCTTATTATTGTCTGATCTTATAATACCAGCTATAATTAACACCCCGTGTTGTCTTGGAATAGAGGCTTATAGGGGTTGATGAGTCTATTTTTAATAGTATCTTTATTGTATAAGTTTTTAATATTTTTTTTCTAAAAAATAACCTAACATGAATACTGGTACAGGTTTCTTATTATCATAATAATCACTTCTGATTACTCTAATAACTTTTTTTCCAGAGTTTTGTTTCCACAGATGATATTGGTTGCTTGCATGCATGATGTTATTCGGTCATACCTGTTATGATGTTCAGCTCCCCCATATTGACATCCAGTTCCCATGGAAATATTTTTGTGTTTAGGGGCCGTCACTGTTTTTATTTTTGATATATTAAATTTAAATGATTTTTCAGACCACACTTTACAAATAACTATGTCTACAGTGGGTGGACATGCAGCTATATAACCGGTAGTCATGAAATATTTTTATATATATATATATATATATATATATATATATATATATATATATATATAAATATAATGGCAACTATGGGAGCCCCACAAGTGTTTTTTCCCCACACAAATATCAATTGCCCATGAATTGTACCAATAAACCTTTCTACTAGGCTACACAATCAAAGCAAACGTTAGGCTAAAGTATTTACTGAAGAACCAATTAGCTATAGCCAGTCTTTACGTCTAATGAGCGTGCTATAGGTTAAGGTGCACAGGTCTATGGCATCATAGGTAAATTAGAGATCATGTTGGCCGATAGCTGATTCAGCATATATCTTACTGGTAATCCCTGTTTGTCTCATTAAATATGTTGGAGTTGGAATCCATGGCTGTCGGATTGTCAAAGACAATTTTATTGGGATCCATGCATTTGTTTTTGATGAAATATTGTTTGATTGTTAGGTTTGTCAATGGTCAGAATGTCAAGTCACAACTGTACTTTTTAATTCCCAAAACTGAATACATGTATACAACTAATGAATTTAATCAAATGTGAGCCTCCATTGAAACATGAGTACCGTATTTATTCTATTATTTCAACCCCTAAAAAATAATTAACCTTTTTGAAGGTCGAAATGAAGGAGGATATTTCAAAATGATTGCTCTAAAAATTACGAGGTGGTCGAAATAATGGAATCACTTTGTTCCGGAGATGGTCAGTGGGCACCTTAAGTGAGTGGTTGTGTGCATACAGCAGGACAGTATTAGCATGACACTCTAGTGATACTTCACTTTAACAACTATCAACTGAAAGTCTTATATTCTCCAAAATAATATAATACTATTTAATGAAATTCACCTGATCTGATGTCTCATAAACATTGGTTAATCATGTGTTGCCTCAAAGTCCCCTACATATCCATTATGACTTCTATATATGTTTGTGGTGGTAGATGTCAGGGTAATGGTACATGTATTACCGACAATGCAGAATAATGTAAGATGAGTAATGGCTACGCCAAGAAATATTTTTGTTATGTGCGCTGTGATTAATAAAGCCCAGATTAACATAACAAATTGGCCAATAAATTTTTCCTTTCAAAGTAAAAATGGGGCTGGATTTTAGACTAATACTTGGGTTTATTATGGCCCTGATGCTCTACAGCGTTACAGTGCTCTATGATTTCATCAGAGCTGCAAAGCCATAATAGCACAGGGTTCCAGTATAGCTTGTGGGGGGGGGGGGGGGGGGGGGGGGGTCCAAGTTACCATAATGCATGGGAATATTTTGTTTATGTGTATTTTTCATGATTTCCAAAGTTGAAAGTAACTATATGATAACATGATACCATGATAACAATGTTAAATATGTTAATATTTATCATACAGATTTCAGGTTTTATATGCATAAAGCTAGGAATAATCAAAATGTAATTAAATTAAGGAAAGACATAGGTAAGAGCAAAATAAAGCTTTCTCCATTTTGCCTTTCAGGCATGCACAGTTGGGGTTTGTATCTAGAATTTTCATTCTTTAATTAATAGGTTTCTCTGCATGAACTCATTTTAGATGGAAGAAGAAGTAGATGAATCTCATGTCCAGGCTCAGCTAGGTCAGCTTAGTCTGTCTTCAGTGCAAGAGAGCACCTCTAGTCTATCTCCAGTGCAAGAGAGCACCTCTTCACAAGCAGATACAGCTGGAGCCACCGAGAATACAGGTGTGTTACTAATTGCAGGATTAAGTGATAATGAATTATAAATACTCTCTTTTATAGGACCAGATAAATACAATACATATCTTTATAAATCATTCAACTAGAACTCCTGCTGTTATCAGACTTTCATGTATGTACACAATGCAGTGCTTCAATAACTCAGATTTTTTCCTAAATTGAATGGCAAAGCAAGCACTGGCACTTATTCCCATCAATTCAAGATATTATGCATTGTCTGATATATGCTTATATAGTTGCTTATGTCTGTTTTAATGATAAATGAGTATGTCTAGGACATGAAGTGTCCATATGTGAAAAAACCTTTCTTTGAATATGTCTTTGAGAATGTAGTTTTGCTTGTTTTTATGCCCCCGCCACAAATTGGCCAGGGCATATAGTTTTACCCATGTCCGTCATTCCGAAATCAAACAGTTTACGGACTTTTTTTCGCAATGCCTGCAGATATTGGCCTGATTTTTGGTGTGTGGGCAGATAATGACCAGTTACAGATTGAGTTCGCGTTTCGTCCTGGTTGACCTACTTTTGACCGTTTTACGGCTCCAAAACTTAGAAAATTTCATGAAAAATAGAAATTTTCATGACAAATACACATGTACGGACTTTTTTTCACAATGCCTGCAGATATTGGCCTGATTTTTGGTGTGTTGGCAGATAATGACCAGTTACAGATCGAGTTCGCGTTTCATCCCGGTTGACCTACTTTTGACTGTTTTACGGCACCTAAACATAGAAAAATTCATGAAAAATAGAAATTTTCATGACAAATACACATGTACGGACTTTTTTTCGCAATGCCTGCAGATATTGGCCTGATTTTTGGTGTGTGGGCAGATAATGACCAGTTACAGATTGAGTTCGCGTTTCGTCCCGGTTGACCTTCTTTTGACCGTTTTACGGCTCCGAAACTTAGAAAATTTCATGAAAAATAGAAATTTTCATGACAAATACACATGTACGGACTTTTTTTCACAATGCCTGCAGATATTGGCCTGATTTTTGGTGTGTTGGCAGATAATGACCAGTTACAGATCGAGTTCGCGTTTCATCCCAGTTGACCTACTTTTGACTGTTTTACGGCTCCTAAACATAGAAAAATTCATGAAAAATAGAAATTTTCATGACAAATACACATGTACGGACTTTTTTCGCAATGCCTGCAGATATTGGCCTGATTTTTGGAGTGTGGGCAGATAATGACCAGTTACAGATTGAGTTCGCGTTTCGTCCTGGTTGACCTACTTTTGACCGTTTTACGGCTCCAAAACTTAGAAAATTTCATGAAAAATAGAAATTTTCATGACAAATACACATGTACGGACTTTTTTTCACAATGCCTGCAGATATTGGCCTGATTTTTGGTGTGTTGGCAGATAATGACCAGTTACAGATCGAGTTCGCGTTTCATCCCGGTTGACCTATTTTTGACTGTTTTACGGCTCCTAAACATAGAAAAATTCATGAAAAATAGAAATTTTCATGACAAATACACATGTACGGACTTTTTTTCGCAATGCCTGCAGATATTGGCCTGATTTTTGGTGTGTGGGCAGATAATGACCAGTTACAGATTGAGTTCGCGTTTCGTCCCGGTTGACCTTCTTTTGACCGTTTTACGGCTCCGAAACTTAGAAAATTTCATGAAAAATAGAAATTTTCATGACAAATACACATGTACGGACTTTTTTTCACAATGCCTGCAGATATTGGCCTGATTTTTGGTGTGTTGGCAGATAATGACCAGTTACAGATCGAGTTCGCGTTTCATCCCAGTTGACCTACTTTTGACTGTTTTACGGCTCCTAAACATAGAAAAATTCATGAAAAATAGAAATTTTCATGACAAATACACATGTACGGACTTTTTTCGCAATGCCTGCAGATATTGGCCTGATTTTTGGAGTGTGGGCATATAATGACCAGTTACAGATCAAGTTCGCGTTTCGTCCAGGTTGACCTACTTTCGACTGTTTTACGGCTCCTAAACTTAGAAAAATTCATGACAAATAGAAATTTTCATGACAATTATACACATGTACAGACTTTTTTTCGCAATGCCTGCAGTTATTGGCCTGATTTTTGGTGTGTGGGCAGATATAGACCAGTTACAGATCAAGTTCACGTTTCGTCCCGGTTGACCTACTTTTGACCGTTTTACTGCTCCTAACTTAGAAAATTTCAAGAAAAATAGAAATTTTCATGACAAATACACATGTACGGACTTTTTTTCGCAATGCCTGCAGATATTGGCCTGATTTTTGGTGTGTGGGCAGATAATGACCAGTTACAGATCGAGTTTGTGTTTTGTCTTGGTTGACTTACTTTTGACCGTTTTAACGGCTCCTAAACTTAGAAAAATTCATGAAAAATAGAAATTTTCATGACAAATACAAATGTACAGCTGTTTTTAGCCCTCAGCTCATAGGCTGATGGGCTATTGTCGTCACCCAAGCTGTCTGTCTGTCCGTCTGTCCATCTGTCTGTCCGGTGTCTGTCCGTCTGTCTGTTCCGCGTCTGTTAACTTTTACCTTGTGAGCGGGATATCTCTAAAAGGATTCACCGTTGGAATTTTATTTCATCAGTCAAGATGTATATTGATAAAATCTCGGTCAAGTTCGAAGATGGGTGACCTTGACCCATTTTTCTACATTTTAGAGCTGATTATAGAAAAACACTCAGAAGTTTATATCTCAGGAACCATTGTGTGGATTTTCACAAAACTTACTATGATCATTGGGACTGATGGTCTGTATGTGCTGCACAATTTTGGTGGCACCACCTGCAATTTCTGGTTTTTTAATGAAATTTTATCGGATTTTTTCAATTTTGGCCTTTTGTGCAGGATATCTCCAAAGGTATTCAACACAGGAACTTCATTTCTTCAGTGCGTTTGCATTATATTTACAAAATCTTGGTCAAGTTCAAAGATGGGTGATCTTGACCTACTTTTAAAGGTTACAGAGCTTAGTATAGAAAAAAACTTAGGAGCTTATTTCTCAGGAAGCATTTGGTGGATTGTTATGAAACATGGTATATACCTCTCCAATTTAAATTTATAAATGATAATCAACTTTTGCTAATATTCTAGTTTTGCAATGCAATGCTTACAGATACTGGCCAAATGTTTGATCTGTGGGCGCATAATGACCACTGACAGATCGAGTTCGCGTTTCGTCCCAGTTAACCTATTTTTCACCATATGACAGATCCTGAACATAGAAAAATTCATGAAAGACAGAAATTTCCATGATAAATGCACATATATGGACTTTTTTTCACAATGCCTCCATATACTGGCCTGATTTTTGGTGTGTTGCTTGATAATGACCCTTTACAGATCGAGTTTGCATTTTGCTCTTGTTGACCTACTTTTGACCATACAACACCTCCTGAACTTAAAAAATTTTACAAAATTTAACAAATGTTTCTAATTTGCCCCAGGTGGGGGCATTCGTGTCGTTCCAACACATCTAGTCTAGGTCAATGTAATATAAACATGGGTTATGGTTTATAGTTACCTTGACCCTTCTTGACTTTGAAGTGCTTTTCCAGATCAAGCAGAATTTTTTGCAAGCATGTCATTTTTCACAATTTGTTTATGTCCATCAGCCTTTTTATGCTTTGAGTGTATTTTCTGACTTATGTAGATTTCTTTCTAAGCAAGGTGAAATGCAGTAACATGAATGATGCTTTGATTCTTCTGCTTGGGAAATATTCAAATGTCATTGTTAATGCATGACAAGTGCAATAGAAACATGATCTATGATTTCTTTTGTGAGCCCCTATTATCTTTTCATTAACCTGGACAAGCCAATCCTTTAAGCAATTAAATGCCATTTGTGCTTGATTTAACAACCTCTTTGTATCATTTCCAGAGCCCAAAGAAGAAAACTTGGAGGACAGTGAATTGACAACAGTTAGTAAAGGGGGCAAACGCAAGAAGGGCAAAAAGAGATAGTACATCCCTAACCTAGCTTAATATGTCAATTTATTTTTGCATGAGGCAGAAAATCCTTGTACAAATAGTCACATATATATGTGTATATGTGTGAAAAGTTATGCATATGGGTCTGTAATTTTGTACAATATCTGTTAGTATATAAAGGCGTATGTGCATTTATGCATGAAAATCACCCATGGATGAGTTTTGACCTATAGGGTGTGATTCCAGTAAAATGGTGTCAGACCATTGTCTTTTAGAAGTTCTTCTTTATCCAAATACTCAGTGTGCCACTGCAGCTACTGCCAGTCCATGCATATATATATACATTTGTGAACATACATATGCATGTACCCTATAGCTTTGTGCACATGGGTTTTAAGCTTTGGTCTCTGTCAGGTTGTAGTGCTACCTGGCCCCATGTTAGGATTTTACCCAGGTAAAATGTAAATTAGGTTAAAGTAATAAGGTGATGACTATGTGAAGGTTTTTATGTTATTTATAAAAAATCTTGAAATGTTGACTATAAAATACTTTTATATATATATATATATAAATGTACATTGTTAATGATTTAGATAAAAATCACATCAAATTGTGTGGATTGAAAGTAAAAATAAAATTAAATCTGTAATTATGCATTTCACCAACTGGTATGAATAAACCATACATTTGCAATACAAGACTTTCTTTTAATTATGTCATGGAAATGGAAGAGGATGAATGTTAGGATATATTGAGAACTTAGTCATACATGATGTATATTTACATTAATCTTGCTTGTCTTTTCAAATATGAGGTGTAACTTTTACTCGTAAACACTATTGATAAACAATGTAACTTGTTCAATCAGTCGAGTCCAGCTTGCCATTGTATTTCAATAAAGACTGAAGCAGTGCAGTAAACTTTCACCAAAGACTGTTGCAGTGCAGTAAACTTTCACCAAAGACTGATGCAGTGCAGTAAACTTTCACCAAAGACTGATGCAGTGCAGTAAACTTTCACCAAAGACTGATGCAGTGCAGTAAACTTTCACCAAAGACTGATGCAGTGCGGTACTTTCACCAAAGACTGATGTAGTGCAGTAAACTCTCACCAAAGACTGATGCTGTGCAGTAAACTTTCACCAAAGACTGATGCAGTGCAGTAAACTTTCACCTAGCTAGCCTGTCCTTGAATTGGCCCTTTTTGGTTAAAAAAAGTAGAAAAAACTGTGTATACACTCTGTAACATGCAGAATATATGACCTGGATCCATATTTTGATGTTCAGATGGAACTTTCATGCCATCACTTATGATTTTTAACCTACTAAAGGATGGATCAGTTGCTATAATTTTTCATTATAAATTAAAAATTAAAGTGAATAAAAGTGAAAGATCATAAAAATGAAGAACTGAATTTAATTGTAGATGGCACCACTAATCTTTGGATGAAGTTTGCAAGATCAGCACATTAGTTGACCTTCAGTCTAGATGTACATCAGAAATCTCGAATTGTATTTTTTACAAAATTAATCTTAGTAACTTCTTAGATGCTGAAAAGAGAGGTCACAGTGACCTAATTTTAGGTTTCCTAAGTACTCCTGTGATGACTTGTCAGGTTTGAAGTTTGTATAAGGCTTATGCTCAGTGAATGGATTGACAGTTTGCGTGCCACACAAAGGACAGAAACCTGTCTCTGTTGCTCAGAAGACAATCATTCAGCCAAGTTAATAATGGACCGGCAGTTTTGAAAATCAACCATTTATCTGAGGACAGGGTCTGTAAAAGGGATCTTATAAATGGCTGGGGACTGCTTACTATCAGTGATACAAGCCTCTACTGGTTCAGTTAAACTGTTTCTTTTTAAATACATTTCTGTTTTCTTCCAAAATCTATATAAGGTTAAATCATGCTATTTCTCTGTCATTAAATATACCAAATGAAAAACAAGGGACCCATGGGTCACATCGCTCAGCTGAATTTTGGAAAATATTAGTAACTGCAAAATATTTTTATTTCTTTTGGTTTTCCATGTATATTACCATTTGAAAAGCTAAGAGAAAATGGCCCTGCTGAAATGGACCTCTGTAAATTATAGAATAATGAACATGAGCTAAAGCATATGAAATTTTTGGCCGGAAATCATTTAGTGATGCACCTAGGGAAAAAATGGGCCTACGGTAAGTGTTATATAAAAGTTACATTTCATAAACAAATAATGTGTGAAGGTAATTAAGTTTTCAAAAGTTAAGTATATGGCCATAATAGTTGAAAATTAATCCCACAAAGTTTGTCCAATATTCCTGATTTTAAATTTAAGTTTAACAGTGTTATTAACACATAGGCTCGGCCAACTTTAAGAGATATGCATGAAATGCTACAAAGTATTTATATCTTCTTAGATCTTGCTAAATCTATCTTAAATCTATCTTATTTGAATATTAGGATTAAATTCCTGAACAATTTTTACCGAACCTGTGAGCTTATGCGATGGTGTGGCGTCGTCCGTTTTCCGTTGTCTGTACGTTAACCCATACTATCTTGAAAACGGCAAGAGTAAGCATCACGAAATTTTATGCATAAAATTAGTCATCTAAAAAACTCTATCGGATTTTGCTTATTTTTTGGCTAACTGCATTTTCTTAGATTTTATAGAGAAAAAGCTGAAAAATCTTCTCCGAAAATGTTCAGCCAAATTTTCCAATATTTCACAGAAATGATCCCTGGAACAATCGCTCTCAAGTTTGTTAGATTGGTTTAAGTTTGGTGATTTTTGGCCGAGTTACAGGAAGTTGAACTTAGTCATCTGTACAAAAAAGCATACTAAAATTACAATCTCAGAAATGGCTGGAGGTATCATCACCAAATATTATGCCAATGTTGGTCACATGAGTCATATCTGAAATTTAGGTATTGGTGGCGCCACCTGCATCAGCCTTTTTTGTACGGGGGTCATCAGTGCCTGTATCATACTGACTGCTACAAAAAACTTCTTCTCTGAAACCATATGGCCAAATTGTTTAATATCCTCAGAAATGATCCTAGGGTAGTGCTTTCTGAAGTTTGTGCAAATGGTCTCAGTTCAGTGACTTTTTGCTAAGTTATGGGAAGCTGAATTTAGTCATAGCCCATTTTAGCTATGTGGCTACAAAAATCTTCTTCTCAAAAACCACTGGGCCAAATTCTTAAATCTCACACATTAATTATCCTTAGATGTTGATAATTCAAGTTTGTTCAAATGGCCTCAGTTCAGTGACTTTTGGCTGAGTTATGGGAAGCTGAACTTTGCCATTTTGCTGTATTTTCCCATATGAGTTATAAACCTACAAAACGTTTTTCGACTGATGATACTGAGGCCAGTTTGTTTAATATTTTGCAAGAATCATTCCCTGAATAATTCTTATAATAATTGTCTTTTATGGTTCCAAAGAATGAATTTTGGCTGAATTATAAAGATTGAATTGAGTCATTTTACCATATACGTTAGCTGTGTTAAGCTGATACATCTAGCATTGCACCAATTTATCAGTATCCATTACATCATGCCTCTAGACATTTAGATTTCAGGTTATCTATGGAAAATATTGACAAGAATGTTTTTCAAAAAAAGCTTTGAAAAAATGTAGATTTATGATATTACATCTCATCTGTACACTAACTCATAATTTCTCAGGAATAGCAGGAGCTACCATCCCCAAAATTTTATGCAATTATCTGTCACATATAATTTTTGATGGATTCAGCTTATTTTTGCTATCAGCATATACCTAGATTTTACTGGGAAAAAGCTGAAAAAAACTTTAAAAGTCTTCTTCTTGTAAACGGTCCAGCCAAATTGTTCAATATTTTACAGAAATGATCCCAGAGGCGAACCCTCTCAAGTTTGTTCAAATGGTTTGTGTTTGATAAATTTTAGCAGAGTTGCATAACAGGCCGAGATTGTGTATGTTTCTTGAATAGGTTGAGAAACTGCCAACTGTTTCAGATTTGGCAACAGATCAAGAGTTCATTCAGTGCAGCCAAATATAGGTCAAGAGTTCAATCAGTGCAACCAAGCACAAGGCATGTGATCACCTCATGGGCAGCATGTGATCATCTTATGGGTAGCATGTGATCACCTCATGAGTATCATGTGATCACCTCATGGGTGTCATGCCCCTTAGGGCTGCATATGGAGCCAATCTGTGAGCTTATGCAATTGTGTGGCTACTATTTCAGATTGGCAAAAGGTCAGCCTGGATTTATTTATAGCTTTGGCAGACTGCCAACTGTATCAGATTATGCAACAGGTCAAGAGTTCACTCAGTGCAGCCAGGTACAGGTCAAAAGTTCACTCAGTCTAGCCAGGTGCAGGTCAAGAGTTCACTCAGTGCAATAGCCTGAGCCAGTAATTTGTCACAGTACACTCAGGGCAACAGCCTTTCTCACCTAAGCCTGGTGGGCCCCGTGCATCAGATTCAAGGTAAGTTTGATGTATTGGCCTGATATTCTGACCTGTCTATGTGTCTTTAATGGCTTTCTCATTCACAAGACAGGTGTCCCCATCTACAATGACTTTTGCAAAGCGTATGTGCCTGCTTAATTCTACGGAGGAATTTGATATATCAGGCTGAAATTGGGCATATTTATACATGTCAAATAGCTTTGTCGTATACAAGACTGGTAGTGCCACCTACAAGTATTTTTGTGTTGTGTGCACCCATGCCAGAATTTCAGCAGTGATGTTTGTGTATTGTTTCTTGTTCAAAATGTTTAGTACTTGCATTGTTCATATATATGAAAAGTAGTGGTTCAGCATTGAAGCGTTATACCTGGTGTATATCCATATGCACAGGTTTGCATTAGGCCTGTAGGCCTTGTTTCTTTAAAAAAATCAAAATTGTCCAAGTCTCAACAAAAAGAATTTATTTAACGTTAAAATTATAAGATTCATCTTGTTTATTAGTCCTGTGTATTGAGGGGTGGGTGGGGGAGGGGTCTCTGTTGTAACTGCTCGTTGCTGAAAAAAATGTGAAATTATAAGATTAATCTTGTTTATAGTACAGGTCTGTCAACAAAATGGGGGGGGGGGGGGGAGAGAAAGGCTCCCTGTGGTATTAACTGCAAACAGCCTGATCAAGCTCAACAAGAGTGAGGGCTTGCCCCAGTGATGGGATTACATAACATCAGGGGAGCATAGCAATGCACTGAATGACCTACAGTGACCAAAGTGGACTCCTTGACAATGTAAGGGAATACAACAAGAGCCTCAAAAAAATTCAATAACTAGCCTAATTTTGCAGCTTTTATTTTCAAACTTCAGATTTTATCAGATTAAATCCTTATGTGTACATGCTGTGAAAATTAAATCCAGAGTACTTACAGGAAAAAATGTGCCATGGCCAAAGTTGGGCAAAATTTATGGTACTGATTTTATATTTATGCTTAAAACTTAAAACTAGGGCTGAATGACTGGGGGGAAGAGTTGCAACACCTATGGATATTAATACGGATTAAAATTCAATGGTGCTTACAAGGACTGGTGGGAGTTACAGCACCTCTGCATATACATAAAGGATAACATTTAATTTAAAAGAAATTATTTAAAATATTTAAAAACATGCAGAGAAATGGAAAACAAAGCAAATAACTTTAATTTCCATTCTACTGAGACAGGAAAATAATGAACAAATATTTGCATATGATCCTATTTTTTCTTTTGTTAAGTCATTTTTTTTAAGTTTATAAATTTTACTATATATTTGCAGTATATCATATATATCTGAATATTTGAATTGATTCACAAATCTAAATTGCATCAACATTTATACTTTATTTAGTCAGGTAACATCAAATTAGGCACACAGTTATGTATATATATTTTTTTTTTTATAAAATATTTTAATTTTGCAAAGCGATACTATATATGAAAATAACACTCCAGATTTCACAATTTCAATTGCACCTTTATTTATACATGATTTGCTTCATATATTATCAAATTATGCCTACTGATGGGTTAAATTATATATTGTTTAATTATTTAAAAGGAAATAATTTCTTTAAAATGCTACATCAGATCAATGTGGCATCTCTTGGATTACTTCTTGAATTAATATTTCAAGAAAAGTTGTGCACATTGGATCAAAAACAGCTTTACATTTAAAGAAATACAGTTGACAATAACAAACCATGTATTAATTGCTATATAATTGGTAAGTTGGTGATGTGTGTGTGGGGGGGGGGGGGGGACCGGGGGGGGGGATGTTAGGGTAGGGCCCATGAGAATAAGTGAATGTTTATTACAGCAGGGCCGTTCTGCCAGTGCTGCATCACTAATAAGGTTACCGAGGCAAGGCTGTAGTGAGCAAGAATTGGGTCTTGGATGTACAATATGCAAATACATTAGAGCATCTGAAAAACTTCAGTAATGTGGTAATAAATATGAGCTGTATTATGAGTTGTTGTTGTTTAGCTTATGTATGATTTTGATAGTACCTTTGGAGACAGGGAAGAGGATTGATTTCAATTATTTTATTAACAAATGGAGTACTACTGTCACACAGATTTTGACTTGGCCATATAACTTATTAGCAGAACATATAATATAAGAGTTTAACTATTTATTTAAAAAAAAAATACAAATATTGTCCCAAATATAATTTTTATTAAAAATGATAAGAGAATCATATGATTTTTTAAAATGAAATATAACTGAAATGAGTACATATTCATATTCTTATTTAAATACAATTACAAAATATTCACACCATGCCTGGTATTTATTCAGTTTTCACCAAACAATGATGTTGAGAATCCAGAATATACAAAATTCACACATTTAAATAATGATCATAAGTACCTGGTTTTATCGCTTTTATTTATATTAAAAAAATAAATGTAATATATTCATTTTGGACTAATTTCACATCAATCTACACACTAGACACAGTAGGAATCTAGATTAATATTATCAACTGCATCTTTGTCTATCATTAATTTCCTTCATATGACCCCTAATGATTAGTAATGAATAATATGATTTACTTTTTTATCATTAAAATTGAACTGAAAAATACCATAGGTGACTGCATGGTGTTATTTGGAATACATGACAATTTCTAGCCATCGATACAAGATTCTTATATCATCAGTTACTGCAAGTTAATTTTCTGTTATTATAAACTAACAAATTCCTTTTCTATTTTTCTTTAATTTGTTATTAAAAACCAATAAAAATTTATTAATTTATTGTTTATTGTTATGTTGTTGGTTAAAACTACTAGATGAGTTGGGTTGGACACCTGGATCAACTGTGGCTGGCCATAAGCTGCCTGGCTGCCCCAGTGTATGGGTAGCCTCAAGCATGCATAATTTGCTGAAAGTTCAACAAGGTCAACATACAGGCGACTCAAGAGGGGCTGGAGAGGGCCAAGGTCTGACATTGTCTCATAAAAACATTAATAAAAGCTACAATTTTTGGCCTTTTTCTTTCAGCTTTCTAAACTAAAAAGCTGAAATCCTTATGTGTGCATGATATGAAAATTATATCAACAGTGCTCACAAGAAACAAACGTGCCATGGTCAGAGATGGGCAAAATTTAAGGTACTAATTTTATATTTATACTAATAACTTATAAAATTTGAAAAATTCAGAACTAATTTTGGGTATTCAATTGAATCTTGATTAAATAATGTTACATCCCTGACGAAAAATCTCTAGCTTCAGCAATCCCCTTGTTAAGGGAGTAAATATATTTCAAGATTTTTTACAAAGTGCATTATGTTTGGGCCCATAACTTAAAACAATTACGCAATACTGACATCATTTCTGGCATGTGCATAGAGAATATATAAAAAAAATATGTATATTATATATGATTAAAGTCAGATCAGTGGTTTTGATAATAGGCAGTCTTGAAGTGTAACAATGGGTTTTTTACTGGAAAAATGAAGTTTTTCATTAATATTTCGAAGGTATTAAGTCCTAGTGACCAAATTCTTGGCATGGTAGGGGATTTTGGAGACATCTAATTGTATGCCAAATTTTAGGAACTGAGAGCTGAAGCTGGGGAGCTGAGCTCTTGCAAACTGCATAACACTAGCTTGATGTAAACAATATGTTACATGGTGCTTGAAAACTTGAATAAAAGCTACAGATTTTTATCAACTGGTTTCAAATTTTTGGTGTTAACAGACAAAATGCTAACAAAAACATGCTGTGAAAATTAAATCCACAGTACTTACAGAAAAAAAAAAACGTGCCATGGTCAAAGCTGGGCAAAATTTAAGGTACCAATTTTTTATTTTTGTTAATATTTTAAAAAATTTAAAAGATTTTGATCTAATTTTGGGTATACAATTTGATTTTGATTAATTAAAGTTATATTACTTGAAAAAAGTCCATAGCTTTAACAAGTTTTGTGTTAAGTGATCAAATATCTTTCCTGAATTTTTACGAAATGCATTATGTTTGGGCCCATTACTTTTTTAAATTATATAATACAGACATAATTTCTGGCATGTACATAGGAACTATATAGAGGAATATTTATGGTAAATATGAGGAAATACAGATGAGTGGTTTTGATATTAGGCAGTCCTGAAGTGTGAAAATAGGTTTTTAATAAAAAATTGAGGTTTTTCCTTAATTTGTCAAAGGAACGAAGTCGCAAAGACCCAGTTTTCCGCTTGGTAGGAGATCTTGGGGACATCTAACATTATGCCGAATTTTGGATTCCTAGGTCTTACGGTTTCAAAACGTGCCACATCTACGGACGGACAGACGGACGGACGACTGACAATGGACCACAACTATAGCTCAGATGACTTATAGTCAGCTGAGCTAAAAAATGGGATGAAGTGTAAGAAAACGGAGTGTCTTTAATTTCATGCTGGATAAAATGATAAAACATCAAATGTTCAAACAAAATTTTGCAATAATTCATACTGACATGCCAACATAATAGGCCTAGACTTTTTGAAATGTATTCAGTGAATTTGAGATCACACAAATTATCAGGCCTGGACATTTATGTGCATCATAGTCTTAAAGATGATTGACTTAAATATAGTACTGGTTAGTAATTTAGGAAACCTAAATCAGCTAATGAAATTTAATTTACCCTTCCAGTGACATGACATGAAATGGAACTAAGGACTAACTAGAATACAGGTAGTCAACAAGCGACTACGTGTATCCGCCAAAATCAGAATGGACGGGTTAAGTGAAGCATGGATTGAGTAGCAAGGGGAAATAGAGTTACATGTGCTACATATTAGAATGGATGTCTGGCATGTAAACATGATTGTAGGTGGCACCACCTGTAATTTGAATGAGAAACTATCCAAGATGTATACACATGCAAAATTTCAGGTTGAAAAGTCAAACCACTGCAGAGATATGAGTGATTTTATCCCACAGCATAACAAACAGATGGAGGCTGTGCAAAAATGGCTGCAGGTGGAGCCACCATTTTTGTGTATTTTATAAAGCTATCCAAGGGCTACATTTGTACAAAAATTTTTTCCTGATCGGTCAAACATTTCCCGAGATATGTGGGTTTATGTGTGGAAACATACGCACAAACGGACGCTGGGCAGAGAGGAAAGGTCAGAGGTCAAGGCCAATTGGTTAGGCACCAGTTCACATGTGACCCGATAACTGCTGTAAGTTTCCGAAAACAATCCGTCCAGTAGTCTCACAGGAGTTCTCTGGAAACAAACGCCGCGGCGGCGGAACCCGGTCAAAAACATAGTATCCGCAAAACTTTGTTTTGGCGGATACAATTAATTACACAGACTTCTTGTGACTGTTAGAAAGTCTGATTAAAAAGAGGAATTAATATCCCAAATAGAAGTCAACATCAATGAATTTGTCTAACTTCATGACTTATTATGTAAGGTTCCTGTGAAGATAGTGATGTATTAAAAGAATAAAAATCCCAAAATGAAAATCTACAGCCATTAAACGTTCTAAATACTGAGGGAGTATGCTCTTATTATGTACCATTGAGACTTGCACCACTAGGGGACAGCAGCATACCTGGCATTGGCTGCTGTGTCTGCTGGTGAACTGAATACAACATGACATTGAGTAATTGTATTTAAAATTAATCAGGAACAACTGTTCTAGATTCATGAATTCTTCTAATTAATGGAATATATTACTATTCTACCTGAATTAACATGAACTTTATTAATAAAGGGACTTTATTAATGTTACTTTTCACATGAATAATAACATTTTCATGGATTCTAATGAAACTAATTTTTAATTTTCTGCATGTGTGAATTCAGACTGAAGAAGTTCAGCTCGTTATGTTTGTAATAAGTTTATAGTCCCATAGATTGACCTTTCTCATGAATATGTAAACAGTTTTATTATAATAGAACTAGAAAGATCTATTACCTTTTTATAATATTCTGTGTCATGAACAGGGGCAGATTTAGGGGGTGAAGGGTGCTGGGAAAAAAATCTTGGAAATAAAATAGTAACTACCCCAGGTGATGCCATTTCATCCTAAATTTTCAAAACGTTTCTACATTATGTCAGGTGGGGGGGGGGGGGACCCCCTCCCTTATCCTTCCCTGACTGTGCCCCCCCCCCCCCTCAAATCCAGTCCTGATAAGATCCAGAATATTACCAGAAACATGATCAAAGTTCCATTATGGTACATGTGCAAAGAAGCTGTATAAATCTAATATATGTCTCACAGTTCACCAAATGGATGGTTGTATCATAGGTCACTTTGTCTGCCAGAACAGTGGCAGCTCAAGTTAGGGATCATACCTGTGCATACAAAAGCAATTCTCCACCTTATTTTTTTTTAAATATGTTGATGGCTAAGTTGCTAACTTACAAACCAACCAATAGCAACAGAAACATAATACACCTGCAAGGTTCATATCTAGTGGAGATGGTAGTTTTTACAGCAAAGAAGAAATGATCTACCTGCCCTGATGCCAGTTTACAAGCTAAGGACATCTAGTGGCAAACTATAGAACTGAATTTGTCATGAATGTAACATTAATCAAACCTCCCCCAGTGACATTGTTTTCCCCCGTGGTGGATTGGTCTGCCTTAAATGGAACAATATGGAGGTAATCTGATGCATATTAAATGTTGTGCATGGAAAGGATTCTATCCCACTATTAGTATTACCTACAGCCATTTCTTTATAACATCTATTCACTGGTACTATGGAGCATCATTGTTCTCGAGGTGACCTGGGATGTGGCTGCTGAACCGTGACAGCAAAGTTTGATGGGGATTCTGGCAGGGGTTTGTGGCCTCTGACTTCTTGGTAAAAATTAAAACATTAAAACCTATAACTTTTAACTTCGTGTCAATGGATGGCTGGGCTGTGCAAGAGGGTTAAACAGAAAGCCAAATTTTTGTTTGTCCAGGTGTGTTCTATTAGGGTTTGATTGGAAGAGTTTTGCCTCAGATTCGGAAACTGGTATTACATATTAATATGCTCTCTAATGCATTTAATTTATATACAGACTGGCCTCAGTGGCTTAGTATAATTATTTTTGTCACTGGGATCATGCATACATCTCTCAAGTATACACAACAGAAAAAGCAACAAAATCATTTGTACGATATTACTAAGAAACATACTTTTAATACATTGTACAAGCCACAGATCACTGGGAATGATGACATACATTTATAAAACAAACAGCTTATAGAATGTTCCACTTAATGATATATATATATATATATATATATATATATATATATATATATATATATAACTTTACACCCTTATATATATATTATATACTTTTATATATAATATTTAGAAACTGATTTTTTTTTAAATACTCTACTTCTCATCTTTTGAGCAGTGACCCTTTCATAATTACATGTGGCTTCATATATGACATTTATGTTGTGTAAATAACCATTCACATTAAAATAAGAATACTTATGCTGTTCAAATAACCATGATGAGAAGTGCTCAGACGGAGTTTAAGGAGAGAACTACGCATTATGTTACACACAAAATGTTACAATACATTTTGTAATGTTCCAATTGGCAATTGTCCACACATTTCTCTCTACAATGCTGCCTTCTGATTTGAGTCCACACAACAAAGGTGATCTTAGCCATATTTCAGTGATTTCAGCTATATTTAAATCTGAACACATAGGACTAATATTAAAAAATAAGGATACAAAATGTTTTGCAAATGACATATATCTCATCTTCATTTCACTGCTCCTCGAGATATCTGAAAATTTCCTTTGTTGTGCAGTTTTATATTATTATATTTTAGATATTTGATTGCTTTAACAGACTGTTTTGACTGTATGTTCATATATCAGCCTGTACACAGAGATAACAAAAAGTGTCTCTTTAAAAACATCATCAATCCTTCATCTCTCCTTCTTCATCCTCTTCCTCCACACCCCTGATGTACAGTATGTTGTTACACCTGAAAATAGAGTGGCACATCTGAATTGTATCGATCTGTCCTGTAGTTCGAATGTTGTCTACTGCAAGGTATTCTTATTTAATAAAAGGTCATTATGCTGCCTCAATGTTCATTGCTCCATTGACCTGTTATGACATTGCAGCAAATCTTCATAGCCCCATTTCAATCTGTACCAATGTTTGAGTATTTCTATCCAAGGTGACCATACCAGTAAGCAAGGTCACCACACCAGTAAGTAGCATGGAGCTACTATTATTACAATTCAAGGGACTTTCAGAAAAGCAGGGACATACATCTGTGATTCTGGTAATCTCTTTTGGGCACTCAGGGCTGCGTATCCATCCATCCACGGGACCTGGAATTTTTGTAGGACTGAAATGCTCAAAGCAGGTTCTTGTAACAGTCCGTGATCATGGCTGAATAACACTATCTTTCATTCTCTCTTTCTCTCTCTCTATATATATATATATGTGTGTGTGTATGTGTTGGAACACTCCAAAATCCCATGTTATTCTCTAAACATTTTGACCTGGGCATCCCAAACTCTGTGTGTGTGTTTTTTTTTTCACCTATTGAAAGCCCTGATTTCATTTAAATTTGGCAGCATACAGTGCTCTGGGTTTGTGGAAGAACATACACTGGCCTGGCAGCAGACAAAAGACATGGCTATGAAACAAATTGCTGCAGTGTCATTATAGGTCAATGGAGCAGGAAATCATACAACAGAATATGACCTATTGTTTACTTCAAATAAATGTAGACCATCACTAATACAAATACAAAAACAAAAGCTACCAAACAATAACTAAGCAGCCAAACTTTTCACATTTCAATGAAAATTGTTATTTCTTATTATAAAGTAAGTTTTCAGGCATCAGATTTTTTTATTTGCAAACTAGTTAAATAAAAGAAAACACCTTTGGGCAAAACTGATTTTCTGGTTTTTGAGAATTTATCCAAAACAAATGTGACAGTTACCTGATGAGAACTTCACCAAGGTTCCCTGATAACGTTCCGTCAATGAACTCTTCTGTGTTGGCCAGCTACAAAATAAAACCAGCCATCAGTTGAGTTCAATGCTGCATTTGTTCATTTATTGTTACATATGTCATTTTTTTACCTTTTTTTGTAAATATGAGTTAGCACTTATAAATCCCACCAAAAGATATAATCCAGAAAGCAGGAAAAACTGTTTTCTTTGGTCTCAGTGGTTTGGGCAGTACATACCAGTTATACATTTTAAGAAAGAATTCAAGAGAAACTGCTCTTTATTCATCATATCCTTTTCACATAGGTATATTTAATACATAACAATAGAGTTCATTATATATATACATTCAGTTAGAATGATAAGAATTAAGAAAATTATGAAGATAATAATTTTCATATGGCCAAGTGATTTGAGTGTTGAGTTTTCATCAGTATTTTCCTGCAACAGACTTACAAACCATGTATTTGAGCCCAACTTGATTAACATAGCTTCATCACACTTCAATACACTAAGATCTCTTGAACAGAGAGATGTATGGATAGCCATGCTGGTTCAATGTATAGTTATGAATACACATAAAGTCAGATCACTCCATATGGGAAACATTATTCAATATGAGCAAATGACCAGCAGTCAGAAGGTCATGGTTTTCATCTCTTGAATAAGTAAACAAGACAAACTGTTAATATTTGGGACTTTTAAGTAAATAAACAACGTGGAATCTTGGTGACATTGTATCCCAGAAAGTTAAGTGAAGGCCTCCGACTATGGTGAAGCTTACCTGTAGATTCATGTATCCATCCACGGAGACGAGGTAACCTTTGTATTCCATTCCCCACTTTAACTTGACCATGACTGGTTTTCCTGTGAGTCCATTCAGGAAGGGCTTAGGGTTCATAGGCAGAGTCTAAAAACATAAAAGAATGTAACATCATTTTCATATTTTCTACTAAATATGCAGAACTGATTAACCAATATTATCTTATGGTTGGAATGTGCCCCTGTGGATCCTTCAGAATACTCAATCCCACAGGCTGAACCTGAGAAAAGCTTCAGAAATAGAGGACACATGACAAAACAAATAATCACAGATGAAGAAAATTTCTTATCTGGGCACCTCCATATTAAAAATGATTACAGCTGAGCACTCTCTAGGTCTGATATGCTCAAATCAACTGTAAATGTTCATTGTTAATCTTTAAGTTTAATGTGTATAGACAGCATTGTGATTTAATTGCTCAGTGCATATGTTTATATATAATGAAAATTTTTAATAAATGTAACACGAGCAATGCAAAGGTATTTAACAACCATAGCATTTCATCAAATCTACAACATGTGTTAAATGTTATGCATCCATGGCCTCTGAAGAGCTCTGTTTGCTTTGATATCAGCCTCTGGTCCTGAACATTCAGTTGACTGATGTGGCACACTTCAAATAAATATCCTTCAGTATGCCCACACAGTTTTTTTATTTTTACTTGAAATAACAAATAATCATATTTAATTGAATGTGTGACATGAGTGCTAATTCTTTTCTCATTGAGACATAAATAAAGAAGAGCACCGCAAACGTACATAATTTGCCCATCAAGCATCTGGTGTACCACTGACATCATTAAATAAGCTTAAATTTTGATGAGAATATTATTCAGGAGAGAAACTCTATTGGTTAATATGTATAATGAGTTTCATGAAAATCCATAGGATTTTTGGTAAGTCACCTAAGTGCCTCCATATGCATGGATTTTGCTGGAAATTGAAACCTAGGCCAGATATTGTATTGATTAACATTTCTGATGAGTCTTATCAAAATCCTTCTTAAATTATATCGCAATGACACCACAAAGTAGCCTAGTTACATGACATTATTAGATATGCAAGGATGTTGCCCATTAATGAACTCAGCAAGATAATCTGTTGGTAAGTAGTTATGGTGAATTTCGTGAAAATCCCTCAAAGCCCTGTTAAGTTACTGCGGACTAAAAGCTGACGGACTCACAGTGGGTTATCATAATACTTCCATCATATGAAAGGGCATATAAAAATATTAGCCGTGGTTTCTGGGGTCCTTCAAAATGGAACAGTCATCAAATTCTAGAAATTGGGGCCCTTCTTCACCAAAATATTTTTGTATTCTTTAACCTTTCATTGAATCAGTCATTTACAAATTAAGCTGCGAAATTTAGAGACTTTGTTCATAAAACAGTAACAAGGGTGATTTAATGGTATAAATAACGAAAATTATGGAAATTGTTCTTTGGTGTCCAGGATGCGTGGGGTCAGGGTTTTACACACTGCCCATCATAGGAAAGAAAGTCATAATTTAATAAGAGTAGGGCTAGGTCTACATAGCACCTGGGCCTATCTTCTGCGATACTGTGTACTCTGGGTGTGGGTAAACTGAAAGCACGAAACTGACTAGCCCATAAGAATGGACTCCTCAATTGCCTTTTTTAGTGATTGACGCCATGTGGAGTCCAAAGATTGCCTCTGCAGTTAACTGTGATTAAAACACTCCAAACACAACTGTGAGATTTAACATATATCCATTAATGATTAGTACATCTATGTGTATTGTATACTTGACCAATGAAGAACATAATGGTCCTATTCTCAGCATTATTTGCACAGAGGAAGTGAAGATATTAAAAAAATAGTACTAAACATGTCTTAACACAGGAATGCCATGGAATGCAAGATGTCTGCCGGGCTGTTAATGCTTCAGTTCCCTCTGGACAAATAAATAAGGTGTTGAGGTTACAGGTGCTTCATGCTTTCCAGATTGGTTATTTTTTATTACAGGTCTTTTGAGAAACAACATTATGTGAACATTGGTATGTTAAACCACAAGGTAGGAAATATTTTTGTTCAATTTCCTTTCTAAGAGTAACGGATTGTATCGTGCTAAAACCCCAGTTAGCCCTTTGGTGGGCCAGCGACGCAACAGAAACCTGAAGCCTGTTGCGTCGCCGTCGGCGGCTAGAAATTGACCAACTATGTAATCTGTCCTTAGCTACCTGCCCAACAGTGATCATATGCACATCGACTGACAGTAGACAATGTTTTTATTAGAGCAGATACTAGAACAAAATCTAATCATCAATTTAAAATAAACATATGGCCGTCCTTCCTACGACGGGGGGATATTCTCGCGGGAAAATAAAGTTTCCGCCGGGAGTTTGCATTTCAATGTTAAACCAGAAGTCAGACCCCTGTCGCACGAAGCACTCCGTAAACATATACCAGCAAAAACACAGATTTACATGAACTCTTTTTTTTTCCTCATACCATTCCTGAATGGACTGAACTTTCTTTGGAAACAGTATCAGCCACGATGAACATTAAGGCAGCTGTTACAACTGATCCTGTGCAGGTGGGTCAGACAACACCAACCATTTGCTCACAGGCGGTCGGTCTAAACACCCAAAACACCGGTGTTTTGGGTAACTGAGACGAAACACCACGAAACACCTATTTATCCTCAATGTTAAAGTTTAATTTTGAGTCACTTTGATGAATCATTAAATGTTGACTATATATATGATGTTTGGACTGAAAATCCCGAGGAAAACTTGTGATAAAGGAGGGTTTCGTCCCGTGATGTGTTCACTGACGATCAAGGCAGCCATTCATGGCTCGCATATGCTGCCCCCTGGCGGTTGCTAAACATATCAAACTTTTTACCGGGAACATGGTGGGAAACTAAGAGAGAGAGAAAGAGAGAGAGAGGGAAGAATATAGATATAAATATACCATGGAAGCATAAGGATGGAGAGAGAAAGAGAGAGAGAAAGAGAGAGAGGGAATAATATAGATATAAATATATCATGGAAGTATAAGGATGGAGAGAGAAAGAGAGAGAGAGGGAAGAATATAGATATAAATATATCATGGAAGCATAAGGATGGAGAGAGAGAGAGAGAGAGAGAGAGAGAGGTTAAGAGAGAGAGAGAGAGAGAGAGGGGGGAGGGAAAAAGATAGAGAGAGAGAGAGGGGAAAGGGTAAAAATATAGAGAGAGAGATAGTAAAGGGAAAAGTATAATTAAGGCAAGCATATATATATATATATATATATATATATATATATATATATATATATATATATATATATATATATATATATATCATGAAAGTTTAAGATTTGAGAGAGGGGGAGAAAAAGAGAGGTCTAGGAAGGAGTGTAAAGATAGAAAGTACAATAGAAATATACGGACAGAGAGAGAGAGAGAGAGAGAGAGAGAGAGAGAGAGAGAGTAAGAGAGAGAGAGAGTAAAAGGGAAATTATGAATAAGGCGAGCAGAAAAGATAGTATGTATAATGGAAGAATAATTTATTTATCCAGATTCTAATATCCAGCGCAGGCATTTCAGCCACTATGATTTTGGTTACAAAATCCTCCACTAGGTGGTAGCATGAACTCTGTTAAAATGGCTACCACTGTCAACGAATCAACAAGGCAAGACCACGGAACGAAACCCGCTAGTTCATCAAAAGTTCACCCATTCAGGCCCTGAAATTCGGCAGATATTATTAACATTTAATGATTCATCAAAGTGACTCAAAATAAACTTTAACATTGAGGATAAATAGGTGTTTCGTGGTGTTTCGTCTCAGGTACCCAAAACACCGGTGTTTTGGGTGTTTAGACCGACCCCTCACAGGCGGAACCACACATCCGTGTGATGCCCTCTGGCTCTGGGATTTGCGGATTATGCAGACGTTCATTATACTTATAGACCCATTTACATTCTAATCGAGTATTATACTGTCTACTAAACATGTAGGACAGATTCTATGATCGCTCTCACATGTAGATCGAATTCTCATGGCGAGCCTAGAATGTTAAAGCTACCTTCTAATCCCAAAAACACTCATTATCGCTCAACAGTGGACAATAGAAGCTTCATTTTCACCTGAAACGTAATAAATTGTTACTGTAATATATTCATGTTATAAAACCGCCTAAAACATTTATTTTTTTAAATACAGAAATGAACATAGCCCATACGTACCGCGGCCATTATTGTTAATTTTTAAACTCTCAATGCGTGGAAATGTCGCACGTTTGCCGGCAGTTTTGTGTCACGGGAAATGGTTTCCGCTTGTTCCGCTTGTTGGCTTCAAAGTGCGCATGCGCAGATCCAACATCACACAGTGCGCGGCTTTCTTACTGAAGAGAACGTGTTAAATTATAAGAACCCGTGTTCAACTATAATGGCAGAATAACTGGTCGATTAAATCTACAGTATGATCAATATTATCTTATATTCAATCAACCAATTGATAATTTACAATCTCAGATTCTACTTAAATTTAGATTCTGGAGAACAACTCGTTTTAAAAAAATCTCTCGTGCCATACAGTATTAAACTTTTTAACTCGCAACCCTCTGGATTTTTAATGTTTTGAATTATGTGTTTTACCTGCAGAATTATCTGTTTTATCATTTTTTCATGCTTTTTTTTGCATGCATAGTCAATATGTCATGTGTTATTTTTATGTATTTTTATATATTATTTTCATGTATCTATTTACTTATTTATTTTTTACATGTAATGAATTGCAAATCAACGACAAATTCCTGGAACTGAAGGCTCTTATCTAATCTTATCTTATCTTACCTTACCTTACCTTACCTTACCTTACATTACCTTATCTCATCTTATCTTATCTTATCTTATCTTATCTTATCTTATCTTATCTTATCTTATCTTATCTTATCTTAAAATTAAAATTCTGCAACAAACGTCAATCTGTTAAGTTTACCTTTTTCAGACGGACAATTAAATTAATTATCAATAATCAGTGGTGGCACCAATTAAGCGATGGGGTCATTCGCCTGGAACTGAAGGCTTTTATCTAATCTTATCTTTTAGTATCTTATCTCACCTTACCTTATCTTATCTTATCTTATACTATCTTATCTTAAAATTCTGCATCAAACGTCAAACTGTTCAGTTTACCTTTTTCAGCCGGACAATTAAATTAATTGTCAATAAGCAGTGGTGGCACCAATTAAGCGATGGGGGGCATTGGCCCCTACCCCCCCCCCCCCTTCCCCGAGTAAAATCCTTTGCCCCAACTCAATTAAATTTGTTTATTATATTTGTTTTGTTTTCAACATTTATTACCTTGCATACATTTGCATTGTTGCTTGTTTGCTAATTTTTTTCTGATGTGTTAAGAGAAATATGTGACAGGAAAATACGCCTAAAGATATATAATCATTACATAAAGGTTCATGAGTTGTTCATGCCACATGTAAAGTTTTGAACAAATACCTTTAATTACCTGCTTTTACCAAAATTGTCCACTATATAAAGTGTAAAATGCAGATACAGGTTTATTCACTTATCTGTTTTAAGAAATATGTAAAAAGTGTCAACAAATTGCTAATTAGGCCTATAAGCTTTTAAGTATAGTGTCTCTTTCAAAGTTTCCACGTTGTCAGCTTAGAGGAACAGCTTGATACATTAAAATCATTTGGAATCTTTGCATTGGAGGATGCATTATGAACAAAAAGGTATACCTTTCCTGAGACTTAATTTTTCACCTAGAGATATGCTTAAACTTCAGAGCTTGGGGGGGGGGGGGGGCTTCGCCCTTAGGCGGGCCCCTGGTCGCGCCACATATGCGAATTCCCCCCCCCCTAAAATTTTTTTTTTTTTTAAATTCTTTTGCCCTCCAATTGCCCGCCCCCCTCACTACACATATACACACACTTTAAAATACTTGTGCCGCCATTCACTGTCAATAATTGGCACTATTAATTTTTATGCCAAATTTAAATGATATAATTTCCGGATCGAGCATCAGCAAAAAAAAAGAAACAGAAAAATACTAAAAATTTACAACATATAATGATTAAAATTAATTGTCATGAAAATGTACGATTTATACATGAATGCTTAATCTATATGAATTGAGTACTATATTTGAAGAATTATACCAGAGGGAATGGAGGGGTATACCAACTTCATGATTACTTCAAATACGTAGTAAGAATTTGAATTTTAATGTGATTTTAATAGTTTTTAAATAACAGTATATTGTTATGGAATTATCTTTTTATAATTACCATCGGTTTATGCCCAAGTATCTCGCAAAATTGTATATGTGTATTTTGTATTCTTACAAAATATAACATGTTTAGGCGACTTCGAATTCAGAAATAATCCTTTTTTTTCGTTCAGTGTCTCGGGGAAATAAAATCGGATCCCCCTTTTTTATCAAATTATTTTATCATTTTATAGTTATATACAGATACCATATGTAATTTATTTTGAAAGATAATTTAATGTTAATGGGGCTCATTATATAAACAGAAAAGAAATATAACCTTATGCTTCAGACGAGTATTTTTTACGCACGGTTCGTGCGTGTTCGTCTGTTTTAATTATACCTGTACAGGTTTAATTCTTCAAGTGTAATCAAATTTTTTATTTAATTTTAATATTATCTTATATTTATTTCTGTGACTATCTTTATTACCCGATAACCGCCCACTGTAAATTACATGTTATAATTATTATATTTTTTTAATATTCGTTTTAAACTATGCCAATTTGACTTTGCGAGAAATCATATCACCTTACAACACTAATTTTTGAGAGCGTCCCGAGGGGAGTGCTTTGTTAGATTCGGAAATTAGATTCGGAAATCCCACTGAAAGACAGATATACCAAACGACTTTATCGCGTTTATATAATTTGGCTCAAAACTTTCTGTAGACTGGATTTGAAGGGGCTCCAGATAAAATAAAAAATCGATTTGAATCATCCAAATCTACTGCGTGGAGAACAAAGGTGGAAATCGAAAAATAGTCGTCCTGATTGACTATCTAAACACTTTTGACGAAACTCGACGGACCCAAGGGCTTTAGTATGGGTGTCGTCTGGTAAATCTAAAACCACTTCATATTTATTTATTTATTTTCATATTGCATATTCCTCATTAACATAGTATGTATATTATAGCATAACGTGAGTAAAAGTTCTGTATAACAGTGCATAACGTTTTATCCTTCATTATCGCTCAAACTGCTTTCGGTTCTTGGTAAAACCCGGACTCGCTTCGGACTCCACAGTAATAATTTGATTGATAGTGGTTTCGTATATGTTGAAAATTTTTCGGGAGAAGGAAATTTTGTCTCTGAAGAACAAATTCATAAGCCTTTTAATTGCAAGAGGTTATGTGAAAACATGAATATTAAAAGCACAATAAAAAAACATTAAGCCATTTACACTGTTAACATAAATGAATAGTCGTAACATGGTATACCAGTATTATATTCTAAAAGACTAAACAGTAAAGCATCTTACACATAGAATTGTTATGAAACAACAATTTATACACTCTATAAAGGCTGTTATTTCGGGTTCAGTGATTATTACTGTGGAGTACGAGTCAGAGTCTGGGTTTTACAAAGTAACACGGCTATCGGCCACCCAAAACATCAGTTTTTGGTACCTCTGACAAACACCAAGAAACACTCATTAAAATTAAAATTTGAAGCCAAAAAATACTGTCAATGGGTACATAATCATCTCTTGAATATGTCAGTGTAGTATTGTGTCAGTTCTTTGTAAAATAAAAGAAATTGAGTGTTTTCACTATTAGTACACCTGACAAGTACTCAGTTTGAAAAATTCAGACCCTGTGTAAAACCCGGACCCCACGGATCCCGGACCCCGGACCCCAAAAACCAATTTCCACACTGTCGATTATATATACAGATAAAAACACCCCTGATGCTGATATAAGAACAAAGTAAAGTCCCTCAGTGTTGAAGCTTTGTAAATAACCATTTCAATGAACATTTTAAGTATACAAAATATTTTGCTGAAGATGACTATTCCATTTTTATAGGACCCTGGAAACCCCGCTCATATTTTCATTTATGACTCCATGAGAAAGAATAAGCACTCGTTTCAAACATTAAATATGATTATTTGATATTTCAAGTGAAAATATTATAGTGCAGGCACACTGAAGTGCGCCAGCGGTCAATGCATGCGGACCTGAGACTGATATATATCGATATCAAAGCTCTTCCACATGACACATGCAGGGTTTTGTGTTCCATTCATGAACAACAATGCAATTTACTGTTGGTAACAATATAATTACCCAAAGAAATTGTTGATGACTTGCATTTCAAGAAACGACAGGTAAAAACATAATGATTTTGTAAATGTTCTTATTATATATACTTTTTATTTCGCTAAACATGAAACAAATAGCAAATATAAGAACATGAAGAAAAAATAAGACAAAATGAAAATAATATAGATACAAAAACACAATAACTAAATCATATGGTTGTTATGCCTAAATGGGATGTTAAAATATGTAAAAAAGAAATGGTAAAACAACGAGTAAAAGGGGTCCGTGGGATCCGTGAGGTCAGTGCGCCACGGTCCGTAGGGTAATTTATCAACTTTTGTTGCAAAACAGACCACTTTTTATGTTTTTTTAACACACATAATGTAAAAAACGTCTTAAGATACTATTCTGCAAAATATCTCGACAAATTACCATATGAGAGTTTTAATAATTATAGGTTTTTTCTTGGGGTCCGGGGTCCGTGGGGTCCGGGTTTTACACACTGCCAAAAATTCATCTTGCACCCCTAGGGACAGGGTCACACCAAGCATAAATAGGTGCCATATTGGCCAGTGAACCAAATGCAACCCAAATCGTGCTCATATATCTTTATTTAATAAAATTATGATACAAGATTGCATAGATGTGTTCATAAAATGATTATAGTTATCAATTGGATTTGCGTTTTGGCTTCTGATTTGAAGTTTATTGGTTGTTTCATTATGTTTTGTCAGAAGTACCCAAAAAACAGGTGTTTTGGGGGTTTCCAGGGACTGGCATCCACCAGTGATTTGGGTACCCGTGACGAAACATACTTTTTAACTTCAAATTTGGCACAACTATAGAATAATGAGCACCCCTCTGAGACATGACACTTGTGTGAACATAAAAAGTTTATATATCCAGCTGCTTGTATCTTGAATTTGTCACTTATATCTGCCTCTTCTTCATTACCGGGTACTCAAATTCTTATTCCAATATTGGTCATCCCTATACATACATACCTTGTCAAGACAGTGCGTGAGTGATTCAATGGTCAGTTAATAAATAATCATCTTTTGTATATGTCAATTCAGTATTGTGCCAATACTTATAAAAGTAAAGAAAAAAATTATGTTTTTTGCTCATGTTTCATTGAGACTTGCACCACTAGGGGACAGCAGCATACCTGGCATTGGCTGCTGTGTCTGCTGGTGAACTGAATACAACATGAAACACTTTTTATCTTTCCCATAAATTTATGACGCAGTATTGCATAGATCATTCCACATATGATTATTTATTGATTTCTGTTATTTTTGGCTTCAAATTTGAAGTTAAGTTGAGGTGTTTTATCACTGGTATTGGGTGTTTAGGAAGACCAGATTGGATGCATCTAATCTCCATCAGAGGCCACAACGCTGCATAGTTAAGCTCTACTCTTATTAAATAACAGGTCATTACACTTCCACTTTGTTCCCACCCCATCAACCTTTTATGACATTAAGACTTTTATCGTAGCCATGAATGTGTTGCCAGAAAAACATGCACGTGGGCTGCAGGGCTGATGAAAATATTTGAATGAATTTTTCTCATATGGCCTCGAAAGTCTAAGAGGTGTTCTATAGTCACTCTCATCAGTAATCATAAGACAAATAAAACAAAAGGTATGGTTCTCAGGCACTGCGCATAAATTTTAACCCCCGCATCAAACATTTTTATTTTGATTTTCAACAGAAACTTATCAATTTCGTGCTCCAGCCACTGGGACATTTCTTTCAAGAAGATAAAATATTACAATTTTGATAAGAGTTCCTTTGCTATGAAGTGCTTTTACCTTTTCAGCAAAATAATTCTGTTATTATCATGCTTTTCCCTGATCATATGACATTTTTATCTAAACATACAAAAAGGTAAAAAAATCGCCCATCCACACTGATTTCTGGAAAAAAGTGCCTGAGAACATATTTTTTTCTTTTTGCCTAATGTTTAGATTTTAAATTTATGTATTTGTCAGTGACTGAGTCTTGACACTTCTGTGATGTTGTAGGGTTATCAACTACAATGTGCCAGCAGGGAAGAGTGGACAGCACACTGTTGATGCTCTTCAGAAGAGAGTTGAGCTTCTTGGAGGGGTAAAGACTGGCAACTTTATGGTGGACTGTGAATGCTACCAGAATGTCCAAGGATCCTCAGGTATGAAACCAGTTTTTTCCGTAACTTTTCCTGAATTCAGCATGACACTACCATCTTTGAATAAATTTTTAGTACATTATTGAAGATAATAGTTGAATTTACTTGACATGGAGGTTTGGCTAATGTAAAGTAATATAATTTTAAGGAGATACCTGAATAAAAAGACTAGCATTTGCACTACAATATTTTGGACATAACCAGTTGGAGCGTATATGAATTTATAGAAATATATAAAATCTGTATACCGGTACTTTCCCATTCCAAGTATTATCTTAACATAATCCAATAAAAATGCCTGACTGATACACCAATGAAGCCAACTTAAAATATGACGCTTTAATTTTGCAGTTTAAGTAAATCAATTGGGCCCCAGTTGAATAAGCAGGTGCCTTATAGTAATCAACTTGTCCATCCAGTCTGTCTTACTGTCTTTCTGTCCATCTGTTTGTCGTCCATCCACCAGTTCCTTTCCGGATGATAACTCCAGTTCAGATGGATTTCAAGCCTGACTCGACACTTGCGACACAAATATAACCTAGTGTCCTGTACTCATGAAACATGAAAGATCCATTTGGACATATCTACCTGTACTAATTGTATGAAAGTTTCTTAAATGGCCGAATAATGCGTAGTCTAAAATGCCTGTTTTGTCCTACATGGCTTCTTGATCTTGATGTTTTCCCAAGCACATACTCAACCAGTTTGAAAATGACAAAATAACCATTCAAAACGGGGAAGTTTATGGTAAATGCCAATAATTTGGTCTTACACCGGGTTCCATTTTTAGCATACAAGTCACAAAGTCACGACAGATATGTCAGATACATTGTTTTCTTGCAGAGTTAAATAAAATAAAACATCTTTTATAAAACATCATAGGGTATATTTAATTCTCACTAGAAGTAGAGAATGATCTTTTTAAGCCAAACTTTTCATCCCAAACCTTCCATCTTACACGTTTACCTCAAATGCCAATAGGGGAAGATCCCTATCAATTTTTGGTTCACATGGTCTAAGGTCAAGGTCACAGGAGCCAGCTGTCAACAAATTTGTCTTTAGATGATAACTCCAGTTCAGATGGACATACGGATATCAAACTTGAATTATAAATAGCCCCCCACTACAACAAGAACCCCATCAATTTTTGGGTCATGAGATCACAGGTGAAGGTTACAGGTCACGCATCTTCAAAAAGATCATGGAGGCATTGTAAATGTTTTATCCGAAAATCTTTCACTTTTGGATTACCTTACAATAGGGGAAGAACCATATTTATTTCTACATCACAAGTTAAAAGATCAAGGTCACAGGACAGTCCTACTGATATATATGCTGACCAGGCTTACAGTTTAATGCATCAGATGTTATTATGCCTTTGTTGCTTCAGATACTCCATTCCTACACATTCATACATGACTGTCACTGACTCAAACCATAACTTCTTGGTTCAGATGATTAAATACTGTTTTGGGTCTGTATCTGCATGTAATCAGGTCCTTTGTTATATTGTTTTCAAGCATCACTCAGCACACACTGTAAGTCTATGCGTCTTTTGCAGGGCCCTTCTTTACCTGTCAGTATTCTAGTTGACTGTGTGCAAGATAGTTACAGATATGTTTGACTTTAGTTTGACTTTTTTTTGGTAATTGTTAATACATAAATACTTCTGTACTTTTTATGCTCACAACATTACCTTGATGGTGATTTAAGGATTTTTTTTCACATATATATATATATGAGCTTGTTGAGAGTGATAGATGCTCTGTTAATATTTTATAGTGGTAGGCGAAAGCTTGCTGTGACCTAAAAAAATCTCAACAAAATAGCAATTTTGAAATCTAATAAAAGTCTTTTAGGTTCATGTGCTGTAACTAACCACATTACTACTAATATCCTTAAATATTTATGAAGCTTGTTTTGAAACTTCGCATACAGTAAAATGTTCTGTAAATTTATAATTATTTTTTTTTAATCCAGAGTAGTTGCACACCAGAGACCTCTGGTGGATATTTATGACTTTTTTTATGAAGCTTCCTCTGGTGAGGATTATGTTACTTTCAGTGCAATATCACTTCTCTTTATCCAGCACCTCAGAAGACCATTTACGTGATGCACAACACAGAGCAGCCAGCCACATGCTTCGCCGTCCTGGACTCTGGCTTGTGTCTTGTTACAGACAATATGTTTGACCTCCTGATGCCAAAGCTAAAAATATTTTATGACCACAAAAAGAACCCCAAAATTGAATCTAGGGGACAACGGTATGAATATGGGGACTTCATCATCAAAATTGGATCTGTCACCATTGGCCAAAATCTGTCTTTTAAAGGAATTCTGATAGAGGTGAGAAAGATGTTTCTGTTGATGTTAAATTTCTATATACATCTACAAGATATAACATTTACTGTTATTTTTGCCTAGGTAGATGATTATGGACTGAAGATGATTATTTTCACTTTCATTTGTTATTTTCATAGCAGTTTTACTCCTTATTTTATGTTAAGCCACCTGTAAGGACATTCATTATGATAACTGTTATGAGAAGCGGTCGTACAATGGTTTGCATGATTTATCAATATATTTATAGAATATGTCAAATTATATATATATATATATATATATATATATATATATATATATATATATATATATATATATATATATATATATATATATATATATAATGAAAATATTGATATGGATCTACCCATATGAGTATTGATGGCCTTGAAACTCAAGTTGACAGGAACTAATACCATAAAATAGCAAAATTTCACATCTGCTAGTGAGTTCATTTCATGCTCGTATGAATATTTTATCCACAATACATAAAAATTTAACTCAGTTATAAATCAAAATGCCATGCAAAGGCCTCCCAGACAGATGCATTATGGGTCATTTTAATAATACAAGTGCCTGATAAGTACAGAGAGTCCTGTATTCGGGCTGTTCAGGGTGTTCAGACAATATTGTATCCTCATTCTGGTACTATGGCTTTTAGCCTGAGTCTGGTTGTGCCTCCACTGTTGACAATACTTACAAGTGAGATAGAAAAAAATATTTTACAGATCTTATTTAAAGCCTTACTTGTGCTCGAGTATGGGTGAGGGAACAACGCTAATGACATTTATTATGAGGTTTATTTATGAGTGACCTTGACATCAAATATTTTCACATTTGCTAAAAATCATACAAAACCCTTCTCAAGGAAGTAATAACAGATTATTCTGAAAATCAGGATGATCAAAGATCTTGCCATGTTTATCTTGAACAGAAGACTAGTGCTGCCACCTGCATTTATTTCTCCTTTTTAAATGCCTGTCATATGACAGGAGTATTATGGTAAACCCACCGTCCATCCGTCTGTCTGTTGGTTAACTTTTAGTGTTGCCATGATAAATTACCAGGGCTTTGATGGATTTTCATGAAACTCACCATAACTACTAACCAACAGATTATCTCCCCTGAGTTTGATAATGGGCAACATCCACGCATGTTCAATAAGGTCACAGGTCAATAAGCTACCTTGTAGTGTCGCCGCGATAACTTATTAATTAATGAAGGATTTTGGTAAAAGAATTTAGAAATGTTAATTAATAAAATATCTTGCCTAAATTTAATTTCAAGCAAAATCCATGCATATTTAATGAGGTCAGATGTCACCACACTTTGGAGGAACCTTGGTGACTTAAGAAAAAATCATGTAGAATCTCATGAAACTCTTAATACATATTTAACAATAGAGTTTCTCACCTGAATAACCTTCTCATCAAAATTTAACACATATTTCATGAGGTCAGAGGTCACCATATACATGACAGGCGTATAATGCACATTTGCATTGCTCTTGTTGTCATATGTCTTTTTGCCATTTACTGCTGCTGAACAGGTGAGCAAAAGAACTCATAAAAAAGGCAGATTTAAATTAAAGAAACCTTCAGATACCTAGATTTCTCTTGTATAGCAGATAACCAGAGTATATATTCAGATGTTATGCATTTCCCACTTACTGAATCTTGCATTTTACGTTTTACCGGTCTGTGGATTCTTAAATGACATATTTATATCATGTTTGTAGGTTGAATATGGTCCATGCTGTGTGGCAGCAGACTGTAATGGTTTGATGAAGGAGATAACAGATGGACTATTTGGGGGCCAGTCAGAGCCTGTGACCTCTCACCTTAAGAGTAAGCTGGAATCAAGCGCACCCTACAGTCCAACAGACACTATCCTACAGTATTTGGAGCACTTTAATCAGTTCAAAAAGGTCACCACTCCCACCACGAGGTAGCATTATACCTGTGCTTAACATTTTTCTAACTTTTACATTAATAACATCCAAATAGGCCCCAGCTGATATCACAGCCATTAACCTGTGTGCTATAACTCTGAAGTTGTTATGATATTCTCAGCGCCTGAGTATTGTGGAGCTTGAACGTTATAAGATTAATATCAAAGATATAACATCATTGTATTATGGAACAGCATTTCCTGTCCACATTGCATCATGGGACTGAAGAATGTACATCACTGGTGTATTATGGGACATGAAGATGTAGCCCCATTCCATAATGGGACTGAAATGTGTATCAGCTGTACATTGTGGGATTGAAATGTCTGTTCACTACTGGTAGCTCATTGTTGGACATCCACCCACAGTGTTTAAGTGTTTTGAATAGAAGATGTATCACCCATACAACGTGCTACTTGGAAAGATATCACAGATTTTTTTTTAAAGAAAAAGATGCATACAATATTTTGCAAACTTCGAAGGAATGATCCGTTATATTTAAAAATAAACTAAAAAATTGTAATATCAGAATGTGCATTGGCTGTTTAAAATGATTGAGTGTAACATATGTTGAACCTATATTAATTGGCTGCTATGTGGAGTAGGTATCTTGCTTCACATCTCATTTAATAATGTAACATTAAGTCTCCAGGCAACGATATGTCCTACTCCCAGTCTTTCAGAAGTCAGCACTGCCAGCTATTACTAAAACCAGGTTTTACATTCCATTACAGGAAATTGTCAGATATTTCCAAGAGAATAAAATATGTACTAGTAAGTATTATTTTGTCAGCAAGTTTGTTAGCATTTACATTTAAATCTTTAAACAATCATGAAAAGTGTAATTTACATGTGTTGTGTTCCATTGTATGAAAGATCTGTTCAACTGATTGAAATTACCAAATAGGCTTGAAAACAGCTGTATATTTATTCATAACAATCAAGATATTAAATGTGTGCCAGGGGATAATAATCAAGGTTTTAACTTGCTTTCACCTCAGACTTCTTGGGTGGTTTCTGTAGAGTTAAACTTTTGCCAAGGTATGTTGAAATTTATATTACCTGAGACCTTTTGGTTTGTGAGAGGTATTGTACTGAGTTTAGTTTCAGTCTGTAATTAATAGGGCCCTGCTTGAATAAACGAGTGCCCAGTAGTAATCACCCTTTCCGTCCATCTGTCTTAGAGTCCATTCATCTGTCCACAAATTTGTCTCTGGATGATAACTCCAGTTTGATTTAACATATGGATTTCAAACTTATATATGGCCCATCACTAAAGCAAGAACCCTTTTGATTTTGGGGTCTTGAGTTCAAAGGTCACAGTCACAGGACCCACATCTTATAAACTTTTGTGGATGCCCAAACTATTCTTCCCAGACCTTTCATCTATGACATTTACCGCACCTGCCAAATGGGGAAGATCCCTATTGGTTTTTTTTTTGTGAAAAGGTCAAAGGTCAAACCACAGCGACGTCTGTCTTCAAATGTGTTTCCGGATGATAACTGGAGTTTGAATTGACATATGGATTTTAAACTTGACTTGCAAGAACACTATTGATTTTGGGATGAAAGGTCAATGTCACAGTCACATGGGAACCACGGAAAGAGAGGCTTCCTGTCCCTCTTGATACACTTGTTCTTTAATCTTATCGTGGTTAGGTATGGCAGGAACATCATGCACTAATTTAGTAGCAGACACTGCTTGGCCAAGGGAAGACGTAGCGTGTTGAGGCGGTCAGTTTTAACCATGCAGAAAATTGTTGGCCTGCTACCAAGGCTGGACTTGGATAGCAATCTTTCATCTACTACACATTGGTCCTGGCTACTCGGCCAACTTCATCTCGACAAACTGCTCCCTCTTTGCCAGGCAAGTTTCGGACAGGGCACCTGTGTTTCCAAAAAAGCTTCCTCCTTCAGATCTGTCTGCGTTAGGATTGAGTTAGGTTTAATGTAGCGAAGGTTAGCGGCATCCTTCATTAGGTTTTATGTAGCGAAAGTTAGCAGCATCCTTCATTGCTTTGCTCTCCTCACCTTTCACTGCTAAATTGCATGAGATGCCAGATACAGTGAATCAGGGTATTTATTATTTATTTTATTCATTCAACATATTAATACAAGGTAACCAGTTCAGTTATAAAAACTGTTCTTACACAGGGCCTTGTCATTATACAATAAGATAAAATATACATAAAATGATAAAACATACAATATACTGATGATAATTTATACAAATTATACAAGTACATAAATATAATATATTACATATCAGACAATAATTATGGCATATATATCATAATTCACAAACCCTGTCCTAATTAAAATCACAAGTAAGTGAATTATACAATCACGTCAAGAATTTGTGTCAGATCACTTAAAAGGATATGTTGAAAGAATAAAACACAGCATATTCAGAAGATACTCTGCACCTTGCGATTTAAAAAAGGGATCATTTGAACAGTATAAAGATAATGTTGTTTAAAGTTTATCTTTAATTGAAGAAAGCTAAGACATTTAAAGAAAAGCTTTTACCTTTCGTTTGAAAGTTGGATATGATTGTAAAGACCTGATGTCTCAGGTAATGAGTTCCAAACAGAAGGACCTCGGTATGAAAAGCTATTTTTGTAGAAGCCATTTCTCAGTTTCGGCACTGGTAGGAGGCCTCTTGCTGCAGATCTAGTAACATATTTGTGGGTATCATTGATAATAGTAAATTATTGGGATTATAGATTCGCATTTGATGTACATATAATATGGTATATGTGTAGGACACATTTTTTGGCTATTTCCTCAGACTGTGAAGGTGTCTACCATGCATTTCTATAGGGGGTTGAACAGTCGTTGTGATTCGTTCCGCTAACTAGCAAATCTTTGTGCAGGTCTGCACCTATGTACAGATCCACACCTGTTGTTTCGATGTTCGCCAATCGCCACTGGACTTTCCAAAGACGACATGGTAATATCGTGAGTTGGGCGTGAATTGGATTTAAGTGAGGGAGATATGCGCAGACTCATTCTCATGCTCATTCCCACAATACTCCAGTGAAAGACGAGCTTTTCTTTATCAGACCCTGCATGTCTAATCAATAATGAATTACATAATTACTCACACAAACACATACTCATTCAGAACATAAACAATTATGACCTATGTAATGGGATATAAAATGTCTGACTCAAATACTTAACCAGTCATGGATTTTCTTGAGATGATCAAAGTCAGGGAATATGAATAATATTTTCAACATCTGATTCAAATACACAACAAGACAGAAAAGTTTAGGTAATGGTAATTTTTTATTTTATGAAAAATGAATAAACTTTGTTAGACACGTAAATTACACATAATCACAAATTTAACCTATAAGTTTACTACGTCACTCCAGCAATCAGCTTGTAAGGCCAGGTCCTTTACCTTTGATATATCCATAAATAATCATGAGCGTTTAATCATTTTGAATCATATGACGAAAGATTTTTGTTAGATTGGTAAAGGATTAACATTCGGTAGATATAGGGTTGTTGCCCGTTTCACATGTTCCCGCAGAAAGAGTGTGATCATTAAAAGTTTATTCACATGACGATCATGTTGACCATTAACGGGTTAGCGGTACAAATTGTGTGGAAACCAATCACGAATGATTTCTGAAATACTGATGAATATTAAAAATAAATTTGACAGAGATTTGGTGTGAGCTGATGGCAGTGTCTTTTCCTATTGGCCCAGAGCCCGGCTCAGAAGGTCGGGGTCGTCTACCTTGTTTGGCAAGGTGACCTTGAGTTTGCTGTCATCCTGCATGGCACGGCAGATGGTTTCTTGTGCACCTTGGTTGCCTGACCAGCACCTCCGGGCCACCTATGATTTCACACAAATATATCTTAGGTCAAGTTCATAGTGCATAAATTATTCATTCACAGGATATATATCCAATGTCTATATGCTAATGTAAAGCTATTCCAAATTTAAGGTAACCCCCCCCCTAATCAAATCGATTCCAGGTTATAAAACTTTAAACTTCTGATTTTTCATGGATTGTACAAGTGGTTTATAACTAACCGAAGACGTAGACCACATTGGGCCCCACCATACCCTCCCCTGTGTCTGTTATGAATTTATATGCTTGTATGCGTAATTGAACAAGATTCTTATATTAGATTCTAGACACCTCGGCATCCTTTCAGTGTGATATTTCACACAAGAGATCCGTCAAATTTATCTACTTCCTCTGTTACCCTTGTCCTGGCCCGGTTGCTTACATTTTTAAAACCACTGGCGCACTCTATATTCATACATTTATAGGTTAAATATGTTATGATAGCAGGATAACTTACTCCATTTGATACATCCCATCCCAGCATCAGTCTGGCGCGTCGTTCAGCGTCCTATGTGAAAAAAAAATATTGGTGTAACATGTCCATTGAGAAGCTAGACAAGTATGAATTGTGATCGATATACAAGAACCTACTACATGTATATATGAACACTTTAGCTGGAGATCTGTAAATTTCTGTACAATCCACTAACCCTTGTCTAATACTCATTGGGCCTACTGAAAATAATATCGTGCTTAATTTGTTTCCTTGAATCAAGGTGATATTGCTTTTAAATTATGACATTTTTCATAGTTTCTTTCATGTTGTGAAATCGTATATACTAGTATGATTATAACTTAATTTTCCGAATCTATATACATCTACTTTGGAATGCAATAACAGTCTTTGTAAGAAATGATAAGTAGAAGACTACTCATCACTGATTTTTAATGGACAGAGAGAATGTGTTATCATGAATTATATTTGAATGTATTGTTTTCTACCCAGTATTGTTTGTTTGGTATGACCATGCAATACACAGGGCCATGAATTTGTTAGCTTTCCTTGTATTAAAACGTCACTTACATTAGATCCGTCGAGTACGAGACCAAAACCTCCGTTCATCACCTCTCCCCTGGAAAAAAGAAAGACGTCTGTATAAATACGCAACCGATGTTTCCCACTATACCAGGTCTAGATAACACATTGAATATAAAGAATATAATAGAAAAGGCGACTCGCGCACGAGGTCCAGGAACACGTTTGTAAATAGGAAATTACTTTGAGTCATAAACTGGACTTAAATGGTTATGTCAAAAAGCATGCATGATTTATGTATATTCTTGTATAAATTAACTTTCTAACACCGAAAAGGTCAAAAGAAAGGAGGCATTTTTTACCAAAAAAAAAAACAAAAACCATTGACATGTTACTGAAAACACATTCAATATTTAAGTGTTCACTTTGACTACCTTACGTCCATTAATACGGCCACAGGGTCCTTTCTGCGTGGTCCCTTCTCATCCATTGATTCATAATTCAAGTTTTGGAATTCTTTACATGACTATGCAAATGTATACAAATCTCGTTCAGAGATAGAAAAGCTATCCCTTAATATATAACAGATTATAGGAGCGGAAAGGGTCTAAAAGTGCTGACTGCATGAACAAGATTGTATAGCTGACAAGCACAGATTAATTGGGAGTTCGTTCTTGTCCCAAAATGCATGCGATGTCGTGTTGTAAGGCACAAATCAATTTCCTGTAGATAATAATGGATAGTTTGGCCATTAATGATCAAATACTATCCAAGCATCTAATTATAACTTACCACCCCACGCCGCCCCCATTATGGAGAGCCACCCAGGTGGCGCCACGGAAGCTGTCCCCGATGGCGTTCTGTACCGCCATGTCAGCACAAAATGCCGACCCGTCGTATATGTTGGAAGTCTCCCTGAAAGGGCTGTCAGTACCGCTGACGTCATGATGGTCTCGGCTAATCACAACCGGGCCCTAATATGATGATGAGACACATACAAAACGCACATACAAAACATATACAAAACGCCTGCTATAAACTAGGGGACAAGGGTCATGTTTTATCATTAATTCCCTCTGCTTCGTTCAGTTGTGAAGATTTCATCTTCAATTGTATGTAAAGTTTCTCTTTCCATGAAATACTGATAGTGCATACTTACTTGTGTTTTCAATATGTTTAGCCTTTTTATATTTGTAATCACGAGTTTTCTGTAATCATGAGTTAAAAGTCCACCCCGATCTTTCCTGAAAATATTGATATAAACTCCTTGACCCATAGCAGCTCCTCCTCCGTACGGGGGCAGGATTAAATAAGATTACACACGTCATAATTTGAAGGAATAAAGCCCATGCAGTTAGCAACATTACAGAGGATTTTGTTCTCATTAAGCTTCCTCTGTTATAACATTGTACGTGTGGGCATGTGTGTTCTGAAGGTAATTTTTAATGAATCAGACTATGTTTCAGTAGCAACATACTTACCTTGAGGGCACCGTCAGCGACGGCTTTATTAAAAGCAACAGCAATGGCAGTGCGGCCCTTCTGATCCGAGTACAGGATACGTGCCTGAGATCCAACCACCTTCAATAAGTTACCAACACAGTCCTGTGTTAATGAATAATCGTATACTCGGCCACTATACCCTTCTGTTGTCAGTATGACTCCTATAGTTTGTAACAGACAAATAAGACACAAATATCCCCCCGTTCTAAACCCTATAGTCAGATTTTAAGCGTATTTTTATGTATGCGTGTGATGAAAATAATTTAAAATTGCTCTTTTATATTAATTTAAGATCAGTGCATATATGTCTTATGTGAATAGCGCATATGGTCATATGATCCGGGGGGGGGGGGGGGAGGAGGATGGTCCAGGGGTCCAAACCCCCTCTTTTTCAACCGCCGTAACCTTTTTTTAGGGGTTTAAACAAAATTTTCGGCCTAGTCCCCCCCCCCCCTTTTCTGGACCTGGGGGCCTTTTTTTAAGAGTTTCATAAGTCCTCCTGGGTTGATCCCCCCTCCCCCACTTTCCTAAATCCTGAATCCGCCCCTGTTATATACTCCCTGATTCAAATCTTGGACAGTTTCACACTTTGTCATATTTACATATATGTCGCTGAACTGATGACAATATCACACGCACCATTTTGTGCATTCCTGCTTCCTTGATCCAACGGATGTTGTCATTATATTGCACCTTTGTTGACTCGGGGACTAAACATAAAATATGTTATCAGAATATATAATCAACTTTTTGAGTACAACAGACCGAGCAATATATAAAATCAAAGATATTCATTGAAGTATCAAAACAAAAACATTTTTTATTCTTCAAAAGAACAAATTACTTTCAAAGAATAGACCTAATTGACCGAGTGGGTAAATATAATCAAAGAGACAAGGTCAATGGTGACTGATAACCAATTTAAGAAATATTTAAGATATACATTTGTATCTTTTATTAGCTTTAAGATTTGCCATTAACTTTTAACTTGATTAGAAGAAGGCGAAAAAAGACGCATGCGCAAATGCAGTCATGGAGTTTATGTCACCATTCTGCAATACAATCAGTCAAGTTACAAACAGTCGTTGAGCGTAAACGGACCTCCTTGTTCAATGAATTCCTTAAGCACCCGAGTCGCGATCTCGTCCGTCTTCTCCAGGTCACGAGAGTCGCCTGAAGCACACACCCATCTGCAAATATGAAAGTTTCTTCTTTTTAAAGTTACTTACCGGTCGTAGAGCATTGTCTCTTGTCATATACTGTCGTGGGTAGTTCAGTAGGGAAAAAATTGGAGATTCCTGACCAAAGTTTTGGAAATTTTAATTTTGGAGTGTCCAAAAAGATTGGCATCTTTTTCAGATTTAGTATGGTCTTTGTAACAGTTATTCAACAAATGAGTATGCTACAACAGCGTATTATTATAAGGTAATAAATCGTTTTCTTGTATGATTATCTGGTTATGGTGAAAAGCAGTTGTCACCGCAGTGTTTACACAATTGAATGGTTTTAGTTTAATAGTCGGCAGTGGTGACATACTGCTACAAGAACAGGTTCTATGGATAAACGTCCGAAAAAGATTCCGACCGTCACAGACACATATATTCTCCACGTTCATTAAAGCCATGTAAAGGCTGTAAATCACCACACTCTAACTTAATTACATGAACGAGGAAAACGACATTGCTCAGACATGTTATCTTGGGTGATAGTAAATGTGGCAAAAGATGTGGGCAGATTTAACAGTTTGGCACATGATATTCGAGGTCTTCAAATTTTCGCATTTGTTCGCCAACATTTCCAAAAAAAATCTTGTTCCCTTTAAATTCTTGTTTATGCTTACGATGAGAGCTTAAGATGTACATTTGTCATCCATCTACCTGAACGGGCCAAATCCAAGAGAAAATATATCACCCATGATGTGTTGTACGTATGAAGGGTAGCGGAACATGGTCCCGGTCGTATCACCTTCCTTCTTCACGTCAGCTCCTTCGAGAAAATAATCTCCATATATAGCATATGTTAAGAAGATCTTGCATAGATTGTCATATATGTCACAAAATGGGAAACAATATAATAAAGACAGAAAGCTGTACATGTCTACGTAAAGACTGGTAAACAATATAAAGTACATATTCTATAATAATAAAAATAATAATAATAAAAATATATTTTTATTAATTTTATTATTGTTATTATTATTATTATTATTATTATTATTATTATATTTATTATTACTATTATTATATTACTATAAATTTTTTAATTTTTTTTTATTTTATTATTAAAATTATAATTATTATTATTATTATTATTATTGTTGTTGTTGTTGTTGTTACAGGAGTATGTATAGCATTGCTAAAAACAAAATCTGTGTCTGTGTTTGTGAGTAAGCATGTCTTACCAGCCCTGGAGGCCTCCAGTAGAAACGCATTGCCATAGTCCCAGAAGAACATACCACGGTCCGAGAGTTTGTTGATGGCGGCCACATGACGCCTGAGTCTGGTGATAAAAACACAGTCCTACCATTGGGACATTATAGTTGACATGATAGAAACCAGAAAGCATTCAAAACAGGCAATGCTTAATATATTTAACATTGGGATATTTGTAAACGAAGAGAGAATGGAAGGAATGAGGTACTGAAGGTAATAGGTGGAAGGAATGAGGTACTGAAAGTAATATAACTACCCATGAACCTCCCACAACCACTATGTTAAATTCAAGCTTATCTATGTACGTCGGTGCTTTAAATATCTTTGGTCTCATAGGTGTCATGTCTACAAAAGATTCCGCACTTCGTTATCATTTTTTTAACGGTTTACCTTTTGAATACCCTTTTGAAAATTCAATGTGGATTGAAAGTGTGAGTTCTGCAGACCGTATACCGAATCGTGGCAAAGTGAACAAGTACAGTTCGCTGGAGCAAAGAGATGGGGAAAATGCCCATATGAGAATAATCTTCTTGAACACTGAACATGACCTCAGTTGTTCTTCAATGTTCTTCAGGATGACAATATGTATAGCTGACCATACAACCTTATGCTTTCTGGATGCTTTTGTTATTCTTATACAGACTATCCGTACATAAAGTGGTTAAAATAACCTTATTAATGGGTCTAGATGTGACCCTTAATGTTCTATTTTAGACTCTGGTGTGCGTATCCAAACGGAACCATTAGGCATGAACAAAAACGCACTCTAAATGCATTCACCCTGAATGTGTTTTTGGTTTATAGGCGAAGAAGTTGTAATATTATACTCCTGTATTATATTTGGTATAATTATATACATAAGTACTCACGATTCCTGAACCAGGTTCTTAAAGCGCACTGGGTCCTCGTGCATCAGTGAAAGTGATTCTTCATACGTCAGCTGCAAGTTTCATAAAACAAATTACTAATTAATAGCACAAGTTAAGTTAGTCAATATAAAAAAAAATTATTACCTTTACGAAAGAAGTTACCTGTCTGTCAATTCCTCTGTTAGCTCGAAGTTTAAGATTATATCAAACCATTTCGGACGGATTTATATAATATTTGAGAAGAATATTTGTCAAGTAGAGTACATTTGATTTTAGATGCTGATTCAGATCCAGACACACAGACAAGGTATTTCTTTAAAATATGTCTTAATTTCTTTTTATACGTTAGTAAAGTATAGCAAGTACTGACACCAGGGCCACTAAAAAAATAACAAAACATGACTGATTGCACTATTGGGCGATCATCAGTCATAACACTTTATAGGTGGTCCATACGACTGTTTGCAAATTATTAAGAAAAGTGACTGGTTTTGACATTTGGTTCGGTTTTTTTCTACTATTCAAAGAATATACTACATGTAGTACAATAATTATCAGTGCAAAGCATTCTCTCAAATTCTGTTAAAACGCATAGAATATAAACAAATGGAATTTTCTGTTAAGCCTAACTCCTACTGAACTTTCGCTGAACTATGATTCCATGCATTTTTTTTAAATGACTAACATGTGTCCGTTTACCTGTCATACAAACCTTCTTAAATAGAATTGTAATAACAATGGAAAATTAAACCTATGAATATTTTTATAAATAAGGCAAGCAATATAAAACTGGCTGGAACATGACCGAATTATAGTGGTCAGGGTTTCTCTGCTTTTAAATTTAGCTCTTAACGTATATAATTAGAATCCTACAAACATTTATATTGCTCATCAAAGGTATACCTGCACAGGATAATATCCACCGAGGAATGGGTTGTGGCAAGATGTCTGATCAGAGCCAAGGTCAACCAGAAGATCACCGGTACTGTCATACTCATAAACCAAACGTTCCCTGGTTAAAACAAAATAACATCTTTGATAAAAATCAAGTTCTGTAATAATAATAATAATCTTACTGTCCATATCAAAATTAGAATCTGGCCACACAGCACAGTACCCTTACAAATTTGAAATACAGCAGAGACGTGCCTCGTTTTACGGAATAAGTCTTTGTTTTCTCCCGATAATCAAAATAGGAAAACGAAAATTACCATTTTTGCGACGAAAATATAATATGATTTATATATGATATATAAAACGTCGCAAAATTAATGTTAATAATATTTATACTTATCAGTTGTAGCTATACACTTACTATCTTAGACATGCATTTTAATAACACTTCCCTATTCTTGCATGATTATTTTTAGTGATCTTGCATGTTTTTCGTAGTTCATTTAAATGTTGTTTGCTAGACTTCTAATGATCATTTTTCTTATATCTAAACTAAAAAGAAACAATTTCGTTCTTAAAGGAATGTATTATGCAAAGTTTTATAAATATCATTATTTTAATGAAGAAATTAAGTGTTGTATTCAAAATATAATAACTTTACTCAGAGTAGTATTATAGTGGCGTCTCAATATCGTCGTTGATCAGCCGTATTTAAAAAAATAAACACAAACCTACTAACCATAAATCCACAATGTTTCCATGGTAACCTATGCTTACAGCTCTCCTCTCTCGACGAGCTGCCCTGATCATCGCGATGACGTCATCAAGTTTATTAGTGACCTCCATCACCCATCCTTGTTTGTGCCGCTTGTAAAGCGCTTCCTCGCTCACCTGAAGTTATTAAGTTTCACTTTTTATACAGCTGCACATGCAGTTATGAAGCAAAGTGTGTTAATGGTAGATTTTTTATATAACAGACCTTTTCTTTATCATATATTAGTTCGGAACGTAGGAATGTCCGCAGAACCCCAGCACTCGTGTTTATCATTGTAATATTACATAATTAAAACTCCAAGGCTCCTCTCAAGTTCTCACATTAGGAACATATACTATGTGCATTTCTATATGACAGTTCAGGGCCGAGCAGGGGCGGACTGGACCGCGGGAATTTTTCCAGTGGGCGAAAGGCATTAGCAAAATATTAATGCCCGTGAGCCGACAATATGGACAAAACATAGATGCCAGTGGGCCGATGGAGTTATATTTGGGCCGTCTCCAAATAAATGTGCAGGGCTTTTTCCTCATCCGAGTCCTCCCTCGGGGAGGGGGTATGGAGGTGGTAGAGAGAGTCTCATTTTTATAAGATATTTTTATATACATTTGATTACATAATAAATTAATAAAATCCCATTTATATTAACTGTGATTATCCCCCGCCCCTTTTAATACAAAGAAACTACTCCAGCGAAATATGACCGCCGCACGGCCGCGGTGTTAATAGTGGAAAAACGTCGAACGTGGCATACCCGGAGCAATGTTCGTGTCCACTCTATTTCACTCAGAGTTTCGAGAAAAATGTTTACGATACTTGAGCTGCATACGCAATTCTTTTTCCAAATTATCACATAGCTTGTATTTAACGCATTTGCATAATTTATAAAATTTTGATTGATTCAAATAACTGGTTATGACTGAAACAGACACCTACCTCGGCCACTACACCGACACAACCTGCAATAACGGCCGCTTTGGCCTGGGCGCCGCTCATCCCTCCAAGTCCTGACGTCACAAAAACCTTAAATAATACAATATCAACACCAGTACATTATCAGAACAATACAGAATTAACAAATTGTCTTCTTTCCATGAATGAATGTAAATTTTGCCAGTATTATATAAATATCTCTGATACTCAAATGTATTGTATTCTGATAATGAAATTCATTATCCCATCAGCCAATGGATCTTGTTTTTTAAACAATGTACTGTTCTCATTGCAAATACTGCTTTTATTAATTCATACATTAGCTTTTATATGCTTAGGTGCTTTACCGCATAAACCTGGATAACCATTGCACTGTGCTCCTAGCTGGTTATACAGAGAGGTTTGATAATCGGATACTTGGCAGAGTTTGTATATTTACAAGTAAATTTTTCCATCAGTGTCTATAACTTCTTGGTATCAATAGAGCCTCCGACAAAATTTAGAGTTGTATATAAAATCTAGGACACTCTGGTATTTTCGTGTTATTCAAGATATATCCTTGATGAAGTGCTGTTTCATTCAAACTGCGACAATATCAGTAATTGGAAAAAATTTGAAGTACACAATTTTGCATAAACACAATTAAATTTTGCTGCAAGATTCAACTTGGGCCGATGTATGGAATACCAGCTTTTATTGTTACTTTATCTTGACCTCTAAAAGAATTTTTGACTTACAATATTTTATACCAAATAACCTTCATAAAAAACATGACGCACAACGGAAAAACAACATAATCACAATTTTATCATGGAAAGTCTTACCTTCCCGGAAGGATCATAAAGTCCAAGGTATTTTCTTGCAGCGTTCAGAACAGTCAGCTGTCGAAAATAAAATATAGAACTCATGGAATTTATGTGGATTTTCATTCCATATGTCTACGAACCCTTTAAAGTGAAATGTTACATAAAATGTTTGACACTTAATAAGGACTATATTCCTCCGCAGTGTATGCTTACATACTTATGGTTATATCCCCGACTCTTGTAATATAATTCTTTTCAAATTCTAGAAAACTCGGAAAACCTCGCATTCGCGCGGAAATCATACAGCTAGGAACTTAAAACAATTCGATAAAATAACAAACGACCTAAAATCACCACATACAATTTCTGCAAGAAATGCAAGATATTTGTTTCCCACAGAATAAATACACTGATATTAATTTTGACTTTTAAAAATCAATGACAAAGTTGTATACCGTTGTCCCGTGAACAATGCCCTGTGGTCCAATGTAGCAGTAGCTACCCGCTGTCATTTGTCCATACCTATGAAGAAAAATAGTACACAAATTAAAGATATTAAAACCGGAACATGATATTTATGAAAATTGCACTTTGTCAAGGCATTTTCGATGGAATAATACATGAGGAAAAAAGATTTTATACAATATAATGGATTGCACAAACGGACTTTTCAATATTTAATTAAAAAAAAATAAATTAGACCAACACTTCAAAGTAAACAAAAAATTATGAACTTCAAACAAATTATATAATAATAAAAAAACTCATTTATATAAAGGAAATCCTATATAAAGATCACGTATAAAAGTAAGTGGACAAAAGAATAATAGAATCTGAGGGTTTTACTTTTTTAGCTCTAAAATCTAGAATTTTCATTGGATGGTGAAATAATTATAATTTAAGTGGGAAATATTTTTTTTTCAATTAAGATTTAAAACATGACACCATACACAAAATAGCAAAGTTGCTTTGTGCCAATATGCACGGGATCGACCTGCTACAATGCAAATAAAAATTTTAAAAGAATACACAGAACTCACATTGTTACACCCAGGGCAAACATTCGTTCGTATGATTCCCTCGAGGAATAGTTCGGTATGACCTACAATGTATAAAACAATACATGGTTTTTATAACCCACCACAATTTTGACATTATCACGTCGTGATGTACCAAAAGTTTATTCTGCCAGAGCTCACGGACTAAATTTCGTTCACAAAATATCTATGCATGCTTTGGAAAGAAGATTAGGATATGACGGTGTGGAGCAGAGTTTTTGCCATTAAATTCATTGATTTTCGTGTTTTCTAAAATTGTCTATTCAACACTTGTCAACTCAGCGAAACGTTCAAGAAAAATCACCAGGCAATACTAAGCAGGAAATTATTTAGATGATATATTTATACATTCTCTCTCTGTATGTATGTTTTTGTTTATTTATTTCATTATTTCTTTAGTTATACTGGGGATTGGGGGTTTATATTGGTATTTGGAGAAAGTATGTGCACGCTTTGCGGCGAGGGATCAGAAATCAACAAATCCTAGCTTGTAAATTTCAGTGTCAAAGCTGGCTTTGATTAATCCATATATCTAGTGCAAGTGCACCGATGTTAATTTCACTTCGTACTTTTTTCATTGCTCAAGGTGATTAAATATTTGAGCGCCCATACAGGTATGTGGCTTATTGTTTTACCGGATAGGCGTCTGTGCCCGCGTATAGACTTTCAAAATTATTATATCTCAGACAAGCTGCCACCTTTATGTTTGATATCTAAATAGTATAAAATCGCATGATGGACTTTTCAATTTACAGATAAATATATTTTTTTTTGCCTTTTATACGCTGTGTCAGTTTTGTTTGATCATTCCATAATATAATCGATGTTTGTTAATATATATAGTAATTATTTTGTCAGAAATAAAAATGAACTGATTATCAAATGTTTAGTATATCGTAACACCGGTATTCAGCCAATATCCTGGTGTACATTTAAGGGTTAATATATGACCAAATGCTTACAGCTATATTGAAACCTTCAAAACACTGTTTGTGTGTGTAATGTTTGTGTTCAAGATAACATTTAGTTACTTGTTAAACATCCTGGACTACATCATAAGTAATCTGTCTTTGTGTTTCTTTGAGGTCTTATCATGTCCCCTAGGCCCTGCTTTCAAATATTTCGGGGAGAGGGTGGTTGGGTGTGAGTGGGGGGGGGGGGGGGGGTAACGTTGAACCACGAAATTTTTTAAGCATTGCCAATAAGCAGGTTTTTAACGGGTAATCTGGGTTGTACATCACACATTCCTGTGCACTTTAGAGTGGTTAGTGACCACTTAAAATATAATATAGGACTATTAATGTCCTTTTATGTGTTAGTATGTTGGTCAAAAACACTGCATATTCGCTTGCCTATAGATCGGGCTTCAAGGGACACCCCTCCCTCCCCCATGGCCTAATTTCTCAGGAACAGCAGGAGCTAGCTTACCCATGTCAAATGTTGTGGGATTGAGCTTTTTGTGGACCACCTGCACTGACTTACATTTACGGGGGAAAAGCTAGAAACCCTTTGAAAATCTTCCTCTACAAAATCTTTCAGCCAAATTGTTCACAGAAATGATCCTATAGATGTGCTCTCTCAAATTTGTTTAAATGGTTTTGGTTCGATGAATTTTGTCTGAGATAGGCCTACAGGAATTTGAACTTAGTCATTTGACCAAGTTTACAAGCATACTAACATAACAATCTCACAAACTTCAGGACCTGGCATCACCAAGTTGTGCAAATATTGGTCACATGACTCATACTTGAAACTGAGGTTTTTGTGACGCGACTTTCATCGACCTGTTTTACGGGCAAAAACCTCGTAATTTTATCCTATTCTACATTAAAATTGTTTTCCGATGAAACTGTTGAGCCAAATGATTAAATTTTTTTCACAAGAATTATCGTAGGGTGGGGTTGTCTCAATTTGATAAGAATAGATCGAGGTCACTGTTTTTTTTTGTACAATCACGGAAAGCTGAATTTGGCAAGTGGCCAAGTATCAAACTCAGGGCTATAGTAGTCCTCTTTTGCATAACACTACATTTTTATATAAAAAAAAAATCTTATGAATATGTCAGCATGAAATGAAGCATTGTTTCAGTATGTGTAAACAGATTTGGATAGAATTTGTCTGTATCTATTTATAGCTTTAGCAGACTTATTCTCGTATAATTTGAAGTAAGACTTTGCTAAATTTGTCTACATTTTTAAAATATAACACGATACAAGCTGACCTCTTGATATTATGAATGATTTATTTAAACTACAATAACATGACTGTTGATAGGCGATTATTAGGTGATTTTACTTTTTATTATCCAGTGTCACTTCAAGAGCTTGAAAACTAGTAATTTCGCTGATGATATGCCATATCAGTTAGATTTTGCAGAAAGAGATGTAAAGTCAAAACATTTGAATTAACTATTTATATTGGAAAAAATATCGGTACTCAATGTAAACAATTTTTTTAATGTTTATTAAAATATTGATCAACATTTAAATGTTTGGCTCATATAATTCAACAAAATTCATTTGGGTATATGTAGAAGGTTACGCCACTTGGTAAAAATTCTGTGGCCTATCACGAACCAAATCTTTAACAAAAAATAAATTGTGTACAAAACAGGCATATATTTTCAAGATGGCCGCCAAAAAGACATTTAGCTAAGCATGCTGAACATCCATCACATTTTTCATACAGTTCAGATGCCGTGGTAACTGAAAAACAGCGCCATTTGGTAATCAATCCTTTTTTGGGGGGATCTGGCTCATGGACTATATTAACGTTTTGTCATAGTTGTGCAATATCATTGTAGTGGGTATAACTTTCATTTGGCGATAGCACTCGGAATTTCCAGTGAATGGTCACAATCCGTGAAAACCAGCGATATATGACTCTCTATAACTGATTTATTATTAATTAGACCTTTAATTACCACTTCCACGTTTTAACCACTGAAATAATTTCACTTCATTATGCTAGGCATATGTCGGAATATGGACATGCAGGTCATTTTTTTATGAAGACGTTTTTGTGTTTTACCCTTTTTCTGAAATAAGGTCAATATGACCCTGTTTTGCAACAGAAAGGATAAAAAGCACACATTTATCGGTGCCATTGACTTCTCTAATAAACAGAACTACACCAAACTAAACATATTTTATCAATGCATGTGTTTAATATTTACCGTTTTAGTTATGACCTTGACGTTTGCCATCAAGGTTGGTCTTTGGGCCTCATATATTCGCTATGGCGAAATCAAACAGTCGTCATTAGATATGGTTCATATAAAATGAAAGCATCGACATATGACTCTCTCGAAATTATTCACCTTTGGGTGACCAGTCTTTATTTTGATTTTGCAAAAGCAAAACATTGTCTCAAAATATTTATCAAAATGTAGATAAAGTTAATTTATTGTAAAATGTACAATAAATAAGAGTGTATATATCATTTTCTTCTGATATTTCAGACAATATTCAGGAAGACTAGCAAAGGCAGGCGGGTATTATGCACAGTTTAATCAGTTTTTAAGTGCATACAGGTGTGATCAGCTGTTTCCCTGAAATTAACAATTCCTGTCTTGTAAGTTTAAGTGTCACATTTGGTGTTCACCAACCAAGTAATTTTTTTCCACGCTCGGTAATGTCGATTTCATCTCTGTGTTATATAATTAAATATTTCTATACCAGAGTGTGTGCGCGTGCGTGTGCCTGTCGATGTATTACCATGCCGTTTGTGATGATGACTCTCGGAGCGTCACTGTGACTCGGGAACAGCCCCATCGGGTGCCCGGAAAACATGACCAATGTCTGTTCCTCTGTCATTGTTGACAAATAGTGCATCGTCAGCAGAAACTTAAAATAAAATAAAAATATATATATAAGGTACAAACTTGTACCAATGTTATGTCATCGAAGACGTTGAATTCGAATTCTCTCTGCAGTGCTGAGACTTATGGGATGGTTATTTTTTTTGTTCCGGGTATATTTTACATGGTATGCAAACTTTAAATATAAACATGAACTAAACAACCTTTAGGATATACCTGGAACAACAAAAAAAAAAAAAAAAAAAAAAAAAAAAAAATAACCATCCCAAGTCTCAAGTTTGAATGTCTAGAGGATGAGTAAGAGTCTAATTTGTATAGCACAAAGGCGCCCCCTAGTAGCAGTGGTAGCAGATGTAAATCAAGCAGCCATGTTTGAACAGATGACAGGCTGTTTCTGAGTACCCCGGTGGATAAAGACCCACATATACAAAAATTGATACATTTCAGCCAACTAATTATTATGTAAACCTGCTGTGGATATACCAATCAAACGGACTAAATGCATTTATTATGCTGACATCATCCAAATAAAAGGTGAGAAGCTGTCAGTTTAAAAGTTAGTTCTACTTTTTTGTTTCGATATCGAAGTGTATGGATACCGATACCACTACCAGCGATGTCACTTCTGCTGGTACGGTATATATACCGCTACGCTACAATGTGAATATAGTAGCACGATTCCATATCATTCCGCAAAGGGTATACCACTTTAATTAGCTTTACTGCCTGCTATGGTACATAATCATTCCGGTCTGCTCATATTATTGATATTTATGTCTGCAATAGTGCACATTGAATTCCTAAAAGATGCTGTCATGTTCCCGATGATTTCTTCGTAAAGTTTTTGTCTATGAAGTATGAATGAGCTGAAAATGTTACTTCGTTGCAAACTAAACGACCAGCGACTGGTTGAAGTTCAGTGAGGGCACTCGTTAAGACTTTATTTTTTGTGTCACTATTTACTGGCTAATCCTACTCGTTCATTATTTTGCAGTTGACAACCAGTTAAGTTTTCATCCTTAATATGAAAGATGGCCCTTCAGTATAATGAAGACTGGCTAAACTGTTTTAATAATAAAAGATTTCTGCTTTTAGCTTTGACACAAATTTACCACCACCAAATGGTGCTACAATAGCCCCTTCAAAAATAATTTGATATATCTCTTGATTTATGGGGAAATAAGGAAAATTACTCCCTTAAGGACAACCTTGGCATCATTTTGGACAGGTCAAGACCAAAAACGTGCATGTCCGAGGCTTGATCACAGAGGAGTTCCGTGACTTAAGACTAGTGCCACCATATACCACCGTCAATTATAATATTCCAGGCGTTTGATAACAGCATACTAGAATTCGCCTTTTCTTATCGTACGAATCATCCCTGTTTGACATACCTGTGCCCAGTTTGAGAAGACCTGTCCGTTCCCGCCATAGGTCACGAGTTCGTGAGGGAACTGCGCGACCCGCGGGTCAAGGTTATTCATTATCATGTGCATGACCGCGGCAGCCTGCGGACACTGAACTGGGTACTCTGACACCGGGTATGCTCTGTAAAAAAATAGATTAAAGATACGTTTACATGGCTAAAAAGTAAGCCTATGCGGATTGCGGTATTACATCAATCGTATTGTCATACGTATACCCCAACTTAAAAACGAACGTTTCAGAGGGTTAAGATTCCAAGTTTCAATTTATTTAAAACCACTTATGTGTTTATAAAAAGACAAAAATCCTTGCCTCATTTCGATCTGTGGCCTGAACCTGTACATATATATGTGTCCGTACTGGCGAAGTTCGTTGGCAAATTCCGGCGCCAAGGTTTGATGTAACGCGGGAGGGAAGTAACGCAGAGCATTCTCGAGGGCCAGCTGGAACAAAAAAATGTACGATTGGATTTACTTAGGTCGTTGCACCCGAGAACATAACCATCAATTTCTTTTTTTTTTTCTTTCGCCATTTTCTGTTTGACTGATGGCCAAAAGCTAAAACTTGAGCATAATATTGGCACTGGGTCACATATTTGCACTGGATATTAATATTTGGCCTTGATCTTATTCCAAAGTGTCTTTGTCTGTTCCATAATATTGTTATAAGAAGGAAAATTGAATAAGTGATAAGAAAATCAGTTATGCATTTTGTGTATTAAAACAGCTATCGGCACAGTTGTAGCTGAGTATGTGTTTGTTCTACTTTAATGAGACAGAAGCATTTTTTTTCTTATCTCATGATCAAAAAGGACAAAAGTGTTATTTGATAAACGTAACTTTCCACTAATCTTTAAATCAAATGTATAGCTTTGCTTTCACAAATTTATATAATCTAAACCCAGAACAAAAAACTGTTCTGCTATTTTTCCAATTTTCCTTTTTTCCGTTCTCATTTGTCAGATTCCAAAACTAGCATATAAACGCATATGGTATTACACTCTGGATCATTGAAAACTAGAAAAGCCCGAGTAGTTCTTTGTCCATATAAGAAGATTTCAGTTTCCCAAACAGGATGACCGTAGTTGTCCAATATATACAGTATATTGTATTCACGGTGTTGTCCCATTTATATAAGCCTATCTTCTTGAACCAACAAGTATTAACATTGATGATCACACGTGAGTTTATATTGAGACTTACCCGTTCATCAGCCGGGGACAAGTTAGGAGTCCGCACAGGGGCATGTGGCACAGTCTCGTCCCGTGGTTGGGGTTGCGGTAAGGGGTCCAGGGGCAGACCATCACATATCTCCTTCAGCGAAGCCATGGCAACCGTGACCAGAACTGTCGGGAAAACCTGCCTTATATGCACTTCAGCAAGTAACTTTAATTAAATTATTGCCGTTAGTTCGTTCAATATACCTGTTTACATCACACATATCAAGGTATTAGAATACCAGGTGCGTACTCTCTCACGGGTACAGATAATAAATGGACCCTATACCCGGACATATAGCTGTAGGACTCTTGTCATTGTTAAACAACACATGATGCACCTCCCAATACCTGGGACATCCTCTTTTCATGGCCTCGGGTGTAAATTTAATTGTTTTGTCCGTGTCAGTCTCACTGAGGTTAGTTTTGAAATCATCCTCCAGATAGCAGCAGTACGCCTTACTTAAATAAGAGTCAGAGGACTGATGCCAGTACGAAGCAGCGACACAGTTCAGACAGTGCCATATATAATCTATCCACCTCGTATTCACCAGCATGCGCATTTAGGGTATCGCTTGTGACGTATGTTCCTGTCGAGTAGACCAGCATTGCGGGTTATGTTAAATGAAACAAATAAATTAAGATACATGCCCACGGCCCTTTTTAGTTAGGGCATATATTGATCAGGATTGGGTTTGATTTATAAATGTTCAAATCATTCAGATGTATAGAATTATATTATCAATTGCAAATGAACTTATAACTGTACTTAATTCCATTTGTTTGATTGCATAATACGCAAAAGGACAAGGGTCTACCTTAATTTTTTGTAATCAATATTGTAGAATATCTTATGGTAGAAGGATAGAAAATGTCTGTTAAAATTGTTCTATGATTGCTCGCATTGACGATGGGAATATATATATATATATATATATATATATATATATATATATATATATATATATAATATATATTATATATATATATAATGTAAAGTAAAAAAGTTACTTTCACATTCTCAAATATCATTAATCTTGTGTCTACTGGCACTTTTAAAAGAAACGATAAACGTGACATTTGATGAAAGTCGCAATGAAGACTGTTTGATAAACAAATGAATTTAATGCTTGAGCAGATGAACATGGAATGTTTGGCCTTTTTGCTGTTCTTGTATTTCATTTTGACAAAACATCTTGAGTGATATATGATTTTATCTTCAATTCCTCATATTTTCTTCACCCGGGTTCTGTATGCACAAGACAGCAAGTGTCCACGTAGGTTATGCGGGCAATTCTCACCTTTCCTTGTAGCCCTATTGATTCTTATATCTTACACATTCATTACATCATACAGGAATATTTATATATAGAGGACTGATATGACAGATTCCTTGCCAAGCGATACTCGGCGAGAACATGGCGATGTGTCAGGGGTAATTCTGGCGTTATAGGAAAGCGCCGGTATGGTCAGATCAAAGAACTTTCACACCCAGGTGCGAGATTTCTTATCAAGATCACAAGCAACATCGAACGGGATTTGCATTCGAAATATATACTCCATATATTTCTATCTCCGTGATATACTCTACATCAAAGGCAGCCGGAATGCAGTGTTACAATTGCCCCTGAGATAGTTACCCGTCTTGAAAGGAGTGACATCTATGTGTGCAATACAGTGTACTTGTTTGTAATCTTACATGATGCATGCTTAGAAAATATAGGATTTGTCGGAAAATTTTTAAAATGAATAAAGAGCAATTTTGGACACTTAAAAACAGGATTCTTAGGACTTATGGAACAAGTCAGAGCACTGATGAAAGTGTTTTTCCTTGTGCTATCACAAGTAGTCCGGGGGCTGAGGGGGGTCCTGTGTGCAATCGTATGTCCCCTAATTTTGACTTCTGATCCAGGTAGGACACCTTTAGAGGAGTAAAAAAAAACTTGGGTAGACATCCTGGATCGCGGGCAGAAAGGGTGAAATTCAAGATGGCATCCAAGATGGCCGCCGATCCATTGAATCACACATAACTCAAAAAGTATTTGGGGTAGGGGATCGATTTTGGTGTCTTTGCCTTTGTTTTCAGGGTCAAGGAATCTATTGAAACCATTTTCAAGACAATACCGTATTTGGTTTCGGGGATATTCAATATGGCTGCCAATACGGCCGCCGAACCATTGAATCATACATAACTGGAAAAGTAATTGGGGTAGGGGATTGATTTTGGTGTCTTTGCCTATGTTTTCAGGATCAAGGAATCTATTGAAACCATTTCCAAGACAATACCGTATTTGGTTTCGGTAATATTCAGTATGGCTGCCAATATGGCCGCCGTACCATAAAATCATACATAACTCAAAAACTAATTGGGGTAGGGGATTGATTTTGGTGTCTTTGCATATGTTTCAGGGTCAAGAAATCTATTGAAATCATTTCCAAGACAGTACCGTATTTGGTTACGTTGATATTCAATATGGCTGCCAATATGGCCGATGTACCATTGAATCGCATATGACAAGCCAAGGAATCAAGGCTGGTTGAATTTGATGTTATCGTCTATTTTTTCAGGGCCCAGGAGACTATTTAAATTATCTTCAAGACTTTACTGTTTTTGATTCTGGGGATATTTAATATGCCTGTCAATATGGCCATTGTACATTTGAACATGTATAACATTCCATGGAATAGTGGTAGGGGTTTGATTTTGGTATCTTTGCTATCTATCTGTTGTCAGAGTCAAAGAATCTACTGAAACCAACTCCAAGACAATACCGTATTTGGTTATTGCTGCTATTCAATATGGCTGCAAATATGGCTTCTTAACAATTGAGTCATGTCGGACAAGCCAAGGAAATAAGGTTTGGGATTCAGTTTGGTATCTTTGCCTATGTTTTCCATGTCTGGGATTCTTGAAATTATTTTCAAGAATTTTTTTTTTGGTTTTGGTGTTTGTTAACATAAGCTGCCAATATAAGTTTCTTTGATAACTTCTAAAATTCATGTACATCTATTATATTGTGTGCTTAAATCATGTTCTTTCACAAGTCTTGGAGAACATAGGTCCCATTGACTTTATTTTGTTATGTCCAAGGAGACATTACAATGACCTCTCTTTACTTTAGCTGAGACATTTTTTATATCAAACATTTAAGACTTATGCCCTGTCTGACTTTCTGGGTGCTCAAAATTAGATTTGCTGCTTGTAGCTCACATAATATAGATCACCATGACCCAGTTTCAATTGTTGATGGAGATTTCGGGTGGACCTAAAATTTTATGTGAGAAGATTCTAGGTCAAACTAGATTTGTACCAATCTGACTTTCAGTGTTAAATTCGTGTTTTTCCTTTAGCTCACAGCATTAAGATTACAGTGATCTAGTTTAGGGATTCGACAAAAACTTTCCAAAGACCTCTCTGGATGCTTTGTTAGAATGCTCCAAGAACCCAGTTTCAGGTTTCAAAGGAGATTTGCCCAGAACTTCCCTGGATGTTAGGTTAAAATATTCTAGGGTTTACGGACACCATTTGAACCTAGTCAGACTGTCTGGGTGTTCAAAATCATCTTTTAGCCCTGTAGCTTGCAGAATATATGTCACGATGAATTAACTTTAGATTTCCTTGAAGATATTTCCAGAAGCTCCTATGTTGCGTTTGAGGATTCTGGGCCTATTAGATACTATAAGTGCCAATCTGACATTCAGGATGCACAAATCATTTTTTTGTTCCTATAGACGGTAGAATATAAATCACAGTGACCTAATTTCTTGTTTTTAAGGATATTTGCCTAGGCAAATGACGTACAGTCTGCTGAGCTAAAAGAACAACAAACATGAAAAAATGATAGAACTTGGGAGAAATCCAGAGCAAAAGATATTCTGCCAGTGGAACAATCGCATATACCATCAGGCTGTGTTGTTGGTGTGATGACATAAATAATAAAAATCAGTGTTACCACCTTTAGGGAACTATTTGAACAGTTCCTTGGCTGGGTGCTCGGATATGTGTCAAATTGCACAACGTATAGGTTTCATTTTTTAATCTTATATTAAGGTATCTGTGAAAGACAAAGGCGCACATTGAAAACACCTGTTCTTGTTAGCAATATTTCTCTGGACACCAAACAACTTAAGGATCTGGACAGTTTCTCCCCATCATCAAATAACAAAATTAAACTTGAAGCTTTCCTCAGAAAGTGTCCAGTGAAATATTTATTGCTCAGAAAGACCTGAGTGTACCCTAGAATAGTGCAGGTTGGTTAATATTTCCCTTAAGACACAGTCGGTCAGAAAATGAATCGCTCACACATCATCCTGATCATGAAGAGGCGGATGTCCCAATCATTCCTCTTGTCCTCTTTTGGGGTAAGAAATGAGCTGAAACAGATCGTTATCATCGCTGGTAAAACAGATGTGATTGTACTTGTTTTGTGCTTTTCACATCTGTTTGTGTCAAGGGGACTTAATGAACTGTGGCTCAGGGGGAGAACTGGAGACAAAAACGAGGTATATTCCAATTCATGATCCGACAGAAGAGTCGGCCAGCTTATATTTATGTTCTTCCACAATGTAGCATCAACGAACAGGAACTTCACCTCATGATCTACCACCAACAAACATTTCTAACCAGGGTCGTACTTTAAAGCATTCTATAAGACATACACTGGTTTCTCTAGTGTGTATGGTCTTGCAGGAAGCGGAGACTTCCCTGCTTCATATTCTACAAATTTCAAGCAAGTTAAACGCACCTATGTAAAATCGAAATGTGGAAAGTTGCACACAATAAATCTGAATAAGTTATGATGGACTTGGTACCCATTAGATATGAAACTTGCATGCAAAGAGATATGTATTATCCGTTGATATATGTTGATTTCACCAATTTCTTTACATCAAAAACTCATAATCAACTATTTGTCAATGTAGCTTGAGATCTAAGGATGATAGTTTTTTTACCATTGAAAATTTAACAAAAGACAACAAAATCAATCTTGTCTCGATCCTTTAGTGAGTTACTCATGATTCAATTGTGCAGCTGCTATATTGGTAGCCGTAATGGTAACCATGTTGAATTTTACCATAACCCAATACGGTCTTGTCTTAAAAATATTTTCAATAGATCCTTTAACCCTTAAAACATGGGCAAGACATCAAATTATCATCCCCTACCTTAATTCCGTGGATAGTCAAACATGGTGCAATGGTACAGTGGCCGTAATGGCAGCCATATTGAATATCATGATAACCAAATCCGGTATTGTCTTGAAAAAAGGTTTATATAGATTATTTGACCCTGAAAACATAGGCAAAGACATCAAAATATCAACCCCATCTTTAATTCCTTGGATTGTCATATATGATCCAATGGTTCATTGGTTGCTTCTTTGCAGCCATATTAAATATCCCCTAAACCAGAAACAGTAAAGTTTTGAAAATAATTTAAAGAGACTCCTGGGCCCTAAAAACATGGACGATAACACCAAAATCAACCCTACCCAGATTCCTTGGCTTGTTATATGCAATTCAATGGTACAGCGGCCATATTGGCAGCCATATGGAATATCACCGAAACCAAATAGGGTATTGTCTTGAAAATGATTTTTATAGATTCCTTGACCTTGAAAACATAGACAAAGACACGAAAATCATTCCTCTACCTCAATTACTTTTTGAATAAAGTATGATTTTAAGGTACGGCAGCCCTATTGACAGCCATATTGAATTTAACCGTAAAAAAACAAGACATTGTCTTGAAAATGGGTTCTATAGATTTCTTGACCTTGAAAACATAGGCAAAGACACCAAAATCATTCCCCTACTTCAATTACTTTTCGAGTTATATATGATTCAATGGTTCGGCGGCCATCTGGGACGCCATCTTGAATTTCACCCTTTCTGCCCACGATCCAGAATGTCTACCCAAGTTTTTTTTTACTCACATAAGGGTGTCCTACCTGGATCTGAAGTCAAAATTAGGGGACATATGATTACACACAGGATTCCCCTCAGCCCCAGGACTAAAGGTACCAGGCAACACAAGGGGGCCTGATCACCTATAAGGCCTTTTGAATTAACAATTTCTCTTTGAAATTATTTTTGTACCTAAAATTAAAAACGCCAAGTTGTATTTTAACCCAACCCTGGGCACATCTTGTTTCAGCTAACCAGGTTTCTGTCACCAGACTTCAGGTGGAGGTTATGCTCTGACCATTGTCTGTCCGTCCGTCTTTGGATTTGCTTATTTATTTGTCTGTCTGGTTGAAAGACATCTCAAAATCTTGGATGGAATTCGAAAAATCATTGAGAAAAAAAGAAAGAAAGGGACGTTAAGATAAAGTTGGCAGTACAACAGCAAGTAGTTACATTCTGTAAAAGTCATATAATAATTTTAGATCCTTAACGTCTTCATAAACGACCATATACAGGAAAGAAAGATGAAAATATTTTTTTAGAATAGTTACAACAACAAATATTTTATAAGAAAAATATACAGAAATTCAAGTATAATATTCACTATATGTCGTCTCCAGCTGCCATATTCAGGGGCGGATCCATGATTATTGAAAGGAAAGGAGGGTCCAACCCAGGAGGACTAATGATAAACCTAAAAAAGTCCCCAGATCCGCAAAGGAGAAGGGGGTGCAGGCCGAAAAAAATGGCGTGAAGCACTTAGAATAAGGATGCAGCGACGGAAAGGGGGGGGGGGGGGGTAACCCTAGAAGCTGATCGGGGGGTGGGGGGGGGGGGTTCGAGGTATTCCGGACCCCCCCCCCCCTTTCAGTCACCGCAACCCTTTGTAAGGGTTTCACATCCGATTTTTTGGCCTTGACCCTCCCCCCCCCCCCCCCGCCCCTTCCCTTACCTGGGGAACTTTTTTTTAGGGATTTCATTGTTCCTCCTGAGCTGGACCCGCTCTTGGAGCGATTTTTGACGCCTGACGCGCTTGCCGAGTGGGGATTCCTATAATGAGAGGGTTTCCCTCCCCAGGACTCACATTCTACATATAAACTTCAGGTGAATGTTTGTTATAATTCTGTGAACTATAATTATTCGTTCGAATCTGGATAGAAAACATGCAACAAAGCAACACAAATATATAAATATTGTTAAGAATAGTGACTGAGTTCTGTCATATTTAAAACATGTTTAGTCACAAATATATCTTGTATTCAAGTTATCCAATGCTGGTTATCAAAATTACTATTTTTACAAAGATAAACAAAAAATACAATAGGTGCTTGATTAATACCATCAAATCTGACGCGTGTCGTGCGCGTTGTAGCCGCGTAAAGCCCAAAACACACTAACTGGTGACGCGCGCCAGGCGTCAAGCGTCAGATCCGGAAAAAGTCGCTCCACTCTGAATTTGTCGCGAGCCGCGCGCGTGGTGGCGCGTTAGTCTGTTTTGGGCTTTACATTACCATATGTCTACTAGAAAACATGGAATTCAAGGCTAGAGGCGTTTCTTCGTCAGCAGCTGCTGTGCACCGATGTGCAAACAGATGTGTCATACATAATAAACCACTTAGCATAACGACATTTTGAAAAGAAGTTACCCGGCCTGCACTCACACACACGCTGTATCGATATATCCACATTCTATACATGCAAGGCGAAAGAGAGTTTCACAAGAACAAGTAACTTCGTTTATATCAACATGAAGGTTTATGACGTAGCCTAGTGGTAAACTAAGGTTTTGGACTTCGGAGCTGAAGATACCCAATGCGAACCCAGCCGGTCCCTTTTTTGGCATAATGGTGAATTATCGCTTGAACCTCTGAGATTCACTCTGATATCTTAAAGCCGGGTTATGACTTCAGGATTATTCATTGCTCCGTGCCTTTAAAACCGGGATCAAGTAGGCTTAATTATGACATATCATTCCTATCGTATGGCATGCCTGCATCATCCTCAGTCAAAAGACAATGCCACCAACACGCCATGGACTTATCCTTTAAAAATCGAAGGTGAGTGCGGGAGCTTATATTCTCATATCAAAACGTATAGATTACACGTATAATGGGTAACGATGTAATTTGGGCAACGATGTAATTTTCACTACGTTACCCATTTTGTTCACATATTTTATTGTTTTAATTCCTCAGTCGTAGCCAAATGTTCATATTGCCTTTTCTGTACTGCGATATCGTTGGAATACGATGAATGACCGTTGCAGTGCATTTATGTTCCGTATGACTGGTGTTATGACTGAGACAATTCCCTATCAGTTCAATAAATAAATGTATACATTTTACAAAATGTAATGAACGGCTCCTAAGTTAGGTGTTACCCTAAACATCTTCAGACTCCATCAAAACCCATCATAAAGTAAAATTGCTAATTGATAAATAAGCCATGCAAAAAATATTGTCTTACGGATTCTTCGTTCCCATGCATTTTTAGTGGATCAATTTTTTTTTAAACTTTTTCTTTTGCAAATGAAGGTAATGTTGTTAATATTTGCTATGGCACAAATACCCTCAAAGAATTCTTTAAGATGAAGAAAATGGACTAAATTTTGTGTTGATCATTTTCACTTTAATGTATTCTACAGGCAAGCAAGAAAAAAATCCCCCATTCGACCATATTTTTTGTTCCCAGAGTCCATAGAACATTTTTTTGTGTGCGTCATCTTAGACATCAAAGATAAATATACAATATCTATATATGAATGTTCTATTATAAGTATTGCTGCGATTCACCTTTGTCTACTGTGTATTGTACGTGTGGACGTAACTCCGGTTATCAGGCCATGCAGACTGTAATGCTTTATGCCGAGGGAAGCGGACCGTGACAGGGGGTTTCTGTTGTTAACATCACTGCAGGTGTCAGGTGGATCATATTTTGGTCCTTTGGTGTAACTGACCATACTGTACTATAAAACTGGACACCGGTTACTCAAAATGGTCACACAGGTAAACTGTTTAATTCAGCGATTCACCATAACTGATTGAGTACCTACAGTACAAATAAGCACTTTTATATAAAGAGAGCAGTTGTGCTACAGAGGAACACAAGCATGCTGTGTACAGAACCCAGAATTCGGGAGTGCTGTTCTTACTAAACTCTTAACACTGAACAGCTCAAGCTCTTCAAATTGTCAAGATTTATGTTTTATTAAAAAGTGAATCATGGGGATAGCTCTTCACTGACCTTTTAACTTTGACCTGAAAGAAAGGTCACGGATCCGTTAAACCTGCAAGGGACATTCATAGTCATGTGCTGCGTTCCACGATATAACAATTTTGATACCATTGAGCAAATATCGTCATACATCCAGGGAATAAAGCTGCATGCATGGATGATTGCAAATAAGCCCACATATGTTGGATATTTATTGCACAGAATATCTCTTGGTTTGTGTATCTCGGTCATTAGGTATATCAATTTTATCGCGGTTAGTCTGTCACTTCTTTTCTTTTATGGCAACATTACTGAAAACAATTTTGAGAGGAGTTTGATGAATCTTTGAGTCGGCGGAGCTGGGAGTCACCAGGCAGTCAGTCATTCAGTCAGTCTGGCTGTCATGTGTAATAGATAGACATTCAAGCCTCGGTTTCATATAAAATTATATCGCGTGTCCAAACTACTGCCATAGGCATGTTTGAAAAGAAGAAAATGTACTTTTACTGATTTCTTATGTTGCTATAAATTATGAGAAATTGTCCCTTTTAACAGAACAAATCAATGCATTCAGTATTGTATGGGTGCGATGCTGCACAGGCTCTTGACAATACTATTAAAACATGTTTTAATCGTGATTTCAAGGGCCTGTGGATGTTGTTACCTGCTGCTTATGAACAAATCGACCGTATCAATGTTGATGTAAGGTCCATTATTATTGACCTAAAACAAAACAGGTTTCAAATACATGTTCTACAAAACTTATGGTCGGTGAGTAACGTAGTAGCGTATGTTGTCAGAGGTCTCAGCTGTGCGTACATGTTTGCCAACTGTAACTGATAAGTCGGTCTTGAACCGTTATCCATAGGTGCGGGCACAGATATGTAAACGAAGATACAGTAAGGGTTCAAAGGTCCATCACGATATATGATCAGAGCCCGGTCTGACAACAACATCGAAGAGAGGGTCAAAAACATGCCGGACGACATAGCGGAAGCCAAAACCAACGCCCCGGAGGAGGGAAGCGAAACGTCGCCGCGAGCTGGTAAGTAGTGTGGTCGTAGAAACACCTGATATTGAGGGAATGGAAGTAGCACAGGACTGGTCTACACAAATGTAACTACCTGCACGTGTATTTAGTAATTACATCTTCTTCCCGCACAGGTGTGAGAGAAAATGGAACAAGGGTTAAGGTTTTACATTATAAGATAAATGTGGCAATAAAGTTGACTGGTTTAGCAGATGCAGTGGATTTGCCATTTAAATAATGTATTCACAGGTGTTCCATATAGGTGAACATAACCTCCTCTGAATTTACGAGGTCACCATCAAGTCCGTAGCTCGAGTGCCGGTGATGCTGCTGACCATCTGGCCATCCAACAACAGTGACATGCAGAAGCTGCAATACACAGCTTGATTCTGGGCAACACTGGCACAATGAATCTTAAAGGTGCCCATTCACCTACCTTTTGGAAAAGAATTTATGGGATTTCTGGTTTATATATTAAAGATTTAGAGGTAATTTTGGATGTTAAAAGTTCTTATAAGGCCTTCGTGAAGGCTGTATGAACTTCTTTATCAACAACATGTTTTCAAACACAGCAATGTTGACAAACAGGAAAACATGTAAGCTAAGGTAGTAGGTTGCATATATGCGGAGGTAGATAGGTTACTTGTTGCAAAACGCCATTTACAAAGCTCTGGCATATCTGAGATACTGCCAGATACCCTTGTTGAATTAGTTTTATTTTGGCAGGCACCCAAATATTATAAACATGTTTATTAAAAATAAACAAGCAGCATGTGTGTGGTGATATCTACGCTTTCTGGCCGATATTTCTTATAAAATCTCCAACGGATTACCTTCAGTTAATAAAGGCAGGTAGTTGATAATGCCCCTTTAAATTTTAAATACCTTGAAATAAAATGTACAATCGTAAATATGCCAGGTTTGTATGGCTTCAGGTCAACAAACTCTGCATTTTCAGGTTCCTAAGAGAAAGTAAACTGGTCAGTAAACTTGAAAGTATTGCAAAGTACGTGTAAACGTACAAAATATGGTTATACATTTGAATATTTTGAAATAAGATTATATAAGAATGAAGGTATCATTGTGAAAACAAGGCCCCTATCGAATTCCATAGTATATGAAGCAGATAGATTTTCGATCAGGCCCTCGGAATACTTTTGAACGTGCAGTAGCTAGAGTACTGTCAACCTTCCGCTTTGTGTGACTTCCGGGTGTTATAAAGAGAAGTTTGGAAGTTTATTTGATTCAAACGCGGTTGTACATATTGTACTAACGAGACAGATTTAAATATTAATGATATAATTAAAGAAAACAAGTGTGATACTTACACTGAATGTCACAGATGTGGATCTAGGGGGAGGGTCCAGGGGGTCTGGACCACCCCCCCCCCCCCTTTCCAGCTGTGACAACTTTTTTAAGGGTTTCAGACCAATATTTACGGCCTGGACCCCCTCCCTTTTCCGGGCCAGAGGACCTCTTGTTCGGTTTTGTCATTAGTCCTGCTGGGCTGGACCCCTCCTTTTCCTAAATCCTGGATCCGCCACTGATATTGACTCCCAGCAACCCGTATACTGAAACAAAATGTAAGTAATCCTCAGATAACAGGAGTTACAATAATGAATCCGGCTAAATAATTTATACAAAATACATTTTGTCGTCTCACGAACTCCGTCATAATATTGAAATGGCTCTTTTCACGACAAAGCGATCCAACTTTTTTTCTTCTTATTCACCGAACTGGTTTGTCCTGTGACATTGGTAGGTCTACACACTTTTTGTGTCCGACCTCACTGAACCTTGACCTCAAGAGTCGTAATGATATCGATTTTCACCGGGTTTCCTTTAGTGCATGATATATAGGTATACAACCGGACATATATCTCCCTAGGGATAAATGCCCTGGCTTTGTATATTTAAAGAAGATATATCTAGTTGGGTACAGATTTACTAACATACGAAGCTGTCACGAAACGCTTGAGATCTAAGAAATAATCCCTTCGCCAAACCTCTTTTGGCCCCAGGTGCACAACTGGCCATATAATGCCAAGTAATCTGTAATTGTTTCCACTCACAGTAGCACCACTGTGACAGCTACGTCATGGCTCATACAAACGCACTCATAATCGATGAAATAGCCGTTGAATACAACATATTATACCGAAACCACTTAATTTATCCTGTTGCCACACTGGTTTACGAAAATAGCTTTCAGGATGAACTTTCATGACTGATATTTAAAAAAAGGTATATTAAAGGACAAGAACTAAATAAGATGAAAAACCACGCACGTGATGGGTACATCTGATTTTTTTGCAGCTAGAGAATACTTCTTTAACTTTTGCTCTGTACTTGACACTGTACCTCAACTGAATCAGCAACCTCATCTCCGTAGCTGCGAAGCAAGGGACCTGCCACTGTTATCACATGATGTATACAGTCTTGACAAGTATTCCCAGGGAATACTGCATTATATTCCTTACACTAAACATGTCGTTCATTGTTTGCAACTTGAAAATAAGGTTAAGGTAAAAAATAAAAAATAAATATAAGGTGCAAATCTAGTATATATGGTTATTACTCTGGGCAAAGGTGATTTTTGGAAACAAGAGGGCTATTAGAGACGGGAGTCAAATGGTCGAGCGGAAGTGGGGATCGGCTTTGGATTGTACGGACTTGGAAATAAAGTCGAGGTCGAAAATAAATATAAAGTACATATTTGTGACCTATGACTAATATTTGTGCCCAAAGGTCAGGTTCTTTTCCTGACAAGGGCAAAACATGGGCAGAGGAAAGAACAAAATGAAAGAAAAAAAGAAAAATATGCAAACTCAACAAAGTGTCATCCCATATACACATCCCCTGCTGGGGGGGGGGGGGGATGCTTAAATATTCAACGCCAGAGCATTTTTTCCAAGTGAGATATTTCCGGTTGTATACCTATATATATATATCATGCACTAAAATGAATCTGGTGACAATCGATATCATTACGGCTCTTGGTGTACACACAAAGAATTAAGGCTCCAGACCTGTTGAATGATTACACATGCATGTTAAAGAAATAATATAATATAAGCATGTTGGTGCACATCAAGTATTGTAATTTTTAGTGGAGCATAACATCTACTGGGACCACTCATAACCCGAATAATTGGGCATGTTCACTTTCCATAGGATCCATTTTGGTATAATATAAACTTTAAAACATTTCCACACCCTATAATGGGCGCTAAACATGTGCAAATTGCTTTTTAGTTACTTTTGTGTGTGAAAAGGCACAAGGCTGTGCTGGATCGACTGCAGCCATTAAGAGAAGACCCGCACAGAATTTTCTTTTCTTGTGATTGACTGTGTAGTCCAGACGTATATGGTACTGGTACCCAAAACAATTAGTAACGCGCGGGTCTTTAAGAACACAAATATAACAACTTGTAGACGTATACCATTTTACTGCACTGCTATTACACGCATGTCACTTCATAAAAGGTCATGGTTATGATCATGATGAATCTACAACAAATAAGATAATAACATAAATGTCGATGTATGATAATAACAAAATGATTTGTCAACTCATAAGCAATGTTCACATGAATTGAACTACAAATAAAGAATATAATTATTATCAGGAAACAAATTAAAACTTGAAACTGACTGAATAAACATTTGTAAGAACCCATAATTCACTGAATTTAGTTCATACTCAAGTTGGATTTTGTATCATAACCTTCCATAAACAAGTTACCTTAAAACTGTATGAGACTCACTTCATAAATTATCAAAATGGCAACATTGTATTACTATATAACCTGACAAATTCTCACAGATATCCTGTCAACATGACACAAAATTATAAACAGTTACAACATGAAAGTTTAACATCAAAGGAAGCAACGGCTTGACCTGATCTGACAGCCAAGAAAATACACTGGGCAAGATTTCCGCCCCTAACACTATGTCCTGTTATATTTGAATAATTTATTAAACCAAACAGAATTAAAATGACGTATAAAAATGAAATACTCACAGACTTGTGCGCTATTATTGACTTGACCCACACATTATGATGACATTGAGTCTTTCACTAGGGTGTCGTAACGGTGACTTAAAATCTTAACATGTACACAACAGTTAAGTGACTTGAACTAACACTTGTTGCCAACTGACTCCACCCTTGTCTCGGGGCAAACCTAAAATACCAAGGCGGCCTGGGAACAGTAACACAACACGGGGCTACCGAGAGCACCCCTGTCCCACGAGCTGAGAGCCGTGACAGTTTTGTATCCTTGACCCTGTGAAGCACTGTACAAGCTGTGGGTACGGCTGGACACCAGCCACAGCATGATAAATTACCTCCCGGCTGGCTAGCTCAAACATTAAACAGCACATGAAGCCTGGTACTCCGTCTGAATTAAGGAAATTAAAATAACTGGTATAGCCTACACAAGGTCACTGCATGAATTAAATGTAATACATATAATAATGGTTTTCCAACAGATGTCGCAAATTAATTGCTTAAAATGACACTTAATTCAGATGACACATATGTGCATTAAACAAATACCACAAACATGGCTAAACATATGGTAACACAAATCTACTTAACTTATCTATCAATTCTAAAATAAACAACAACTTGTGATATTACTGGCCCTTGTCAGGGCAGTAACACAATTGTTACGAGGTTATCAAAAGGTTTCAAAAACATTCTGTTCTGAAGACGGTATGTGTTGTTTTGAAACAAACGCTGAAATTATTTATTGGTATTAAATTGGCAACAAATAAAATTTCAAAACCTGTGTACTTTAAGTGACGTCATAAGTCCCATCTACAAAGAAACTTACAACTGGTCAAATTACATTAGCTGAACCCAGTTAACCCACTTTTAATGCTTTTCACTGTCCACAACTGAATACTAACACTTATCTCCTCTGTGAAC